>JAROYE020000005.1:52495181-52870181 GCA_029619315.2 Dynastes maya | reverse complement strand
ATTTGTGTTGCAAAAAAATATGAATTACCGTGGATGAGACGACCGATATAAAGAAAAACAGTATTGTGAATGTAATAGCTCGCGTTTTATCTAGCGAGAACACAGCATCTCGATATTTGTTAGCTTGCACACGTGTTCAACAATGCACCGCGGAAAATATTCAAAAAGTGATAACGAACGCTTTGAAAAAATTTTAAATTGCCCAGGATCAAGTTGTGATGATTGTGACAGATAGTGCAGGAACGATGTTAAGTGTTGGGCGATCCTTAAAACAGATATTTCCTAACTTCATACATATAACCTGCGTGTTGCATGCTTTGCATTTAGTTGGTGAAGTTGTTCGACAACATTACGGAAACGTTGATCGGATGATTGGAAGTACTAAAGCAGCGTTTCGTAAATCTCCAAAACGTTTAAAAGAATTTCGTAAATTTTTTCCAGGTATTCCAGAACCTCCTGAACCAATTTTAATGCAATGGGGTACTTGGCTAACAGCAGCTTCTTACTATTTGATCCATTTTCAACAAATTCAATCAGTTATAATGCGATTTAATCGGAATGAATCCAAAGCAATTAGAGAAAGTCAAAGAGAATTTCAAATTCCTCAACTTTTAGAAGATTTAACAACAATATGTACCAATTATACAGTATTACTAGATGCCATCAGAAAACTACAATGTACTGAATTGTCATTGCAGGAATCATTAGACATAGTGGAGAGTGTAAAAAAATAAATTACACACATTAAATGATACGCCAGGATTATGCGCTAGTCAAAAGTTGGCAGATGTTTTAAGGAAAAATGCCGATTTTAATACTTTAGAGGCCGTTTATAATAAGTGTAAGAATAGTGAACTTTTAAGTGATTTTGAAAAACAGTTTTTACATGCAAATGTAACTTCCTTAGATGTGGAGAGATCGTTTTCTATGTATAAGAATATTTTTTCTTGTCGACGCACAAGGTTTAAAGAAGTAACTGTGGAAACATATGCAATGATGCAAGTTTACAGTAGTTCACATCCTGATGCCTCTAATTTGTTGAATAATTAGCAAGTAAGTTTATTTATGAATTTTTCGTATTCTTATATTAACCCGTAATACCGACGCCTATGCGAGTCCGCAAGTTTTGGTTACTCTAGATATTATTAAACAAACTCACACAAGTTTGTTTAGACCACTTTTATTGACCCCTTTTATGATTAACTCACAACGCGTCGCAATTGATCAATAACAAATAACTTTATTTGAGAATTGCATTTTGCTTTTTTTAGAGCGATAATCTCCTTAAGCTTTTCCTGTAGTCATTGCTTCAGTAATAGAGTTTAGGCGATTTTGGGTTAATATTACGAAATTTAGTTAATATTTATTTGCCGTTTTGGATAATTTCATATTGGGTTCTTGATTTTAGCAGCTTACTCCTGGTAAGTATTAGGTTTGGGGTCTTTTCTTTATGCATTTCGAGTCTGTTTGCAGTAAACCAGTTGTTTGCTTCGCTAACAGTCCTGAGATGCTTGGTTAAGGCATATTAGAATAACTGCACGAACAACTAAGGAAGTGCCATCTGCATATAAACATACCTCAGCACTTTGGGTGTTGGCAGGTAAGTCGTTTAGGAAGATATTCAAGAGCAATGGAGCAGCTGTTGATCCCTGGGTTATTCCATACTTTATTTTGGTTGTGTCCGACATCGTATTGCCCTAAACTGTTGTTTACCTCCTTTCCAACAGGTGTGAACTCAGAGGGTTCACCACATTCCTTCTTATTAGGTAGTACTCCAATTATTACTGCTGAAGATGATAGCTCAACTATGTACGAGGGATGGTCGTAAAATAAGGCATTCTTTATTTCCTTAACATTACACGTCGTTTTAAAAACTATCCAAGCATTTTTGCAGACGGTGCCCCAACTTCTGTATCCCCATGTCGTAGCGAGTTGACGAATGGCAACCCTCCGATCTTCAAGCAGTCTGCTCTCGACCTTTTCAACGATTTCCTCTGAAACTGATGGTCTTCCGCTCCGCTCTTCGTCATGAGTTTCCATCCGACCTCCAGTGAATTCCCTACATTATCTGCGGACGTGTTGAACAGCTATGCACTTTTCTCCATAAACTTCGGTTAATTGACAATGAATGTATATAGGTGAAACCCCTTTCGCGTTTAAAAAACGTATCACAGCGCGAATTTCGCACTTGGCGGTAGCGGCGATCGGGAGTTCTATCTCGGACGGCTGCTTAGCCAACACTGAGCGGCGTAGCGAGACGAGAGTGGTACGTGTATAGAGTGGGAGAGCTGCTGCACACGCCAATGTTGTCGGATTTCGCCTAACACGTCTTATTGCTGCTGTAGAGCTTTGGGAACCTTATTTTACGATCATCCCTCGTATATAAAAGTGCGTCCAGTACAATTGTAGTGTTGTCATAAGGGTGTGTTGCAGATGTTTAAGTGCTTTAAGTACTAAGATTTATTGTAGTTTTCTTTTATAGAACATGACAAAATTAAGATGAATATTTTGGACTTTTATCTTTGTATCTTTGAAAACCCACCAAGAAATAGCACAGCAATCAACTTCACGTTATGTGGGAAACGTTTTCAAAATTCAGTTTTAGGTAAAGGCAGTTTTAGACAAAGGCAACCTTTGTATGGCTATAAACGAAAATCCAAACATTGAAATTTGCAGATCCTTCAATTTATTTAGAGTATAGTTGTCTCCGGCTTGTTTCAGGTATCTCTTAAGCTTGTTTTATACGCCGCGATTTATTGGTCAATTAATTGAACAAGTTGCTCTTCGATTTTATCGTACCCTGTAAAACAGCAATTATCTGTACGATTTCTTGATCAATTTATCGGGCGATTAATTAAATTGAATAGAACGTGCTCTATTTTTGCCACGATTTTTCACTAACTTTGCTATTTTAATACCAACCCAGTAACAGGAAAGTACTTACGAATTTTGTTTAGTGTTTTTAAAATAAAATGAGGATAAATTTCGAAAATGATGTCATAGATAATTTGAATTAAGTAACCGAAAGCGAAGCAATCTAAACTAATCTGTGCATATACCAAAATTGCCTAAAAATAGATTGGCAGATCGCCAATCTATTTTTATAAGCAAATGACAATTTCCTACTTAATAATTCCCCCGTTCAACTATTAATGAAACTAAACGAATATTCACAATCGCTAAAAAATTGTTCAATTTATTGCAGAATGTAAACCAGTATATTTCTTTCTTGTTGACCGAGCACAACTTGTTCAATTAATTGGCAAATAAATCGCGGCGTGTAAAACAGGCTTTAGGTAAAGTGCTTCTTAAAATCCTTTCTATTTTTCAGTACTATATTGTAACAAATGAAGTCTTTTTGAACGGGAAAAATAGCGTATACGCGTCATCTTTTCCAATCCGAACTTCTTCAATTCACAGCCAAACCCTCCGTACTAAACTACGACGGTTGGTACTACTACTGTCTTGTTAAGGAGGATGATATGCACACAGCATGATTAATTATCTTCGTGCGGTTAGGCAAACAGATAGCTCCGGTAATGGACACACCTTTGTTCCTTTGCCGAGAGTCGTTGCTACACATATGACTTCTTGTAACGCAGACGGCCAGACAGACAGACGGCAGAGGGCTGCTGCTGTTGTTGCTCCTTTACGATTTTAGAACGCTTTTGTTACCGGAAGTATTACGAAAAAAGAGATTGGATTGAATGAATAGGTACGGTAAAGATTATTAATGATCCAGATCGGCTTACCCTGGTTGCATGTGCATTTGTTTAGAGTTTGATGTCTCTCTGCCTTTACCTATGCAAGCGTACGTGTTTGTGTAAAGTTTAAATTAAGTAAGTGTCTGGTTTTGCTACCTACGTATGTACATGTGTTTGTAGTCGTTTTTCACGTGAATGTAGGGAGCTAAACAATTGTTTAGGTAGAACAATCGTTGATATTAACATCTCATTCCACTGGAATAGGTTAAGTAATAAGATGAGGTAAATGAAGAGTCAATAAACTCGATTATAATGAATAATAATATATTTTAATATTGTGATCGTAGAATTTGGATATAGGAAACGTCAAATCTGCCTCTTCAATAAATAAAACAGTAGGAAATATACTGAAATGTGTTTATCAGGGTAAATTTGTGAAAAATTTGAATTTTCTAAATTAATATAAATTTCTAAATTCTTTGTGGGATCGGGAGTATTCCTGTATACTCTTTGGGCAGTTTTCTTGTGAATTTTGAATTAAATTAATGGAAATCAACGAATTTTAGAATTAGAAATGCTAACCTTGATTTTTCTATGCAGCTGTCATCTAAACTCTATGTTTTGAATGACATTTACAGAAATCTGCTTGCTCTAACCTAGAACCTTTCTCTCTTTGAATTATACTTTAATTTCACTATCGAACACTTTAAAATTGGGGCCGTAGTCAAAACGTTAGTCAACTTAACGAAAGTCTAACCAGAATTGATGAATTTTCTGGCGTCCTTCTAATCCTTTATTTAATCGCGATAGCGATTGTTTCATTCCACAGCAAATTTTGATGATTTTTGTCCAAATATAAATTTTATGATGCATTTCGATGAAAGGTAGTTATTTATAGAAATAGCATGCGAGAATGAATGCGGTAACGCTACTAGATGACTGGAATTAGACACCTCTATGACCTAAGCCCATTATTAGGAGAAGTTCGGAAATATTGTTACAATATAGAAGATCGCTGCCCTGGCTAAATAATGGTAATATTGCTTGCTCTCTGGTTCTATAAGATGTTATGGTACCATCCGGTTCAAGACAGCGTTTTTCTTGAAGCCTCTATGCTAAAAGCTCCCCATCTTTTTTCGATAGATTCAAATCAGGAATTGAATGACTTAGTTCGTCGTTTTGCAAACTTTATCAAGTACCCATACCTTGTTTTGCTGTCCAAGTTGACGTCCAGAATACGCCTGATACGCCTGTTTTACGAAATCAGTTATATTTTTTCTTTTTGTTGCAACACCGTATTTACCATAAATGTAATAATGTCAAACAGTGACAATCTTTTTTAAATCTAGAAACAAATCTAAAAAATCTAGAAGTTTTATCTAACATGAAACAAAAGCTTGTTGCTCTTATTGTTTAGAAAAGGCACTTGGTAAAAAAGCAAAGGAACTTAAATAGAAAAATAGGCTTTAGTTTTTTTATTTAATCTATTTAGATTATTTTGAAAATCGGAACTAGTTAACTAAAACAAAAATTTTATACAAAACCACAAACGTTGAGCAACCCAAAACTGCTCTTAAATCAAATTAAAAAATGTTCTTGAACTTATTCTAACAGGTGAAAGAGTTTTCTGCAAAGAATGTGGGAAAACGGTAAGTTTTGTTTTGACACAATGTTTTGCCGGAACCTCAAAACAAAGTGAGTAACAAATATTTAACGCAGATTTGTGCAAAGCGATAGTTACTGCCAATATATCGCTCAAAAAGTTGCAAAATCCGTGTTTTCGGCAATTTTTTGAAAAGTACTGCCAAAAGAGTATTCCGGATGAAAGTTTGCTCAGAAAATGTTACGTAACTGATATTTATTCTGAAACGATCAATAGCATTAGGGAGATTGTTAAAAACGAGTATATATATTTTACCGTTGATGAAACGACAGATTCCTGTGGCCGCTATATAGCAAATTTATTAATTGGTCATCTAACTAATAAACGACCTGGTTGATCGTATTTAATTGCTTGTAAACAATTAGAAAAAACAAATCATCTCACAATATTAAGATTTCTTAATGAGTTTCATGAATTTTTTCTTCCTGATGTTGTTCCCACAGGAAAAATTTTAGTCATGTTGTCCGATGCAGCGGCATATATGATTAAAGCGGGTCAACAGCTTGAACTTTTGTACCCTAATTTAATACATGTTACTTGTTTGGCTCATGGACTAAATAGGGTGGCTGAGGAAATTCGCCAGCTATTTCCAGCAGTAAATACATTAATCAGTAACGTTAAGGAAATGTTCTTAAAGTCAGCATTGAGATTTTAGATTTATAGAGAAAAGCTGCCGGATACTCCTTTACCACATGAACCCGTCATTACCCGATGGGGTACTTGGTTAAATGCCGAAAGATTTTATGCAAACCATTATCTAGAGATCAAAAACATTATTTCAGAATTCTCTACTGACAACTGGAATTCTACTGCAAAATGTCAAGAAATTTTAAAAAACTCTTCTTTGCCTAATGAATTGATATTTATTAAAGCCAATTATGAATTTGTTTCTTTGACAATAACAACACTTGAAAAAGAATCGCTGCCACTAACTGAATCAGTTAAATTAATCAATGATTTAGAAAATAGTGTTTCAAATATTCCGGGTAGAATAGGAAACTCAATAAATCAAAAGTTTAAAGAAATAATTAATAAAAATGTAGAATACAAAAGTTTAGCAAAAATCAATTTGATTTTAACTGGTGAATTACGAATGGATGAAACAGAATCAAGTTTAGAATTAAGTCCTGAGATTATGAATGCATTAAAGTACGCACCAATAACTTCCGTTGATGTTGAAAGAAGTTTTTCGATATATAAATGCATTCTCACAGATAGGCGACATAATTTTTCATTAGAAAATTTAGAAAAGCATTTAATTGTAAATTGTTTTAATAATAAAAATATGTAGTATCTAAGTATGTATTTTAGCAAATTTTAAGTACGTATGTGTTTATACAATTGTGATTTTAAAATGTAAGTGGGAATAATGTAAGAACAATAAACGTTTGTAAAATGTTTCGTTGTGATTATTCTTGTTTTATAACATTTAACAAGAAGTTAATCGGTATCAGAAGCATATGTGCATAAAACTGCATATTTAGCAAAAATTGTGCATATTTCGAAGAATTTTTCTGCATATATATGCGCATATTTTGTCGATTTCCGATGCATATAATTCCGCTCTCTAGTTACATGCATTTCATTATACGAGTAAGCTCTTTTGCAAGACAAAAAAAACGCAATTTCTCACATACAACCTCTTCGTTTTCATAATAATTAGATTTAACCTTCGACTCGTTCTAAACTCGTTGCATCATACTTAAAATCAGCTCGACACCTTTGCACTTACATCGTTGCCCGTACTCGTCGAGTGTGGTCTTACCGCCGAACGTTTTTATAACTATTTATTCATCTTGCTTTTATTAGAAAATTACGCTAGTTTGACGCCATCGTTCAACAACATGTAAAGTACATACAAGTACATAAATATCCTATGTACGTATACACATGTATACATATATATGAAAATTACCAATAGAGGATTCTTTAAAATAATATTTACGACTTTGCAGACAACTTGAGGTATATACATACCTAGATATATCTACGTTCATTTAAAGACACTACAAGTCCGATATCAAGTGTACTTCAGAGCGTTTATTTTTTTAATTAACGCTGCCGTTTGGGTGCCGATGTTGCATTACAAAGAAATTAGTTTCGTTTATACACTCGATGACATCGAAAGAATATCCAGATGTGACGTGATAAACAGATTGAAATGGCACTTGTGTAAAATTTTACTTTCGTATTTTCACTTTTTTAATTGCGTACTTAAGATGAATTGGACACGTTGTCTTCGAAGGACAGGAGACATACAGGAGCAAAACTGACCCCTTAATTAAATTGTTTTGTAGAAAAAAAAGTAATCTTAGCAAACAATTGGTTTGACCAATTTCATTTTTCTTGAAATGTTTCTGCTTGAATGATAATGGTATCACAAAGAGAGAGGGTGGATCAATAAATACTCACGTTTGAAGAAAGGTGGCGTTATTGTGGGATGTCTACGTACACTGCCATCTCTCAAATGGCGCCGTAAAAAAATTCAGGGTTACCGTTACCACCGAGACTACAAGTTCTCAGCGCTCTTCGATGACGTCACGCTGTTTAGGTGATGCATCGCCATGAACGGTATTACCCCAAAGGGATCGTTTTTATGGATTTCTTTTTAAATTTTGAAGGGCTTCCGGTTTAAAGAGGATGCCAGTCGTCAACTGAGTCCTTCTTCGGATCCCATTCGATCTTATTTTGGAAAAACAAAGTTTCAAAGCAAAAACCAAACGCGTAACCGAGCACCGTTTTCGTGAAAGATGTATTTGTGGTTGATATTTAATCGACTAATTATTATTATTTGTAATTGTATAAGTATTTGGACGAAACTAAGGTTGAAATGAAACAGTAATTGCAATTTTATTCGAAATTTTGTTCAATTTCACGACAAAATTTACAGACATGCTATTTAACAGGGGTCTTTAATTTCCTATTATGTGGTGTTTTACCTAATCCATCATTACTTTTCCCACAATAATATTTAAGCAGGGTATTTGTAGAACAAATTATTATAGTTGTTGCAATACGTTCACTGCTGTGAATATGAAATTTACGTTATATCAGTATCCAAATGGTTATATTTGGTGATATAATTTAAAATATGTTGTATTAAAACAGAACTTTCATTATACACATTTAAAAACATCTCTTCGTGTTCAAAAATAGTTTTGTCAAATATAACGTAAGAATATAAAACTATTTGAACAATAAAATCTTCATGTTTTTTGTCAAATACAACGGACAGTTAGGGAATTGCGTTGGAATAGCATCTTTTTTAAACCTAGGATTTTTTAAACTTCCAGTTATAGCTTCATCGGTCCTTGAATATGTAGCTGTTGAAACATAAATAACATCTTTTTTTACAAAATGTAAACCCTAGTACACATTGTTGGAAAACAGCCGATGCCACGGTACTATAAATAGGCCGCCCGAGTCACGCTTTTATCGTTTCAGAAAAGGTTTTATCGCTTATACAACACTAGAAAAACATTACAGGTATCACCAACAAAGTATGGAAATATCACTACACAGTATTCTTTTAAATAAAACCGATATAATTTTGATAAATTAATTCAAAACGCAAGAGGCGGTCTGAACGTGTAAATGTCAAGGCGATAAATACGGCTGATCGTTTACCTAAACCAATATACGTCAGAGCCTGTTGACGTTAGAGTAGTTAGGCCTTGTTACACCGGGGGTAAGGGCCAGACGCGGTTGCTAACGATATCGTTGAAAAGGTGCACGACATGATTCCCGCTGATCGGTGAACGCAAGGGCCGCAAGTGTATCGTGCAGAATGGCAATTAATATTTTACAAGTTAGGAGTCAGAAAGCTGTAGGCTCGGGGTGTTGCGGTGGACAACAAGCGGATACGACTTACACCGTTCATGAAACCTGGATCCATTACTATACACCTGAAACGAAGCGATAGTCAAAACAATGGACTTTTCAAGGCGAATCTGCTCTAAAGAGGGCAAAGACGGTCCTATCGGTCGGGAAGGTCGTGGCCAAGAATTTGGACTTCGAAGAGAACAATCCTTATTGACTTTTTGGAGAAAGGAGGATTACCAGGTATTGCTACAATCGACAAGAAATTGAAGGAGAAACGATTCCGTTTATCAAAGAACAAAGTGCTGTTCCACCTGGACAATGCACCAGCTCACACATCCGCAGTTGTGGCGGCCAATTTGCATGAGTTACGCTATGACTTACTGCCCCATCCGCCTTACTCACCCGATCTGGCTCCTTGCGACTTCTTTTTATTCCCCAATATGAAAACGTTGCGCGCAGGAAAAAAAATCATCTCAATGAAGAAGTAATTGCTGAGACAGAAGCTTATTTTGAAGAGTTCGAAAATTCCTTGAATGTGTTAAAGAAACGGCAGAAACTTTGGGAAAAGTGTATTTTACTAAAAAGGGATTATGTAGAATAATAAATAAACATTAAAAATTTGCGTCTGCATTTCTAACACATTTATTGATTCACCTTCGCGTGTGTAGTAAGTTCTAAGTTTGAACTGGCTGTAACTTTGCCAAATTTGTAGATTCCGCAAAAATGAAAACACCAAATTGTTCGTAGGAATGAGATTTTACTTTTAAACGGAAAAACACCATCACCGTGATCTTCAATTAAAAATAGTCGTTCTTCTAAATTGTGAACGGTATTAGCAAGCGCACTCCCGGGAATGTTCTCGATGGCATGTGATATTGATTGCTTCAGTTCTTCCCGAGTAATAGATCTACCAGGAAATACCCCTTTTCTTTTGAGATATTAATATACCATAACCAACAGTCAGTCGGATTCAAATCTGGTCATCTAGAAGGCCAACTGTTTGGAAAATGTCTGCTAATGACACGATTGCTAAAAGTGTCGCGTAGCAGTGTCTCTACATTATTGTCTATGTGGGGTGGAGTACAAGGTCTTGCAACATTCGAAAATATCGCTGTCCGTTTATTGTTACTCTTTGGTTTGTGCTTGTTCAATTCAAACCTTGTCATCATGTAATCCTTACCGAGTAATCATATTTGGATTATTTCCTGTCCATATCCCGCAGTTGTGTGTGTTAACACCCCCACTTAATTCAAAATATGCTTTTTTGTCTAAACGACTTCTTTCTAGCTATTCAATGTTATTGTTTATTTCCGCTTACATTTACAAAGCGAAAGTGACGCGATTCTACTTATTTGTTCTTTGAGTTCAAAGCGGATATTCATTGTAGAAGGATACAAGCGAATCCGCTTTCTTAGAATTCATCACAATATTGAATAACTCACCTCTAATCGTTTTGAAATTTTATTACCACTAGAAACGTCATCTAAGAACGTCACGAACTTCTTGTAAAACTAGAGCCACGCTGACATCGTTTTCTACTATTTTTTATCTATCCGATCGCTTTTTTAGCTAACTGTATCAGTTTCCTCATATTTTTGCAAGAGCTTACAAAATGATTTTACTGAACAAGGCCCGTTTCTCGATCCATGTGTTGTTCGACATTTTCCTAATGCGTTGGCATATTGTCTGTTGAATTCATAGTAGGACTGAATGAGGGAAATACGAATCCGTAGCGTCAAAACAACACTAAAAGTTACTGTCAGTACTCAAAACCACAGTGTGATACTTATTTTGAAATTAGAAACACTAAATCACCATAGCAACAAAAAATTAAACAACTATAAACTTTTGTACGTATATAAATATGTACAAAAGATAGAGCCACTTCAAACTGGGAACTTACTTTTGAATAACTTCGTATATTCTTTTCTAAATGAAACGTTACTTATGTACTGATTTCCGTACCTCCTAAGAGTTGTTGAGTTTGATATGGTAAATGTACAATCTCCTTTGACTGGCAGCGTTTATTCTGATGCAAAATATTACGTTGTCTACGCTGAAAATCATATATCATCTCTCTTTCCGCAGGCTTTGTTTGTCAACGCGTCCAGTACAACATACCAACCTCTTAGTCGGGAAGTACAACAACTATACCAGTCGCTGGGGCTCGAAATTACGAAAGGGTAACGACAGAACAAGTTCATAAGTAGTCTATCCGAACCGTACGCCGTATTATACGCGGAGTGGAGTCAATGAAGACGTCATAACTCATACTTTATCCACGCTTAGCTTTGAACTCAACCTTTCGGGATCTGATTCGCATATTAATGTATTCATACGGTCGTATATCTAGATCCGGGGTAGTTGTTTATGAAGATCCTATTGTGTTTATGTCACGGGACGATGTTAATTATGAAACATGGGGACTGGTCTACTGCGCGTCCTTAACTGCTTTGTGCATTGTGGATCGTAAGTGTCGCGGTGAATTTCAGGTTAGGAGAGTTGGTAAATTGATGAGAGCGTGGAAAAGGTTGAAGGGTTCGAAAAAAGGTATTTTAGTAAATACTTTTTTTTTAGAATTTCTGTACCTATCCACTACTCAAGTTTATGTTTTATTTTTTTTTTAAAGAAGAAGAAAAAAGGCAGATAGACAAACAATTTTTGTAATCTGGAGAAACGTTTACTTGTATCTAGAGCAACGCAAACTGCGCTGAAAGCCAGTGGCTGACGCATAAAAGTTTACACAAAATAAACACGGCCGGGACAATTCGGTATAAGCGTCAGTATAACTGCGACTCGAAAGCCGATCTGTCGTGTATGCATCTACGCTGTCGTGTACTATATCGTAGTTCTACGTTTGTTTTGAAAATGTTTTCTACGTCGCGAAAACGACCAAAGTTGGACACAATAAGAGAATTTATTGCAGAAATGCCTGATTTAAAGTGAGATGGCGCTAAAATTCAATGTGTAGTGTGTAAAATAGATTTAATGTGTTGGTCGAAAAATGATTGTCTACGGCACGTAAATAGTGCAGGGTATGTTTAAAAAAAAAATTCCACGCGAGATTATAACAAATTTAAATTTAATTTATGTGTTTATTGCATGTAACTTACTATTTCATCTACTAAGGAAGAAAGCATACGTCTCGTTTTGGAATGAATATTCGGACTTTAAGTTACCAAGTGAGAGAACATTACAAAGAGTTGTGCCGTCTGCTCGTGAGCATGTCGAGAAAAGAATTAAATCGGAGTTGCAAGATAAAAAACTGTGGTTATGTGTGGACGAAACAACAGATAGTAGAAAATTCTGTGGTTAATGTAATGGTACGCACAATGGAACCACATCGACCGTCACCCTCAATTTTACTAGCTCCCAGACGAATACAACAATGCACTGCCGAAGTAATTTCAATGTTGGTGTTAAATACATTGGAAAAGTTTGAACTTTCAACAAATCAACTGTTGATGTTTATGAGTTATGGTGCCGCAAACATGCTTGCTGTAGGTCGATCTCTTAAAAAACATTGTGCTAACTTGTTGCATATTACATGTAAAATTCATACTCTCAGTCTCGTAGCAGATAGTATCAGAAAATGTTATCCCGAGGTAGACGCTCTAATAGCACATACAAAAGCTGTGTTTGTAAAATCCCCAAAACGTATTCGGGAATTTCATAGACTATGCCCGGTATTCCTGAACCACCACAACCTATTATTACTCGTTGGGGAACATGGTTAGAGGCTGCATTTTATTATCTTAAATATTTTGAGAATATAAAGAACGTGATTTTAGAATTCGACCCAAAGGAAGCTGCGGCTGTCAAGGTAAGCCGCTTGAAATTTCAGGATAGTCAAGTTAAAACAGATTTGGAAATTATTCAGAACAATTACGTGGGACTAGCGGATGCGATAGAAAAACTACAAAATTCTTCGGTATCGTTAGTGGAATCTTTGCAAATAGTGCAACATGTTCACGCACAGCTATGCGCGATAGAAGACGCAAGAAATGTTTATGTTTTGGAAAGGTTTGAAAGTGTTTTAGATAAAGACTCTGATTTTGGCACATCAAGACAAATTTGTGAAGGTTCGTCAACAGAACCGTTAAGTTATTTGAAAGATTATTTTACTTACGCAAATATAACGTCACTAGATGTAGAACGTTCGTTTTCGGCATACAAAAACACTTTTTCTTCACGCCGCACTCACTTTGCCGGAACAACTTTGGAAACATATCTAATGTTACAAATATTACATAGACATTAACCACTTTGTGATTTCACGGAGGACTCTTAAAACGGTAAGTGTTTGAGCACGTATCACATTTAATTTATTTTGTGTACACTTTTACGCATCCGCCACTGGCTTTCAGCGCAGTTGCGTTGCTGTACTTGTATCAAAGTTATCTAACTACTGTTTCAATTATTCGCAATACAATAACATTTTAAATCAAACGAAATATATTCTTAGCGTTTCTTTCTCCGCTTAAGAGAAGTATGTACTTGTAACGAAATATGTAATTGTATTTCTTTGTTTAAGACATTTACTAACTTGATTCCAAGACAATCTTGCAGAAAGTTTGAAGAAAGCGATTCTTAGTATAAGTAAATGGTCATTATAACACAAAACAGTATTTTCTTAAGAATAGTAAATAGTTTTCTTAACTCCAGAAAGCATTTAGGTATTGCTATGAATCAGTAGTTTCATTTTCTTGAAATAAAGCATTTTTTACTGAGAATTCTTGAAATGTATATTATTTAAATGCATATTATTAACTGCGATTACCTAGTTTAAAACAGTACGACATATCCGTACGTAATGCAGTAAATTATTCACATTGCTTGTGATTTTAGAAAGGCTAGCAGTAGAGGTTATCTGCAGAATAATGTTCAAGCAAAAGTGAACTCAATGTAGAAGTACACAAGGAAAAAGTACATAGAAATAATAACCAAGATAGGTAATTCTAATAAATAGCTCCTGGTATTGATGGAATCACTACCAGCAAAAACAATATGAGAAGAGAAAAACCATTAAAGCTTCTTGCTCTTGGCTACATTGCTCTTACATCTGTCAGTTTATGCCAGTTATCTTCAAAAACAACAACTGAAGTATTTCTTGGCGCCACCTAGTGCCAAGAGATATAGTCATGCCGTCCTTGGAAGTAGGAAGAAAAAACGGGATATATATATATATGCCATATTTACCCATACAATGGTGTAACCTTTAACGTACAACGTTTCGTAAACATCTTCAAAAGATACCGGTTAATGTAATATGAATATTTTCTGAACTCAAAATTAAATGATTTACATGGAAGAAACATTTTTCTGTCTTGGATTTTTTTGATTTTTTAACCCCAAGGAGGGCTACAAGGTAAGTGCAATTAATAATGTGGGTATAAATAATATGCATTTCAAGAATTCTAAGTAAATAAATGCTTTATGTTAAGAAAATGACACTATTGTTTTATGAACAATACTTACACGCTTTCTTGTGTTAAGAAAACTATTTACTATTAAAATATTGTAATAGTAGTAGTAGTAGTAGTAGTGCTTTATTCGTTAACACCTCACATATATGAGTACATATAAGTCGTACAACACATATAAACACACACAATACACATAGATAAACAACATAAGTCGTATAAATAAGTCATACAAAAATACAAGTACTTGCTTATCTTTGCTGGTGTCAAAGATGCACATTTTAGACTTAATTATAGTAGTAAAAAAGAAAACAACAAAGTGCAATCAGGTAGCAGGTTTTTTTTTCTGGATCGCATAATGCATAAAATTTTCTGTCTTTTGAACCAAAATTTTTTACTGGGGCAAACCCTGATAACAACTAAAACCTTAGGACAACTTTAGAAATAGAATTTCTACTACTTAATTGCAGTACATAGAAAAATATACATTTATTTAAATAAAACTAAAATTTCATAAGAAAGTATATAAAACACCCTTTCTGTTGGTGTAGAACATTGTATGAGATAATCACTTTTAAGCGGTTTATTTTTTAATTAAACAACGCTCAGAATTCTTAGCGTACAGAACCACGCTTTATGCGCTAAACTCATAGTCGATTATTTGACAAATGGTTAAAAAGAAAACAAAACAATGTATGGGTTAACAAATTTCAATATGTTAGCTACATTAAAAAAAATAAATCAAAGCAATATGTTGAATTCCATAGAAATCATCTTTGGTCAGGTTTTTACGCAGCCACTGCCCTGCCATCTAAAGAAACAGATTTTTTTCGTTTTGCGGGGCTTTTATAAAGCCTGAGTGTCCGAGCTTTAGAATTACACTGCCTGCCTATAGTAGATCTTATAAATAGTTATAAACTACTTTGGTTATTAAATATTCTTCATTAAAGGATGAGTATATACTTGCGTGATTTATCTTTAGCAAAAGCTAGATACGTGTCTTATGCTTAGCTCAACTAATATTTTTGCCTGGTACGTAAAACGTATTTGAAAACATTTTGTTACATAGCGTTTGCTAATTTTGCAAATGTTATAAAAATTACTCTAGTTGCCCTTATTTTTATCATCAATTTAAAGAAAATCAATTGTTGATCAATTGTAAATACGTATTTTATTCAAGCCTTAACTTTCAAACGCGTTTATTTTAAATTCGCTTCAATGTTGAATACGTGGCTTTTACTAAAAATTGCCAAGGAGTATTGCATTTCAGAAATGAGGTACTACATATTAGTTGTTTGTGAAGAAATAACTTTTGCATAAAAGAAGATTATAAAAAAATAAACATCAAGATCCATATTATCCATCAACAATTTTTTAAAATTTTAAAGTAGTGAATTACGAAATCAAAACAGAATTCTACCTACCGATTAAATGTTTATCTTATCAAAGTAAAATAAATATGAATAAATATTGCTCAGTTCTTCTATCATGTGAGAGACCTGAAATTCGTAGTGTTAAGATGCTAATGTTAACCATTTCAAGAAACAAATAAGACTTACAGTTGCTCACAGTTACGAAAACACTTACATTATTAGGCTGTAGTGTGTGTGTTAGGTTGCAACTACTACGGTGCTTAACCTAGCGGGTGTTTGACCAATAGGTACACATTTGGTTGCAGAATTTACAAGGAATTTTATGTCATATGAGATTTGCAATCAAGTGGGATATGATCCTTTAGTTTAGTAAATAAAATACCTAAATCAATTGAGATTATGCCTTGCGAATCCCAAAAAATTGTCGCCATAGCTTTTCCGTTTGATCCGAATCGTTTTCGCCTACTTTGGTGCAGCTTCGTCGAGAAAAATCAATTTTGCCGACCTTTGGTTTCTGGCGTGTAGTGATGTACTCATGCCTTATCTACAGTTACACAACGCCGCAGAAACTCACTCATATTGCGCTTAGAGATGTCCAAATATTGCTTTGGAGATATCACGCAATTCCGTTTTTGATCAATCGTCAGCAGACGCGGCACCCATCTCGTCGATAGCTTTTTCATCTCTCCGAAATTGTGTATTGCATTAATAAAAGGAAGGTGCAGCAGCAGAGCTTCAATAGCAAACCGCCATCTTAGCATCGTCTATAATAAATTAATTCATACAAAATTTCATGGAATGTGAACACTTTTGCAGATAACTCGACTGCATATTGTATGCAGTGCAAATCTATTATATTAATATTGTAATATCACTTATATAATTCCCCGATCACCTCCGTGATATGTGTGGATATAAATATTATACATTAAATTAAACCATTGCGTACACACTAAATATTTTATTGCTTAATACACGCGACGATCACTAAGAAGTAACTTCCATTTACATCCGCCATTACACCATGTAATGACATGCCGTTTACGTACCATTTAATAATAAAAACTTGAAATTGTTAACCGGTAACAAGAAAGTGACAGTTTTATACCCTAGTACAACCATAAAAGTACGGTAGAACACGAGTGTAAAGTTCAGACTCCCGACTTCAATTCGAAGAGTTCCTTTTTACTTTATTTTTTACTATACGCAACCCGATACCAACTTCGTAGATACTTCTTTTCGTAGACGCAAGTATATGCCGTTTTTGGAATAGTAACTGAAGATCTCAGAGAAGCTTTAGAAGTCGTTCAATGCAAGCGCGTATCAAAACATTAACCTGTAAAGCCGCGGAATTTGCCAAAAACCAAATCAATACCGATGTATATAAAATACAACGATTTACAGCAAGAGAAGAGGAGAAGACAAAAGAACTGGTAGTAATTTGATACCCGTACCGAAGCGAATGGCAACGAGAATAATAATGAAACACATATCTCGAATGTTTGCATTGAATCCCCACTAGATGGCATCATAAAAACCACGAACCTAGTGGTCAAGGTATTTAGCGTATGATGTTTCTTACCATAGCCTTCTACGATGCTTTCGTTTTTCTCACTCGGTGGTTCTTAATTTTCGTTAAGATCGCGTAGGCCAGGATAAAATGCCCTAGATGAAAAAATCTTTGGATCGGAATGGTGTGTTCTGAAATTTAAACGATGACACTGTGGCTGTGTTGTTGCGGCAGAACCAGAACATGAATTTATGGAAAGCATTTCATGTTAGTTATAGGAGGGAAAAAATACAGACATTGAGTGAGTTTCATTCCGAACATAATACACAAGCTGAAAATGTGATTTTTTGCGATTAAAAGGTAGATATATTTTATTTTTATGTTATAATTTAGATACGATTTTTAGAAATAAGGTACTGCATATTAGTTGTTTGTGAAGAAATAACTTTTGAATAAAAGAAGATTATGAAAAAAGAAACATGAAGATCCACATTATCCATTAACAGTTCTTTAAAATTTTAAAGTACTGAATTACGAAATCAAAACACAATTCTACCTACCGATTAAATGCTTATCTTATTAAAGTGAAATAAATATGAATAAATATTGCTCAGGTATGAGTAGAGTAACCTAAACTTGTGGACTCGCATAGGCGTCGGTATTACGGGTTAATATAAGAATACGAAAAATTCATAAATAAACTAAACCGGTAGAGAAGCAGGCATGCAGTGGCGACCTTGAATATAAATCATGTTAAATCGCGCTGAGAGAGATTTCGTTTTAGTACCGGTTGAGCTGTTGCAGAGATTAGTCGAACGGTCAAGGTTATGCACTTACGTGTCGCTTTTGAAAATATAGCTGACGTTTTTTGTGTGTTGTAGTATTATACCAAGTACATAATTAGTGTATCGTTTCATATAGAGCTAATATTTACATACCTAAGAAAACAATGCCTCGTAATAGATTTGCTACTAATGTACATAAGTATGTGTCACTTTTTCCCCATTTAAAATATGACGGTAGTGCAGTTTTTTGCTTAATATGCAATGTTCGTTTGGCTGCATTGGACAGAACTGATTGCCAGAGGCATGTCAATGGTATTAAGCATATGAGAAATGCAAGAACTGAAATACCTTATACACTATCCCTCATACATTTATTAATTATGTTTATCTCTTGTAATCTTCCGTTGTCGTTGGTGAGAAAAGCAGCTTTTGAAACGTTTTGGCGACAATACGTTCCAAAGTATCAATTGCCCTCACAAACACAATTACAGAATCATTTGCCGCGAATGAAAGAGATGCTAGAAAATGTGTGTAAACGTGATTTGTGTTCCAAAAAAATATGGATTACCGTGGATGAGACGACCGATATAAAGAAAAACAGTATTGTGAATGTAATAGCTCGCGTTTTATCTAGCGAGAACACAGCATCTCGATATTTGTTAGCTTGCAAACGTGTTCAACAATGTACCGCGGAAAATATTCAAAAAATGATAATGAACGCTTTGAAAAAAATTAAAATTGCCCAAGATCAGGTTGTGATGATTGTGACAGATAGTGCAGCAACGATGTTAAGTGTTGGGCGATCCTTAAAACATATATTTCCTAACTTAATACATATAACCTGCGTGCTGCATGCTTTGCATATAGTTGGTGAAGTTGTTCGACAACATTACGGAAACGTTGATCGGATGATTGGAAGTACTAAAGCAGTGTTTCGTAAATCTCCTAAACGTTTAAAAGAATTTCGTAAATTTTGTCCAGGTATTTCAGAACCTCCTGAACCAATTTTAACGCGATGGAGTACTTGGCTAACAGCAGCTTCTTACTATTTAATCCATTTTCAACTAATTCAATCAGTTATAATGCGATTTAATCGGAATGAATCCAAAGCAATTAGAGAAAGTCAAAGAGAATTTCAAATTCCTCAACTTTTAGAAGATTTAACAACAATATGTACAAATTATACAGTATTACTAGATGCCATCAGACAACTACAATGTACTGAATTGTCATTGCAGGAATCATTAGACATGGTGGAGAGTGTAAAAAATAAATTACACACATTAAATGATACGCAAGGATTATGCGCTAGTCAAAAGTTGGCATATGTTTTAAGGAAAAATCCCGATTTTAATACTTTAGAGGCCGTTTATAGTAAGTGTAAGAATAGTGAACTTTTAAGTGATTTTGAAAAACTGTTTCTACATGCAAATGTAACTTCCTTAGATGTGGAGAGATCGTTTTCTATGTATAAGAATATTTTTTCTTGTCGACGCACAAGGTTTAAAGAAGTAACTGTGGAAACATATGCAATGATGCAAGTTTACAGTAGTTCACATCCTGATGCCTCTAATTTGTTGAATAATTAGCAAGTAAGTTTATTTATGAATTTTTCGTATTCTTATATTAACCCGTAATAATTTCTTTTTCCTTGGCTGAGACAGGAAGACATTCTGTATCATTGCCTTCTTCTTTCTTCCTCGTTGAAGTTTCCCTATTGCTCTCCTTGGATTCATTGATACTAACTCTTAGTTCTTTGTTTAATGCAAGAGTCAACATTCATTTTACCCTTGTACTCATTTTTATGTTAGAGGTTAAGTGATCTAAATGATGCCCTCGATAAAAGCTGAAGCCGATAGGCTTCAGAAACTATATTTGAAAATACTAACTAAATGCATTTCAGTTACAAAAACTTATACAATAAATTGCGCGGCAAGGCAACAACTCAAAACATAACCTACAAAATTTAGTTTCGTAGGTGCCGCTTGGTGACGCGATGTTAAATCCCACAGGCGTATCTACAAAACCTGATCAGATACGTCAATTTCGTCTAACAATTGCAGTTACGTCTTTTTGACTTAACACAATAACCTAAGCTGTAGGTACGCTCAACTTGTTTAGCGGTTTAAAACCCACCAAGTATTGCAAATACGGCTTTTTCTCCTAGATCGTTAGGAAATGCTCTCAACAGTCTCAGTTTGTCAATACCCGTTAATTGAAAATTTTGCAAATACGCCCGTTTGGCTTAACAGGGCTGCATATACCAACCTAATGACATTATCTTATTGTTAGTTACATGGAAATATATACATACCTAATTTGGCCACGTTAACAATAACACCTATTCAGCTATCTCTCTTATTCTGACTGGTACGACTAATATCTCATAGTATATCGTTATATTCGCCAGGTAATAACATCTATCGGATGAATTTGAATAGTCATTTAAAGAAATTAATTTGTTATCTTCTTCAACATCATTATAAGAGGACAAAAAAGTTATTCCACTCATAAAAATATCACTACTGGCATTCATCATATTACCACACAATATCCCGGTCTCCTTGCGAAACCTTTTTTTTTTCTATTCTTTTTTTCTCTCAAAATACATCCATATAATCACATTCTCGAACTTCCATAACGGAGACAGGACGGCCATAGCTAAATATACGAATGGCTTTGTAGTAATTGCCGCGTTAGTGGTGGGTATCGGCTATCAAGCGTGTATGTTGCGTAACGCTAATTTATGTAATAGGAATATCAATGTAATAAACGGTAGTCGTCGTCGCTAAAGAAAAAAAGCTCACATACGGCGTTGAAAAATGATGACCCTCGCTGTAAATACGGTATAGACATACTTAAGTATGGCTCTGTATCTGCATATTGTGTATGAAACGTTATAGGATTGTGTATATTGTGGATCTCAAGTATTGTTATATATTTATTATAGTCGTCGACATTAACGTTCTATGGATTTTTGTTTTGTAGGAGAACAACTGTTATCTCATTATTCATTCGGATGTATTTGATATATTTATCTTTATTGAAGACCATTGATACATCATTCAATGGAAAGCAAATGCTTAGTGATGCGTGTTTTCACCTAGGTACGGCTGTGGACATGATTATGTAAACAAATTATTTAATTTTGACGTTCACTATACCAGAATCTTTTAATTTAAGTGGTTTAAAGCAATGAAATTATCATTTTTCAGTATGAGAAGTTTCGTTTAAAATTTTTGCCTAATAATAGACCCCTATTGCGTGTTTTTATTAATTTATGTTTCAAACGTATTTCTTTATGTCAAATGTATTACAAATTGCTGCTTTATCGACATATGATGTAAGTGTCAGTGTTATAGTGTAACCCTGTAGTAAAAGCTGTATATTTTCTGCAAATAGACTCTAGTTCTACTTGGTAATAACCGTGAGAACGATCTAAATGTGAAAAATAAAATGCACCTGACAAAGAATCCAAAATTTCGGTGATGTTTGGCAAAGGAAAACGATCGTCTTTTATGTTTTTATTTAAAAGCCTATAATCTATTACTATTCGTCATTTTCTATTACCGTCAGAGTCAGCTTTCTTGGGTACTATTAAAAAAGGTGACGACCGGTTTGAGTTACTTCCTTCAATAATGCCGTCTTCAGCATTTTATCTATTTGGTTATCTATTTCAAACTTTTGAGAGTAAGGTAAACGATATGGTTTCACATTGACTGGATTTGCATCCTACTTTAATTTAATAGTCTCCTTTATAACATTCGTTACAGTTACTGGGTCATTTTCTAAAAGGAATACATCTGCATACTTCGCACAGATCTTTTGTATAGAATCTTTTTCTTCTTTGTTTAAATTTTTAATATCGATTAAATTTAATAACTGATTCACTCTGTTTAGAGAAATTTCATTACTATTGAAATTATAAGCCCCAAAATCTACTTTAGTTGTATCGGGTTTAAAATTTTTAATTTTGATTTCCGTGTCATTTGTGTTAAGTATACGAACCGGAATAACATGTGAATTTGGTCTCGCAATAGCTCCCGCGGTAAAAAATACCATTGCAAATTTTAGCAGGTAGAACTACACGATCATCAGAGCTATCGGTACAACAATATTTAACAACTTCACAACGTGCAGGGATTGTTGTAAAAATATCATACTTAGACTATAACTTTACATCCATTATGGCAAAAACTAAATAAAAATGTTTCGAAATTAATAATTGCATCATATTTTTTAAAGAAATCTGATCCTATAATTCCATTCATATCACCTCCAAAGTTTTCTACAACCAAAAATTTATGATTAATTTTATTTTTGCCCACATTTAAACAAATATTAACAGAATCACTTGACTTTGTGGAACCTGCAATTCCATTGATAGTTATTTGTCTAGTTGTATCTATTAATTCATCCGGTTTTAAATACTTCGCAGAAATTACATTAACTGTCGCGCCTCTATCAAGAAGTAATAATAATGTTTTTGTTCCATACCCCAGTTCTATGTAAATCATACCATCCATACTGACAAGGGAACACCGGCAACCCGGACTCCCCAAAAAAATTGAAATTTTGTGGATTTGTAGAGGGGTCCAAGGTAAGAACATCCCACTTATTTTTATCGGCGGAATCCTCCGTAGGTGGGGTGGAGGGCGCTCTTAAGAAAAACTACCTGTTTATATTTGTGCAAGTATCTCGAAAACTATTGGAGATATTGAAAAAAAGTTAAGACAAGTTTTTAATTGTTTGAAGAGGACTAAATAATAGCATAACCCTTATTTCAAATAGTATTAATTTTAATAGAAAACTTACCCCCACCCCAATCCTTTTGAAAACTTTAAAATTTTTAAATATCGGAAAAGAGGGGCTGTTCCATACTGAATTCAACCGTATACATTGTTATCATTGAGTTTTACCTTTCAATCCAAAGAAAAAGTATTTTGTCATATGAAGGTTGTACCAATGGACTTACTATACTATACTATAATTGAATAAATACATATGTAATAATACTTTTGAAATAAAAAGTATTTCATAATAATTTGTCTAAACGTCTAGACGTCTGATAATAAACTTGATCTGATCTGCTGGTATGAGTAGTTATTATTTGCTGAATTATACAATAACAACAACAAAGAGATTTTATCGCGAAAGTGTTTATATGAAAAGTATTTGTTATTTTCGTATGCGTAATTTAATAAATATTAGAATGGATTGTCAAACACAAGTAACCGTATTATTTACATACTTACTGTCTAGTATTAAAATCATTTTATTAAACATCAATAACATCCTGTATATATAGAATTGTTTTGAAATGATATATTTAGATAGATGATGAAAAATTCTGTCACGTAGTTGCTGATAAGTTCCTATATATATGCATACGACCATACTTAAATGTTTACAATTAATATTAAAGTAATCACTTCGAGAACTCACAATCAGAGAAAACGCGACGAAAAGAATGGCACGAGTTAACATTGCCAATATTCGGTACATGTTACAAATAACTTTTAAAATTGAAAGTATTGCAAGAACTCCTACGACACCAGACGAAATAGAGTTGCACGACGCCTTAAAAGATATTATTGTTAGAGCTTCTGAAGAAGGTATGTTTAGTTTCGAAAATGAAATGAGTTTAGAATTTGAATCGCCTTCAGAACCACATGAACCACAGTTTGTTGAATCACTATCTCAAGAAGAATCTAATGAAAATTGAGAAGAATGTGTACCTGAAGAAGGAGGTAGCGTTGTAGATGCTAACTATAAAATTGAAGCTGTAGAATTTTGGAGAAGTGGGAAGAAAGCAAGACCAACACTCGAAAGTGTTAAACAGAAGTTTAAAAAGGTAAAATCACTTCAGCAGTTGTATAGATGGGAAAATAGCGTTAATGAGGGCGGAACCAACAGTGAAAAAGCAAGATATATCGCGGAAGAAGTACTTACACAATTTCAAGACGCGCTAACACGAGGAAATATGGTGCATGATATGAATATTCGACGTTGGGCTTTAGAGGCAAAAGACAAAGTTGGATATACAAGTTTTAAAGTTGGACATTGGTGGATCTGGCATTTTAAACAGGTGCATGGTATTATATCCCGTAAAATAACTAAATTTGTTACACATTCTGCTGTATTTGATACAACTGAATTACGCGACGTAAGCGATAGATTTATAAATCAAGTAAAACCTTATATTAGTTCTCTTGGAAGAGACTATATTTTTAATGCAGATGAGAGTGGTTTTAATATGGAAATACACTCTGGTCGTACATTGTTTCCAGTAGGTGAAAAGCACGTTGAAGTTACTGTACAGTCTCTGCATTCTATTACTTACAGTTATACCATAATGCCTACTATTTCCGCAAATGGAAGATTATTCTCCACTTTTCCTAGTTTTGAAAGAGGTAAGCGGTACTTTATGTCCTCGCGTACAGGAAACACCCTTTCGCCCAATAAATGTATGCATATCTGCATCTACATCTGGAAAATTAACATCCGCGCATTTCAAAACATGGTATACAGATGTTTTCTTGCCAAATGCTGGTCCCAATAATTTACTACTACTAGATTCATGGAGTGGACACTGTCCATCGGAACTATCTACACTGACACCAAAAGACAAAAATGTGAATATTTTGACCATTCCAAAGAAGACGACAGCATTAATTCAACCCTTAGATATTTATGGTTTTAGATTATGGAAAAATTTTGTAAGAACTTTTTCTGACCAAGTTATTTTGATGGGCCACGATATAAACTTGCATCATAGAAATACAATTATTCAGTTACAGTCTTTAACCCATAATCAGTTTTCATCTCCGAGATTTTTTAGTGTTTTTAAGTATTCTTGGTACAAAAGTGGATACGTTGCGGAGCGACCAAGTGCCTTTGAAAATCCAGTAAATTTCTGCTTTGGCAAAACTGCACAATCCACACCACTGTGCACTATTTGTGGAAAGCCGGCTCTTGTACGTTGTTCTTGGTGTAAGCAATATCTGTGTTTTAAACATTTCTTTTTAGATTACCATTATTGTAACCACTATATTGAATAACATTTGTATAAGTATGTTATGCATGTAATGTACGTGTGATAAAATTGGCGATACCTGTATATATATATATGTATATATATAATATATGTTATATTATTTAATAAATGTACTAATTCTTTTGTATACCACTGTACAATAAATGTAAGGCATTTTTATCTTGTAAGGTTCACACATTATAACTTAGTTAACGCTGCAACTTTGAAAGAAAATAAAATATGAATGTATATATGTATGTATGTGTGAAATTTATATGTTTGCAAATACAAATTGCAATGTAAACTTTGTCATTCTGCAAAACAACTAGTTACTCTGTTATATTTAGTTCCGGCTATATTTCAGTTCCGGAGGTATTTATAATAATATTCAATTTATAGATGATTATTTTTCTCTCCTCTAACCCAAATTTCCCAACTCCCAAATCGGTATGTTTGTTTACATCATAAAAAATGTTTGTAATATTGTTGATATTAAAGTAACACAACCGGATAAAGTTAGTATGGTTAGATAACTCTGAACATCCTACTGCAAAACTGTTATTACATACTCAATTATAATAAATAGTACGTCCTCTGGTACACATTTCACATGACAAAATATTTTTTTCTGGAATGAAAGGTAAAACTCAATGATAACAATGTATAAGGTTGAATTCAGTATGAATCAGCCCCTCTTTTCCGATATTTAAAAATTTCAACAAAATGCAAATAATTCACTGCACACATTATTTACTTGCACTTATTTTCTTATTTTGTACAGAAGTATTTCGACAGTTTATTAAACGAGTACGAACATTTTTATTAAACATTATTTTCTTCTTTTGTAACGCGTTTTTTATTTCATTCATATTTCAAAAAAAAACGTACATTGGCGCTCAAAGAATTGCTTTAAACGTAGGACATTTTTATGCTTATCTATTGTAGAAATCAAATTTTCAGTTTCCAAAGAATTACAGGACTTGCTTTTTTAAAAATCATATGTTCATGCCAATAATACTTATTTTGAAAACGAATGCGGAAGAAAATTTCACGTATACTTTGCAAAAGAATGCGTTTACATAAGCAATTGTATTAAGTTTATAGTAGAACCCAATACGAGAACGCTGATGAAGCCATGCGTGATCACATATTACCTTCCACTTTTCTTTTCTTGCTCATAATAAATTTCGTTCGTTATAAAGCCATCATACATTACAGTATGCTGTTTATTAAACGTTATTATTGCCTTAAAGTTTTCTTCATTTCGTACATAGTTTTGGTTTTTGTAGTAACGAAGAAGACGCTAAATTATTTTTTGTTTTACATTTATTAGCACTACTTCTTTCTGTCTTTATCACATTTGCGGCGATTTTTTACTAATTCGCTATAATTCTAAAAATACTTTAAAATCATTGTTTTTGTATGAGTTTCCAAATTAAAGTAATTAATGCAATTTAGGTCTAATCTGATTTACAATAGACACATCATGGGCTCTACGTCTTAAGTGTATTAATATGGAAGAATCAATCTGAATATGTGTTTTAAAATTTCATTACTCGCTCCACATCAAAATGCGAGAATCGCTTTATCTGCAAGTATGTAACGTGCGTAGATAGCGCAACATCCCGTAAGCGATCGGTAAGAAGAAGCCGGCATATTCTCTTTCACAAGTAGGTTGTAAAAGAGGGTAGGTATCACTGCATCCATCATCGACCCGGATTGTTTATTCGAGTATTCGAGACCGTCTCTCGCTGAGAAGTAAATACAAATACGGGAAAGGGTATGCGATAGATTCAAACAGAGAAAGGTAGCCTGCGCAGAATTCACTTTGTCCTGGTATTTGTTGTTAGTTGTGTACATCAGATTTGTGTATGGTGTGAGAACGGGATATCGCGTTTCCCATTTATTTGAACATGCTGGTTGAATGAGGACGCAAGATAGCAGAGAGCTTCGATTCTCTGTATTTATACACAAGGCCCTTCTGGAGAGGTCTCTCAGGCATATCGCTGATATGTAGACTCCAAGTAGTATGGTACATGATAGGAATCAGCGACACACTTTGTTCATCAGGTCTTTTTCATATGCGTCTGTTAATAGTTTTAAAACAGTAGCGTTTCCTCGATTCCTAGTCAAGTGAAAATAGTATTTCTAAATATAGGGATCTCGCTTATTTTAGATAGATTTGTGTGTAAAATGTTATGGTTTGCATTTATAGCATAGTTTGTTTGGTATCTATGTGGGATTGCGAGGGTAGAAGATGTAGCAAGACGTAGGTAGAGTGAGCAGTAGAGAGAGTAACGGCGGAAGTTTAAGTAAATTTTGAGCTTTGCGTACCTTATATTGTCCACCATGGTACTTCCATACGCATCCAGATACAGAGTTGACATAAAATTGAATCCGTTTTATCTCGCGCTGAATTTTCTATACTTTCCGTAGCTTAGACTCGACGACCAAACGGTTGTACATCGAATGTTCCTAACTACAATATGTATAGTTACATGCTAGCACCATTCGAAGGTAACCTATAGGCGTACGACGACGACCACTTGACGGGCATTATTCTATGTGTTCTCCTCTTATCGCTGGGTTCGCGGTAGGGGCCCGCATGCGAGCCATAAACTGCCATCTCGGTCCGCGATAGGTATTGCGCTCTCTTGCGCTTAACTACTTATTACAACAGATATCCGATTGAAAATTCCGATCAACCGATGTTTTATTGCCGGCTTAAATCTATAAACTTAATGAAACCGCTGAAATTATTATCTTCGCAGGTCTCTCGCGGTGTGTTCTCCTGTGTTTGTACGAAGCAGGTACGCCTGATCGTGTCTACGGTGCGTTCAAATCCGACGCGGACAATCTTATTGTAAGATGGTCAATGTTTAGATGTAGAGTACAATTACATTTAATCCGGAGCAAGTTGAATATTACGAAAACGTAAAAAACTTAAGAAGGAATTTATCTAGACAATTGAAGAAATCATTATAACCTCCATATATAAGAATGGGGACCAAAATAACAGGCAACATTTCCAACTGAACAAGATATAAGAACAGATAAATTTGTAACAGACAAGTATTGACAGACATCAATAACATGAGACATAAACAAAAAAATAAATTCTAGATCTTCAATATGAAATATATGATAAAATTGGGAGAACATATCGCTAAAATAACAAACAATAATTGAGTTAGAAAACAAAAATCAAGATTAGATGTCCCACAACATCACTAGCCCGGGATGGGGGGTTATCCTGAAAAACAACAATGATAGAGTGGACAATAGGAGTAACCTTTTTTCAGAAAAATCCATTCTTCTCGAAAATTTTGAAAAAAAATTTCAATTTTCAAAATACATCATAATTTTACCTCGTATTAATCTATAAACTAGAAGAGAAATGAGAGCTTGTTTGCTTTGAAATTTAACAAAGGGTAACTACACCCCCAAATTAGCTTCATTGATTTCCAGTGATAGAAATCAAACCTGAAAGTGGGCGTATGAATCTCAAACTTTTCTAAGAAAATCTCTCGTATGCTTGGTTGGGAAAGGTACTTCCAAAAAGGAAAAAAAAAAATAGTACTATGATGGCCCGCTGTTTCAGAGATCGACCTGCAGCAAGCATGTTTGCGGCACCATCACTCATAAACATCAAGAGTTGATTTGGTGAAAGTTCAAACTTTTCCAATGTATTTAACACCAACATTGAAATTACTTCGGCAGTGCATTGTTGTATTCGTCTGGAAGCTAGTAAAATTGAGGGTGACGGTCGATGTGGTTCCATTGTGCGTACCATTACATTAACCACAGAATGTTTTTTACGATCTGTTGTTTCGTCCACACATACCACAGTTTTTTATCTTGCAACTCCGATTTAATTCTTTTCTCGACATGCTCACGAGCAGACGGCACAACTCTCTGTAATGTTCTCTCACTTGGTAACTTAAAGTCCGAATATTCATTCCAAAACGAGACCTATGCTTTCTTCCTTAGTAAATGAAATGGTAAATTACATGCAATAAACACATAAATTAAATTTAAATTTGTTATATTCTCGTGTGGAATTTTTTTTGAAACATGCTCTGCACTATTTACGTGCCGTAGACAATCACTTTTCGACCAACACATTAAATCTATTTTACACACTACACATTGAATTTTAGCGCCATCACACTTTAAATCAGGCATTTCTGCAATAAATTCTTTTATTGTGCCCAACTTTGGTCGTTTTCGCGACGTAGGAAACATTTTCAAAGCAAACGTAGAACTACGATATAGTGTACGACAGCGTAGATGCATACACAACAGATCGGCTTTCGAGTCGCAGTTATACTGACTGGAATGTTTAAGATTTTGAGTGAAAGACGCCGTATATAAGGAAAATAAAAGTGGGCTTAAAATAGATCCCTGCGGCACTCCCTGTTTTATTTTTAAAGAGAGGTTTCACTTCCCAGCCGCACACACTGAGATCTGTTTGACAAAAGGCTGGTCAGTAAATTTAAAGAATCCGAGCCAAATCCCCTACTTGACAGTATTTCTAAAAGTTTAATATGAGACACTGTATCAAAGGTCCTAGAAAAATCCAGGAGCACAAGAACATCAATCCACTATCCGAAGCTTGTAAAATGTCATCCGTCACGCACAGTAATGCAGTTATGCAGCTGTATTATTATACTTTACAAAAGATTTAACAAGTGAAATGTTTTCTTATAAAACACTATATTAAATTCCTTCACAATTGACTCGATTTGACGCCAACTTATGCATATGTACTACATATATATTATGTACGATTTCAAAGATATTGCACCATAATCGCCCTAACTATGCAGATATACATACATACAATACATTCATGGATATCTCTATTCCATCTTGTAACGTTGACACAATAAAAGCCGTATACAGAAACGGAGTGTAGAAGTAAATATTTTTACTACTGTAACGTAATGTGGAAATGTAGTAGGCGAGTTACATGTGTACGCTGAGGTGTTAACGTATTGTTAACGTTACGCAAATGAGAATACTCGCATACGCATCTCGCTATTTATGGAATAACGTCTCGTAGTAGTAGTCTTTGTCATCTGCGGCATTATCATGTTTTCACGCTTTGATTCTGAATTATAGTAAAAATTTGCATTTATTTGTTTTAGGATTTCCAAGGACTTTCACCAGAGATGCTTAGATGATGGGAATAAAGCCGGGAAATTGAGTTTAATTGCTAATAATTTACTTTTATGATAGGTACGAGGTCAACAGGTAAATGGTACTGCAGTTGCCCTTGGTGACTACTTCTACGTTTGAGATCCAAAAAAAAAAACATTAGAAATGCAGATGTTGAAGTATAATAGTGAAGAAGATGCTATACCATGAAATGTATCTGCAAGAGAGTAGTTGGTTTTTACATATTACTCAGGGTTTTCAATGATACTAGCTACGTAGGCTATTTTCCTATGCTTATATTAAAAACTAAATGGAAAAAATCAAATACAGTTTTACTGCAGTTATTCTTGTTTTCAGACAGCTCATCAAAGCTTTGTTTATCAATAAAAGAATATTGAATCCAGTGCATCAACTGCAAAGGATGGAGTGTTAAGAAAAGCTTATCCAACAGTCCCACATTTTCACCAATATATTATAATGATAAACGTTGTTTTTAAATTAAAGAATTAAATGAAGTGAATGAATCCAGGGTTAACTTTATTGAAAAATGACTACGTTTTGTGGGATCTACTAAATAATTTTTTGCTAATCGAAATAAAATAAGAAAACGAAACAATTTTTCTAAGTTTCGAAAGAGACAGTAAGTTTTTATGTAGAATTTAGAATAATTATATTTTTCGATTAGGGAATATACCCTGACAGAAAATTCTTGTCCTCCATGTTGGAGGTTAGTTCGTCAGACTAATTCCCTGTCACCTGGAAAAAAATTCATATACTAAAACGTCTAAGGACAGCCTGGGAATTCTAGACGGATTAAAAGGAAGACGACAACATCTATGGAAACAGTATATGAACATTGGCACTTGGAATATGCAAGGTATTAGCGGAAGGTGGAGGAAGCTGTGGAGATGAATGTATTTAGAAAATCACTAGGAGTATCACGTAGAGAGAGAGTTCGAAATGAAGAGATAAGACGGCAAATGGGAGTAGACGGTACCTTAATGACAGACATTGAAAGGAAACAATTAACGTGATACGGACACATTCGGAGGATGGACAACTCAAGATTACCAAGGGAAATTATGGAATGGAGACCGCCGAACCGCAAGAAACTAGGTAGACGCAGAAAGACCTGGAGGGAAGGAATAGATAGAGCGATGACTGCAAAAGATCTGAGAGAAGGGCAATTGAAAGATCGAAGAGAATGGAAATTAGGCATCGGACAAAGTCGCAAGATGTTTTGAAACTGATATTGTGTATGTATTGTTATGTTCAACGTTGTATCTACGACAACAACTTCTCTCAGTTGTCACTTCGGTACTGACTAAGTGTCGGGCTGGCCACTCGTTGGTAACTAAATATCCCTCTTGCGGGGAAAATTGGAAATTTCTTCGTTACCATCCCCCCTCAGCCAACCGTATTACCCAATATTATTTTTCACTAATATTGTATATTACGTACCTACTTTTATGCGGTGCGCCACTGCCGGTACCACCTTTTTAACAAACTCTATTAATAACATATCGACTATTCATTTGGAGAAAAATTAGAAGACATTTCAAAGATTTAATTTTTATTTTAGCATCTTAGTCAAATCTTAATCATTAAATATCTTAATCTTTTTTATTCGAACAGCCTATAGAATTGTATACGTACAACCAAATTCAAACTAAAAATTTATAGTATGTTTTATTAGTAGTTATTTGCTAAAACAAATTTTTGTTTTTGTATTCCTAATTTCCAGTACTTCAATTATAAAGTCCAAAAGATGGGGGGTGCAATTTAAAAAAAATTAGGTTTGGGATTGGTGTACTAGGGGTAGTTTTAAAAAGTATATCTTTTAGAATTCTGCAAGCAATTTCCGACGTCACCTTGCTCGATCTTGTATCTCTATAAGTAAGGAAGATATCGCTTGAATCTGGGACACCCGGTATGTTACTGCATCTTTGGGGTCCCTAAATTCTAGGGCAAAATGTGTTGTTGTTTCAAAGATGCCACTATCTTAAAACTAAGCATTTCAGGGTGGACCCACAATCATTCCTCATAATAAGGAAGAAGAATGCTTTGAAAGTTCTTCATTCTCAAAGACACAATCTTCTGAGCCCAAGGAGATGGCTCACCCTGTATATGCAGCTAAAAGTTTTCAAAACTTATTTATCTATTTATAGCTATTCTCCATATGTGAATAAAGTTTAATACTTCTTGACAGTAATATTTTATCGCCTGCTCCTTTTTTATTATTATTATTACGAGCAGTATAAAGATAACTGTTTTGAATACAGAGGGTTCATGAATATAATACGTCGAAAGCTCGCACAGACAATGGACGACGAACTATAGGAAGAAGTACAGAAAAAAATCCGTATACCTACTTTGTCCGGCGGTTAAGAAACATCTTTTCACACAATCTAATATACCTACTCGGTGTTTGGACGACTCTTCCCGCATCGGTACACATCCTTAATGAAATTTATCATGTGTTACTCATTCCATTGTCCGCAAAAGACACGCCAGAAGCATTTTGTTCGCAACACCTTTCGTATCAACCTTAAATTGCAGTCTGTTCCGGTCCTAGGGATTCAGAATCTAGTTCAGCGGTTGTCCTAACTGTCCTGAAATGAAATATTGGAACCTACTCGATTCCAGCGTACTTTTACTGTTTAGTTGGCCGTGCGTGGCAATCCTATTCTTGTGAATCGTATGTTTGCAAGCAGAAATAGGAGACTAGGACTCCTATTTCGGCAGTCTATACACTCGTATTGTTCGAAATGTCGATTGACTGCGCCCAAGAGAAGGTATCCGAAGATACTTAACCAGATTTATGTCCTGTTAATGCTATTGTGGAATATCGAGAGCCTATTGTGTTTATATTGGACATTGACAACATTAACACGACTGCTATGATCTTCTTCCCCGTGTTATTTATTTCGATCTTTTTGATTTGTAGTTTCAACGAGCTATGTAGTCAATTGGAAATTAACGTATGACCTACAGAAATACTAACAGACATCTGCCTCTCCGTATTTTATGAGATTTATCTTAGGCTAAGAGCGAACCAATTCAATGTGGTGGTCAAGCAAAAGCCATGCAATTATTCACGGTTAATCTAGTTACCATTTTCGGAAGGTGATTTTAGAATGATTTGTAGGATTGTCTTCTTATTAACGTATTTTCTTCCTTTTTTGTTGTTCTTCGTTAGGAATTGACGTGTAGATATGGACAAATCTCAACATATTATCTCCAAAATTATACTTACATGAGTTGAATATGTGATGAGAATCGCAAGTAATTTGAAATGAAATAAATTATGTTAGCAATGACGTTAATTTAAAAGTAGAGCTTTGATATAACAACGTATATGAAACGTATTCAGTTCCACTCATCCTTAATTGCTCAATTAACGCCAAATGATTCGTCATGAATTATTTTGATTTGGAAGAAATTATACTGCAATCTTTGAAAAGTAATTTCACTCGGTATAAATACAGAAATGTATTGCGATAGAGTTATGTTGTGTTCTCTTCGTGATTGTATTTCCGATTTCTAGAAATGTGGTTGTTGGTAAGTACGTAAGTAAGTTTATATAACAACTAGTGTATATAAACGTCAAAAATAAGCAGAAATTAAAAAAGTGCGAGAGTGAAAAACAAAAAATTACAAAAAGTTAAACTGAGAATGATATAATTATGTAATAACACATAGCTAAATTAATTATATAATAGAATGAGAAAAAAGTAAAAAAAAAATTTTACTCTTTTTTAACAGGCAATACTAAGTGAAAGAGAATCAGCCCATCACTGAAACACAATAATACTAGTCTGGGTAAACAGCGGTAACAGTCAGTGTAGTAGATATGTGGTGCGGAGTCGACGATTATTTATTTCACGTGTTCACAGCGCCAGTACTAAATCGATGCTGTATGCGAGTAGGCTGTCGTAACTTATTTCGCAATTGTACGCTTGATTTATATGTTACTCTTATTTTATGTAATCTATCGTTTCGCTTACTAGACAAAGAAGCATTTGTCTCTTTCTGGAATAAATATGCGGACTGTAAATTATTCAAGATAGTCAGGTTAAAAGAGATTTACAAACTATTCACAACAATTACTTCGGACTAGCGAAGGGAATAGAAAAATTACAAAATGTTTCGATGTCGCTAGTGGATTCTGTTCAAATTGTGAATGATGTTCACGCACATTTATGCGCTGTAGAAGCCAAAACAAATTGGTGGGCAATACGAAAATTTGAAAGTGTTTTAGAGAAAAACTCCGATTTCCTTATATTAAGACAAATTTGTGAAGGTGCGTGTGAAGATGTATTAAGTAGTTTCAAAGATTATTCTAAATATGCAAATATAACATCGCTAGATGTCGAACGGTCGTTTTCGGCATTAAAAAATATTTATTCCGCACGTCATACTCACTTGACTGAAACAGCTGTGGAAACATATCTAATGATTCAAACATTTAACAGATGTTACCCAGATTGTGATTTCACGGAAGACTTTTAAAACGGTAAGTGTTTCAGCACGTTTTATAATTTATTTCTTACCTTCTATTTTATGTGTAAACTTGTGCGTTAAAGGTTATATCATTATATGGATAATTATAGTATCTGTATTCCGGTTCCGTCGCTACTATCTAGGACTACATCTACTGGCGCTAGGTGGCGCCAGGAAATATTTCAGTTACTGTTTTTGAAGATTAGTGACATAAACTGAGGGATGTAACAGCAATGAGGGTGACTCTCCCAGCACTTGATTCTCTGGAAGCTGTCGCGGCCGTTGTAGAAACACACGGTGGCGACACGACTAAAGTTGTCTCAGCGTATGCTCCACCTACTCGTGGTTTCTGTGATGGGGGACCTAGTTAGGATTTTCTCTGAGGACGATATCCCACTGTTCTTGGTTGAAGACCTAAACTCCAAGCATAAAGCGTGGCACTGTAAATCAAACAATAGATTTGATATAAAGCTTTTTGAAATTACTAATAAGTACAGGATCATAGTCCAGGCTCCTTCGGGGCCAACATATTACCGTCACGGTGTCACTCCTGACATCCTAGGTATCGCCCCGACGAAGAATATATCCAATATCATTTCGGTCTGGAGTATATACGATCTACCATCAGGCATCTTGCAGAAATGTTTCCAAATTTAGATAATCCCGACTTACCAAATGGCGATATTTGGTTTCAGCAAGATGGTACACCTTCGCACTTTGCACGTCCTGTTCGCGAGCTTTTAAACAACTGCTTTCCTGGGAGGTGGATTGATAGGCCAGGACCAATAGAGGGAACCCTAGGTCTCCAGACTTGATTTTTTCTTATAGGAGTATTTAAAATCAAAATTCTACGTTGACAGACCACGAAATTGATATTTGAAAAATAGAATCAGGTATGAAATGGGTCGAATTAATCCATAGATTTGCTTATTGTCAAGTTGGATGACCATTGGATGGCATTTCGAACGTTCGATTTAAAGGAAACAATCGTTTCATTTCTTGGATAACAGCACTTATCTTTGCTTTTTGTTATTAAAAAAAATAAGTTTTTTTACCTTTCAAATGACTTTTATTCGAAAATGTGTGAGGTATTAACATTTTGATGGTACCATTTAGACAATTAAATGACGTATTAATAAAAAAAATCATTAAAGAAAAAGCCTCGAAAACCAAGAGTGGGAGAAACTTAAAATTAATGCGAAAATGTTTATTAAAAAAAAAAAAATTGACCTATCCCAGCATTCCTTCGAAAAACAAATTGCTAAACTTATTCCTTAATTTTGCAACGCGGTGACGATAGATGTGTGCATATTGTATCTTGACACATCGCTGTTACTTTTTATGTTGAGAAGGGAAATAAATTATTATTGATTATGTATAATTATCAGCGTTTTTTTTCTGATATTACTATTTAAAGCTGCTAAGAAATTCTCAAGGTAATAACTGAAAATATTCGGCTATTATGTCTTAAGCATTCAAGTACAGATATCTAAATCTATACGTTTACGCCACTAGACATAGAAGTACGTATTCTAGCAGCCCCAATAAACATTCCGAAGGGTAACAGTCACTTAACCCTGTTTATTTCTTTTCTTTTTGCTCCTTTTTTGCATTGCACGAAGCCACCACGCTCGGCTGACTTTGTTACCCGCTCAATAGGAGTCGCCGTTGTTGTTGCAGACTGTTACATAATCCGGGTTCACCGGATAATTAATCACGGGGTTAAGCGAGTTCAATGCGGTTTGCAGCCGTGACAAATAGTGTGTCTAAAATGTGTCAACCCCACTATTCAGAGCGTCCCGTCAGGCATCCAACGTGTGTATACATTTGAGCGCATTTCACGGGCTCCTCGCCTTTCAGAAAAGTTTAAAAACTATTGTAAATTGTCGCATCCTACCATGCAATGCAGATCTACACGGATACGACTTTACTTTTTTTGTTCTTCTTTTTTTTATTATTCATCTCGAAGTTCTTTTCGAGTGCTTACAACTCGCCATGCTGGGTACGTTCTATCCGATAGATATACAATCGTTTCTATTTTCTGTATACGCAAAATAATCTATTTTGCATTGTCGCTTTTCAAGATGTCCGCAGAGGGGGTCTACTTGTGTGCAGGTATTTGAGGTACTCGAAATTGATTGTTTGCGATTTTCCAGTTGAATTTTTTATACCGAACGTTTATTTCGCTATTCTCTCGTTTGTTTGTTGGCTTGGTTTGATGTTGAGAAATGATTTTAGTATGCAAATTATTTCGATAGATAATATTCCGATGGTTTGATTAATGTTGTTGTGTGAACTTGCGGTTATTAATGGAATATAAAGAAGAATAGCATATAAAAGAACGTTGGGTAATGAAGTATTTTCTTGTAAGAGAAAATACAATAAAAAAGTAGCCGGAATTAATACTTTAATACTACTACGAATAATATTATTAGTTTCGCTTAAATCTTAAGCATGGGGTTAGTGTAAATAATTATCATCGATTGGCATTCTTATGGCCATACTTTTGCGAAATTCCTAAATGTTTCCATATTTAACAAATGTTTTAACCCTAGGATGCATAACACGGGCCTCCGAAGCCCAGCGTGGTATTCTAAGCTTCATAACTTCTTTATCTTTAAATTTTTTTCTTCTGGACCTTGTCTATGCCTCAACTGGATATTCCTGTTGCTATTTCTAATAATTTGCCCATTATCACTTTATATACAGAAATCTGAATGAATAAATAAAGCTCCTGAGCGGATTATTATACAGAGGTTTTATTTTATTATAGAAAGGTAATTTCACATGTAATTTTATAAAAATGTACCGGTTTTTATAAAAATTTCGCTGTATAGAGTATTTCACTAGATAGAGTTTCATTATAGAAAAGTCGACCGTAGTAGTAAATTGTTCTAGAATTGAAAATCGATATTTTCTTGGTTTTTACCAATGTTATTAAATTGACTAACGAGAATAACATTTTCCCATTACACACCGGTAGGATTCGAACCCACGACTCCAGTTTACTAGACTGGCGCGCTGACCACTACACCACAGAGTCTAATGAGAAAATTTTATTCTCATTAGTTAATTTAATAACATTGGCAAAAACCAAGGAAATATCGATTTTCAATATTTGCCGATGGAAGCCACTTATATATTAATATTAATGTATACTTGGTGCATAAATAAATATATGTCTGTCGAGATGTTACAATACATCTGCAGCCATCTGAATATCTATGTTAAACAAAAGGATTCCAATCATTAGACTCTGTGGTGTAGTGGTCAGCGCGCCAGTCTAGTAAACTGGAGTCGTGGGTTCGAATCCTACCGGTGTGTAATGGGAAAATGTTATTCTCATTAGTCAATTTAATAACATTGGTAAAAACCAAGGAAATATCGATTTGCAATATTTGCCGATGGAAGCCACTTATATATTAATATTAATGTATACTTGGTGCATAAATAAATATATGTCTGTCGAGATGTTACAATACATCTGCAGCCATCTGAACATCTATGTTAAACAAAAGGATTCCAATCATTAGACTCTGTGGTGTAGTGGTCAGCGCGCCAGTCTAGTAAACTGGAGTCGTGGGTTCGAATCCTACCGGTGTGTAATGGGAAAATGTTATTCTCATTAGTCAATTTAATAACATTGGTAAAAACCAAGGAAATATCGATTTGCAATATTTGCCGATGGAAGCCACTTATATATTAATATTAATGTATACTTGGTGCATAAATAAATATATGTCTGTCGAGATGTTACAATACATCTGCAGCCATCTGAACATCTATGTTAAACAAAAGGATTCCAATCATTAGACTCTGTGGTGTAGTGGTCAGCGCGCCAGTCTAGTAAACTGGAGTCGTGGGTTCGAATCCTACCGGTGTGTAATGGGAAAATGTTATTCTCATTAGTCAATTTAATAACATTGGTAAAAACCAAGAAAATATCGATTTGCAATATTTGCCGATGGAAGCCACTTATATATTAATATTAATGTATACTTGGTGCATAAATAAATATATGTCTGTCGAGATGTTACAATACATCTGCAGCCATCTGAACATCTATGTTAAACAAAAGGATTCCAATCATTAGACCCTGTGGTGTAGTGGTCAGCGCGCCAGTCTAGAAAACTGGAATCGTGGGTTCGAATCCTACCGGTGTCTAGTGAGAAAACTTTATTGTCATTAGTTAATTTAATAACATTGGTAAAAACCAAGGAAATATCGATTTTCAATATTTGCCGATGGAAGCCACTTACATATTAATATTAATGTATACTTGGTGCATAAATAAATATATGTCTGTCGAGATGTTACAATACATCTGCAGCCATCTGAACATCTATGTTAAATAAAGGGATTCCAATTATTAGACTCTGTGGTGTAGTGGTCAGCGCGCCAGTCTAGTAAACTGGAGTCGTGGGTTCGAATCCTACCGGTGTGTAATGGGAAAATGTTATTCTCATTAGTCAATTTAATAACATAGGTAAAAACCAAGGAAATATCGATTTGCAATATTTGCCGATGGAAGCCACTTATATATTAATATTAATGTATACTTGGTTCATAAATAAATATATGTCTGTCGAGATGTTACAATACATCTGCAGCCATCTGAACATCTATGTTAAACAAAAGGATTCCAATCATTAGACTCTGTGGTGTAGTGGTCAGCGCGCCAGTCTAGTAAACTGGAGTCGTGGGTTCGAATCCTACCGGTGTGTAATGGGAAAATGTTATTCTCATTAGTCAATTTAATAACATTGGTAAAAACCAAGGAAATATCGATTTGCAATATTTGCCGATGGAAGCCACTTATATATTAATATTAATGTATACTTGGTGCATAAATAAATATATGTCTGTCGAGATGTTACAATACATCTGCAGCCATCTGAACATCTATGTTAAACAAAAGAATTCCAATCATTAGACTCTGTGGTGTAGTGGTCAGCGCGCCAGTCTAGAAAACTGGAATCGTGGTTTCGAATCCTACCGGTGTCTAGTGAGAAAACTTTATTGTCATTAGTTAATTTAATAACATTGGTAAAAACCAAGGAAATATCGATTTTCAATATTTACCGATGGAAGCCGCTTGTATATTAATGTTCTAGAATTGTTTGATACCTTGCAATATTTTTTCCGTGTATTCTACTGTCTTCATATGTTTTAATAAGCGCTAGAACCTCTCCAGGGCAGTTGATATTTTTAAACCGCCTATCTTTAACATTTCACCTCTATTCTGTTTTGTGTGAAATTTGTTTCAATAAATTGTAATTGCATGCGTTGAATTAAAATTTGGTAGCAACTGCATTATTGTCTCATTTAGAAATAAATGATTGTAATATTTCAAAATCTTGTGAAAAATGAGTGTCATAAGCTTCTTCTTATCAATTCACACATTTTTTCACCATTGACAATATCGTGAAATGTAGTATAAACCAAATACTGATTCGAAGGTTGGTGTCTGTTCAATATCCTAATAATTGCAATCCAATAAGTCTCTTGTAATTCTTTCCCATTACTTTTGCCTCTCATTGCTTATAACTTACTTCTTATCTTGACGAATATTAGCTATAAAAACACAATAATTGCCCCTGCAATTTTGAAAACATGCACCACTGTTTAGCAGCGGTTGCATACCTGCGCAAATTCATCTTGTCTCACCTGTAAACAATTAACATTGTAATGCGAGCAAAAACAATTTAAAATCACGTTATATAAGAACCAGGATCTCGGCATGTATAGCCGGATGTGCACTTTATTTTCATGCCTGACGAACTTTAATCATAACAAGTGATTCCAGTAATAAGCATGTGAATAAAATACTTATATTACTTACACAAATGTTTGTATACATACCTAGTAAATTCATTTACATTCGATCGAATGTAAGCTTGACATTTCCTAATGCTAATCGCGGTTTTATCGACTTTTGTTAGTAAATTGCCATTCACAGATGTATGTGTATACATATTGTTTCTTCTAAATCGAAATTGCTATATTAGTGATGATGCTAACCACATAATTAAATAATGGTTCTTGCTACAACAATTTAACGGAACGGTTGCTAAACAGAGCTAAAGTAATACAAAATTAGCAATTATTTAAAGGACTTCAACGCCAAAATAAACTCCCACGACATATAAGATTCTTTTCTAGGATAAAGCAAGCATATTCTCAAGTTGAGGCGTGACATATCTTATATTTTATAATTAAAAATAAATTACTATGCCACAAAGAGCATTGTTTGTGTAGAAGAGTATCATACAATCTTGTATACATAAATACGTATGTGATGCAACTCCGGGTACATATATCTATGTATTAATGAGCAAATAATACGATGATATCATTAACTTGACCTCCTGCTCGAGTCGATTTGTTTCTTCATTTGTTTAACGATGAACTAACAACATTCTCGTTGCTTCTTGCTTGACGATATTCGAACAAGGAACGACCCTGAAAGCTGACGACGTTTAATTTACGAAGAGGTGTAGGTTTTTTTCGAGTTTTTTTTAGTAAAATAACTTCGATATTGCGCAAAAAATTCACATTCGCACTTTACTATTTGTTAATTAATAAATTATCAAATTTATGAAGTGTTTGCATATTCGGTTCCTTCAAATATTAAAATTTGGGAATTAGTTTAGGATGTTATAAATTACAGTTATAATTATTCAAAAATATTTGTACTTATCTTTAACAATTTCGTGACAGAAAATGGGTCTTATAATTCGTCTTCGAGGCATTGCTATCTACACACCAATTTTAATCGGATGTGAATTTGTTTCAACAAAACTATGTGGACTTCCAGTTGATCAAGTTCTACAACTTTGTGATTTCACATAGCCAAACAAGTGAAACCAACTTCGTCAACAAAGAATCTCTTGTGCAAAATGTCTTCGTTATTAATATAATTCAAAAACCATTGGCAGTATTACATTCGTTAATTAAAATCTTGTAGAGGTAATTGCGCTGTATATCAATTTAAGTGTAGTTGCTTGCGTCCTGCTGTATGACAACTTTCATATAAAAAGCCTGAAAAAAAAATTACGTGAACAATAAGAAAGGAGACCCGTTTTCTGAGAAAATTTACGAAAAGACTTATTGGGGCTCTGTAGCATTTGTTGGCATCATCCTCCTTAACTTCGTGAGTTAAGACTTCCGATCTACCAAGGGGCGTTTGATGGCAAACACTTCCAGAACCAAGAAAACCTTGATTGACATATTCTAACCTTGGTAATTAAGGAGAAAAGAAATTTATGTGAATAATAATAATGTTATGTTCAACGTTGTATCTACGACGACAACTTCTCTCAGTTGTCACTGACTAAATGTTAGGCTGGCCACTCGTTGGTAACTAAATATCCCTCTTGCGGGGAAAATTGGAAATTTCTTCGTTACCATCCCCCCTCAGCCAACCGTCCTTGGAGCGAGGGCATTATATATAAAATATAAGTCCAGATAATGACGAGTGTGGGGTAGCACGGACAAACCTACTCGTTCGTTAATTTTTCTATTCACTTATTTCGTTCAAATTAATGTAGAAATCGTCTGGAATAAGCAACAGCATAAATTCAAAAGCATAAGAAATAATATTTCATCAATTAAATCTTTATCTAAAAGGTTTCTGTAAATTAGCAGTGGATTTTCTCATTTAAAGCTTGTTGGTGACAGTTTGGATCACAGAATCGTCAACATACAACCTCCTGGTTAAGTCACTGCATTCGTTCTCGTTTGCTGTTTGCAGAAATATAATCATCTGATTGAAAGTCATCGTAAAAGTTTCTATTTGGATTAAATTATCAAAATTGGCTGTGAAATAAAACAATCGCCGGTCTTTCGCGATTTAATTTTTTATTCGGCCTTGGTTGAATCAAAGTATGTCTTAACTCCAATCCCAATATAAGTGTTCGATTGTGTATTCGAAGTCTTTATTAGAAGAGAAAACGGTTAAATATCCAGAGCAGGTAGTTTCCTGTAGTGGGTATATAAACAGAAGGTTTATATACATTGGCTTCGTTCAAAAGTTAAAGGTTGGTTACTTTTCAAATCTTAAAATTCGTTAATTTCATATTACTGAGTTGGAAATTCATTCTAAAATTGCCGTAAGGGTATCCAGGGATACCCCCGAACCTACAAGAATCATTTTTTCAAATTAAAATTAGAAAATTTAACAAAACTTGAAAAAACCCCCGATAAAGATATTTCAATATATTCATATTAGTCATTTATAGACGAGGAAATGGTAGATGTGTGCCACTTTTTTCCTGTGAAATGTGGAACCTCTACCAAACGACATTGAATGGACAAGATCGAACAAATATGCAGAAGTCGCCCCCCGTTGGAGTTGAGAATGGATCATCCAACAATTTGGAAATTTATAAATGCATTACGTAGGGCGCAGAAAGGGCGGGATATTTATTACTAGCCTGGGCAAATATGCGGTAACAGCCAGAGGCGTGGCGAGCGCATAAAACTTTACACATAAAATAGGAGGTAAGAAATAAATTATAAAACGTGCTGAAACACTTACCGTTTTAAAAGTCTTCCGTGAAATCGCAAACTGGGTAACATCTGTTAAATATTTCAATCTTTAGATATGTTTCCACAGCTGTTTCAGTCAAGTGAGTACGACGTGCGGAATAAATGTTTTTTAATGCCGAAAACGACCGTTCGATATTTAGCGATGTTATATTTGCATATTTAAAATAATCTTTGAAACAACTTAATGCATCTTCACACGCACCTTCACAAATATGTCTTAATATAAGAAAATCGGAGTCTTTCTCTAAAACACTTTCAAATCTTCGTATTACACACCAATTTGTTTCGCCTTCTACAGCGCATAACTGTGCGTGAACATCATTCATAATTTGAACCGAATCCACTAGCGACATTTTGTGATTTTTCTATTCCCTCCGCTAGTCCGAAGTAATCGTTGTGAATAGTTCGTAAATCTTTTTTGACCTGATTATCTTGAAATATTTCCTGGCTTTTCTTGATTGCTGCAACTTCTGCCGGATTGAATTTTAAAACTACCTTCTATACTTGATCAAAATATTTGTTGTAGTAAAACGCAGCCTGCAACCATGTTCCCCAACGTGTAACAATCGGCTGTGGTGGTTCAGGTAAATCAGAACACAGTTTGCGAAATAGTCGGGTACGTTTCGGGGATTTTAGAAACACTTCCTTTGTACTAGCAATCAATGCATTTACTAGTGGAAAACATGTAGGAATCGTTTGTGCCGCAAAATTTAGAGTATGGATTTTACACATTACATGTGAGAAGTTACCACTGTGTTCTTTAAGAGATCGGGCCAAAGAACGCATGTTTGCGGCACCATCACTCATAAACATTAGAAGTTGCTTATTTATGCAATGAGTTCAACACCACCTTTAAAATCTCATCGGCTGTACAATTTATAACTCTTTTGGAAGCAAGTAAGAAGTAGGATGACGGTCGATGTGGTTCCATTGTACGTACCATTACATTAACCACAGAATGTTCTTGACGATCTGTTGTTTTGTCCACACACAACCACAGTTTTTTATCTTTCAATTCCGTTTTTATTCTTTTTTCTATATGTTCACGAGCAAATTGCACTACATTTCGTATCGATGTCCGACTAGGTAATTTACAGTCGGCATATTTATTCCAGAAGAAGACAAATGCTTCTTTGTCTAGTAAACCAAACGATAGATTACATAAAATAAGAGTAACACATAAATCAAATGTACATTTTTCTTGGTCTCGTATGCCACTTTTTGCAGAAGAATACTGTTTGCTTTCGATGTGACGTTGACAATGGCTTCTGAATACAACACCATCAAAAATTAAGTCCGGCATATCCACTATAAAGTTTTTAGCTGTGTCTGCCATTGGTCGTTTTCGCGACGTACCTAACTGCGACATTTTTAAAGCAAACATAAGCGTACAATTACGAAATAAGTTACGACAGCCTACATATACACAGAACTACTCGCATACAGCATCGATTTAGTGCTGACGATGTGAACGCGTGAAATAAATAATCGCCGACTCCGCACCACATATCTACTACACTGACTGTTACCGCTGTTTGCCCAGACTAGTTATTAATGCGTAATGACGATTTTTTGCCGGAAAATCAAAATTGACTAAAAGCTCAAATATCTTAAAATCCATTAGACTTTGGACTAAGGTAAATGTGGTTAATATGCTTCCTAAAGATCTCGCCTATCGGCTGTTTAAAACTTTACATTCTCGTGCCAAATACCCTGTATAACCCTTGCCTTTAAAAGATTAATCAAGGAGATTCGTAGCTATGGCCGGATGTGCAGGAAAGATGTTCGCGTCAGCAACATATCGAACCAATTACTTAACATGCTGAAAATTGCGAACTTGGGCAGTGTTTTCTAATCACATTGTATTTTTATGCGTTAGAATGACCTCTCTACAGATTATGAATGCAATTATTAATTAGAAATGCACTTACCCCAAAATCACTGTTACCGCAACTTACCTTGCTACTTCATTGGATATTTTGAAACAAGCAATTAGGGAAATTTTCATCACATAGTATACTATACTAAGAAATATAGACAATTTTATATCGAATAAGATTCTTATTATATGTTAATAACATTTTGCGCATGGTATTAAAACGCTGTTACATCGTTAAGTCGAAATAATTATAAATACCTTAGTTGAACGGTTCATCGCGCGTAAGATATCCTTGACGTTTAATATGTACATGATCCATTTTCCATATAATACCTTATTTGACCTTTTCTAAATAAATAGATTCTCTCTCGGTCGAAGCGCGTACACACAATCCGATCTACCATTTAAAATGTACCCTCCAATTCGCCTCATTAATGCGTCGTGATTCGGAATCGAAAACGGAACGCCGTTCAGTGCGAGAAACGTGATTCCACATCGCCAGATAATCTTTTACGGCATTCCGTTTTTAGAGATGAGGAAAAATCGAGACGAGCGAATAATATGCTTATATCTATGTATAGACATTTGTAACCGCGGTAATTTATAATTTAGAACGATTCATTATCGATAAATAAGTATAAATGATGTTATAGAAACTAATTGCTATCGAGAAGGTATCCCTTTCGCGAACGGAATTCTGATTAGTATGAGAATTGGCTCAGTGATGGGAGTCCTTGCAGAAAAAATTCTAGCTGAAGGCTTCAATTGTATTTATCGATTTCGACAAATTAACAATCCGGACGAGTAGTTTGTCCTTACCTTAGTTGAGAAGGAGCCTTAGTAAATAAAGTTAAGCGCAAAGATTCTCTTTCGTATAAAACATGCAATACATTTAGATTTAACATTTCACAGGATTAAACTGTTTATAAAAACCCAACTTTTGGTGCGAGCTTCATTTGGTTTACGCAATAGGTGTTTGCAGGACGCCACCATTTCGGATCGCTATTTTTCATAGTAACGATAGTTTAATTTTCTGTCATTTGAAAGGTACGAGGTGCATTAGAGTTATAACACCTCCGATTTTTTTTCTCACTAACTAATCACGCGAAAACTATGAAGCTTGTGTCACTTCTTGACGTAATCTCCCTGCAGCCGTACACATTTTTCACAACGTCGATGCAATGATTCCATGGCCGCTGCGAACGCTTCTTTAGGAGTCTGTTTTGACCACTGGAAAATCTCTGATGCAACGGCTTCATTGTTGGAAACAGCGAAAGGTCGCTAGAAGCCTGGTCAGGTGAGTAGGGAGCATGAGAAATCACTTCGTCTGTCAGCATTCCTGGCACATTGTGTGCGCAGATCCCATGGAAATGCCAACTTTGGAGCCGATCTGTTCCACACTCATTCTGTGATCCCCCAAAACAATTTTCTCCACTCGCTTGATCATGTCGTCGGACCGACTTGTGCGAGGCCGAGATTGTCTTGGTTTGTTGTCACACGACGTTCTGCCTTCTTTGAACTGTCGCACCCATGACGCACGTTAGACACATCCATGATACCATCACCACATGTCTCACTCAACTGGCGATGAATTTCTATCGGTGTCACACCATGTAAATGGAGAAAACAAATGATTACATGCTGATATTGTAATGAAAACGTCGCCATTTGAAGTATCAAAAACATTTCCCACTCTCGCCGCTGCCGCTAAGGGTTCTGTATACCGTATAGTGCTGCCATCTATGTCATGCATTGACAAAGAGTGTCCGCTTATTTTAAAATAAATCGCATGTTTTTATCTGTTTCCAGTTCTGAGAAAAAAAAATCGGAGGTGTTATAACTTGCACCTCGTATTGTGCTGTTTTTCGGATACTTGGATGTCGTCCGAGGTAGTAATGATCCCAAAACCGGTAACTGATAGCCGTCTGCCGCAAAATCCTCGGCCAATTAGCTCACTTTCAGGCATTTCTAATTTGCCCGATGTCGCAATGTTAAATCGTTTAACATGGGTAGTGGATCACGTAGAGGCGATCCCAGAGAGTCAGCTTGATCTTAGAGAGTCAGGGTCTATCTATGCACTTCCAGGTGCTTCGATGCACAAACCACGTGCTAGAAGAATTTGATTTAGAAAAGACTAGCTTCTCTGGTGCGGATAGCATAATAGTAGAAATACTGAAGCTTACCGCTCATAAACTGGTCATCTCACTTTTCTATATCTTCAATTGCTCATTCAGAATAGGATAATTTCCCATTGATTTCAATAAGATGGTAATATCGTCGACCCCAAAAAATGAAAGAAAAATCCAAAATCAGTGATTGTGGACCAATAATGTTGACACCTGTGTTATCAAAAGTCCTTGAAAATATAATGAAGAAACGGATTGACATCTACCTTCATGCAAAAGTGCATTTTTTCGGATCGTCAGTATGGTTTTAGAGAGCAAAAGTACACTGCTATAAATGAGATAATTAATTACATTGGAGATTTATTATTATTAAAGCGAGCATTTTACAGCCCCGGCCATTTCTCGCATCCTTTATGCCATTTTCCTGAAGCAAATACCATAACTGTCGGTTCATCCAATCGTTATGTGATAATTCTCTTCAATCTATTGCATATTGAGCACCTTCTATCCATTTCTTTCGAAGCCTTGCGCTTCTTCTTGTCTCATATGGTAGCCATTCAAGTACTTTCCTGGGTCGTCCATTTTGCGACATACTTTTCACATGACCATACCGTTTCAATAGTATTTTTTCGATGGTATCGGTGAGTGTAATATTCGCATTCATATCGTATCTGATTTTGTCATTTCTCACCCTATCCATCCTTGTCTTCTGACAGCATCTTCTCCAATAATCCATTTCGATTACATTTAGTTTTTATGCCAATGGGAAAGTTGCAATGCAAAACTGTAGATTTTGGTCGAGAGAAAATCATAATTTCAAAATTGCAACTAGGTCACTATTACAAATGTGTGGTGTGGTGTTATGTATGGCAAAATCATCGGTCGGTATTTTTTTAATGAAAATGTGAATCAACATACGTATTTGGAGTTGCTTGAAAATTTGTTGTTGCGTGCAGTAAGAGATCAACCTAACTTTGAAAGTGTATTTTTTCGACAAGATGGATGTCCTGCTCACTCAACAGTGTTGGTAAGAAATTATCTGCAAGAACATTTTGGAAACAGATGGGTAGGTCGTTATGGACCCATCAATTGGCCGGCTCGTTCTCCTGATTTAAGCCCATTGGATTTCTTTTTATGGGGATATGTTTATAATACTAATTTGGATAACAATATCGAAATTTTAAAATAAAAAATTACGGAAGCGGTACATTTTGTCACTGAAGATATGTTTATAAAGAATTTGTACGTAGAGCTGAAAAGTGTGTAGAGGTTGGAGGATACCACGTTGAATAAAATAAAATGTTTTTCTTTAGCTTAAGTGTGTTTCTGTAATTTTCTCAGCTGCTAAAAGGAATATTAGGAATTTTGTTTCAGAATTGGTGGTTTTGCGGCAAGCAAAATTTTTTATAAGGAATGACATTTTTGCGATAAGCTACAAATAAAAAATTTTCCCCTCTTGTTCAGTACATCCGGGGTCACACTGTATATGTAAATTCTACGTAGCTTCTATATTTTTGTAGTGTATAAAAATTCTAAAATTTGCAGAAAAATAAGGAGATGGGGGCTTGTTCCCCTAAACAAATATTAGTTGTTAGGGAAGATATTTACGCCATCGTTAAGAGCATATAAAACAGTTTAAATCCTGTCTTAACTTTTTTTTGATATCTTTAATAGTTTCTGCGTTATTGAGTTAGACAGCGAAAGGTAGTGTTGAGCTTGGGGTGCTTTGCACTCCGCCGGTGGGCGATTGGGCAGCTAAGATAGTTACCGTTGTTCTTACGCTAGATCGGTCTATAAGTTTCATTTAAAGTAGTGAGATACGGTATTCCACAAGGAAGTTTTGTATCCACTAGCTACCTGATAGAAATGAAGTCTGTTTATAAGTTTGTAACAGTTTCTAGTGAATGTCGGAGGTGTTCTGCAGGGGTAGGTGTTATCTCATTCTAAACAGTTTCAAAGCCATCAAATGTAGTTGGTCTGTTATATACATCAAGCCCTTGAGGTATCCCAAGAAGAAGAAGTCAACTCTGGTCATGTATGCAGACTGAGGAGGACATCTAATCTGACCTCTTCTCTTACTGAAATAGGCTCTTCTTTTATTATTTTGTGTATTTGTTTACCTGGCTTTATTTCGCCATTTGTTTTCTCATTGGATGGAGACAAGGAAATCATATTTTATGAAAATAATTTTTCATCGAAAATAATACAAAATAACTAGGACTATTATCTCAATTTCACAAGAAATACGAGGGTTTTATGCAAATTAATTTTTGAATACTATTTCGGTTAACGTTCTAATGTTCATGTAATAGAAAAAATACCTTTAATATTAATAACTAACATGTACAAGGTAAAAATGTATATAAAATTATTCACAAAGCTATGTAAATAATATTTCAATGTGTTTAGTTCCTTCATAATGTTTTCTGCAAACATATATCAAAAGAAATCGAACACAAAGAGTAAATTATCATCTCAACGATACGATGATTGCTATCTACAATTAAAACGAGTTTAGATAAAAACAAAGAATGACCATGAACAGGAGTACGTATGATGTGATAACATAACATAATAACTATTTATAAGCAAGAAGTATTATTATTTTTCGAATAGGAAGGTAAAACGGCAGAAAAAAGCAGCGTGAACACACTAGAAACAATAAACACGATTTTATTAACCAACAAGAATGAAACAAAGCTGATAATTATACGGAGACGTATTTAGATGATGCAGTATTGCAACGTTTAAAGATGTATTACCGTTTTACACTTCAGACGTTACAGGTTATACGAGGATGGTATGATGGATACCTGTGTTAAGGAAGACAACGTATTTAGTTAATTTATTTCTCGACATACACAACTTCTTTAAGTCATCCAAACGATAGGATTTGTCGAACTCTGCAAAATAAGTCTTTGTTTCGGCAATGATCTCTTCATTTAACGTGAATCGCTTTTCGCCAAGCCATTTCTTTAAATTTGGAAAAAGAAACCAGTCGCAGGAAACCGAATCTGATGAATATGTAGGATGGGGCACTAATTCGTACAGTAACTGGACTAGTTTTGCTCAATAAGTGGGCCGGGACGTTATCATGATTTTTTCTTTAGTTCAGCATCCAATCGGTCCAGTAAACCAGCATAGTATTGTCCTATAATTGTCCTTTCCTTTTCCAAATAATCAATTAAGATTATGCCTTGCGAATCCCAAAAAATTATCTTCATAGCGTGTTCGCAGGGTAAAATTCATTTTTCCGACTGACTTTTGGTCTCTAGCGTGTAGTTATGTATCCATGCCTCATCTGCAATCACATAGCGCCACAGAAACTCACTCATATTGCACTTAAACATGTCCAAACATTGCTTTGAAGTAATGTTGGATACTGGAAACTAAAAAACGTACATACGTCTAACAAAATTGTGCTACGCTGATGATTTGGTCATTCTGGGAGAAACAGAGAAACAACTACAGGAAAATGTAGACATTTTAAATGAAGCACTGAAATCGAAAGACATATCAATAAGCAAGGAAAAATCTAAAACAATGATAGTTGGAAAACAGAAAGAAGGACACAGTACAAAATGGTGACCAATTAGAACAAGTAGAAAAGTTTAAATATCTGGGAACAATAATAAGTGGAGAAGGAAAATTAGAAGATGAATTAAACGAAAAATTAGGAAAAGCTGGTGAACTATATAACACTGAAACACAACTATACAACAGCATAAAGAGCAAATTTTTAATTAAAAAAGAAGTTCCCAAAGAAGTAAAGTATCAGATATATGTAGTGAAAAGAATTGTAAAAGCCACTCTAACGTATGCTTGTGAATCGTGGACAACTACACAAAGACAAAGAAGTAAACTAGCAAGTATGGAAATGAGATTCTTAAGAGAAATAGAAGGAACTGCACGTTGAGACAAAATCAGAAATCAAGTATTCCGGAAAAAGCTAAATATATTCCCTATCGAGACAACCATAGGGCAAGGACAACTTAGATGGTTGGGACTCGTAATGAGAAGAAATGAAGGTAAAACAGTAAGACAGATATATGAAGCAAGAGAAGTAGGAAAAAAGAAGAGATATAGATCGCGTAGGTGGATGGAAGAAGTTAGAATAGCAGCAGAGAAAGGAGGGCCCAGATGGGAAGATGTAAAAGTCCTGACAAGAGAAAGAAAGAAGGAAGGAAATGTGGAAGAAACTGCCTGAAATCTCAACTCCAACATAACTCGACACCGAAAGGCACAAGAGTTCCAGAATTAAGTAAGTAATTAAATTAAATTCATTAAACCAATATCTGAAGGTAGTTATCGCAGGTGCCTGTTCCTTATAGAAGAAACCAAATCACTGACTGGTATTGTTCTTTTTCCATGATTTCCCAAATACATAAACTTGTTCACTTTCAACAGCTCTCAAAAAAACACTACTCCAGGAATCTCTCCGAAATTTTGACAGGCGTTGACTAAAAAATTGTAGTCACAGTCGGTAATGCAGATTTTGATACAATCTGTCTCCAAACACGGGTATTTCTCATACTATTCTCGTAAATGAAAATTGGACCTGTATTGGTTGTAGTTGAACACGGAAGAGAAACATTTTGGCTTCAGTGATGCCATCGGTAGTGCGCTTTTAGATCTTTTCCTATGTACTAATTTATAATTATAAAAACGTAACCTCAAGATATGTTTTGCGCTAATGTTCCAAATAATCTAAATCTAACTTGATTTCGAGCTCCATCTAACCTATTCGATCCATCTGGGTTCTGAAAGGCACTCGCTGCATCCGTTGCGTGCCGCTGATAAAAAGTGAAAGTCAACAGTTAATTAATTAAAATCGTAATTTATTACCGTGAAATAATACATTTCAAACATCGATTGTGATGTGAAAAGAAAAATACACTAACAAGGTTAGGCTTCTGCTTGATTAATGACATTTTTAAACGGCTATTAAAGCAAAATCCTTCTTATAAAGCAATAAAGGCTTCATTTCGAGTGGAAAGATTACATTCTAATTCGATTTTAAGCGTTAGCAGAATAGTAATATATCAAAATTTAATAATAATGTTTAACGTAACATTGGAATCTTCTGTTTAAATTTTATTTTAAGATTATTACTCAATGTAAGATACAAAAAAAAAACGTTAATGCTGCAAAAGCTCCAATGTAATTAAGAATGTAACAAATTGAAACTAGATTTTGTTCAAATTGTGGAATCTTTTATATGCAAAATTTTTTTTCCTCTCTTTGACCTAGCATTCGGATTTTAAAACTATTACTGAAAATACTGTTTGAATAAGTTGGATTGACATTTTGATACTGAAACCTATAATGTTGGAATCTCAGTGTGACGATATAAAATTATTTTCAAGCATTAGAGCAATAACGGGCTGTGTCTCACTTCAAACAGATCTCGACCGTGTATCATTGTAGTGTGAAGCAAACAGATTACCACTGAGTAAGATCAAATGTACTATATCTACCTATTTAAATTAAAGAAAAATCATTGTACAATTTAAAATAGCTTCAAATAAACCCATGTAATTTGTCTGTATTACCCAATTTTCCCATTTTTTAATTAACTGTATAATGACGATTACCAAATTTAAATGACTCGGTTATATATATATACAATAATATCAACACCGAGTGAAATTTAACTGGGGTGGGTAAACTGCAGCTGGTATACTTATGAGTATAGACCTAGAAAGTTTACTGGGGTGAGTATACTGCAGCTGGTATCCCTATAGGTGTAGACCTAGAAGATTTGCTAGGATGGGTAAACTGTATCTGGTATCCCTATGAGTATAGACCTGGAAGATATGCTGGGATGGGTAAACTGCAGCAGGTATCCCTGTGAGTATAGATCTAGAAAGTTTACTGGGTTGGGTAAACTGCAGCTGGTATCCCTATAAGTATAGACCTAGAAGATTTGCTAGGGTGCGTAAACTGTTGCTGATATCCCTATTGAGTATAGACCTAGAAGATATGCTGGGGTGGGTAAACTGCAGCAGGTATCCCTGTGAGTATAGATCTAGAAAGTTTACTGGGTTGGGTAAACTGCAGCTGGTATCCCTATAAGTATAGACCTAGAAGATTTGCTAGGGTGCGTAAACTGTTGCTGATATCCCTATTGAGTATAGACCTAGAAGATATGCTGGGGTGGGTAAACTGCAGCAGGTATCCCTGTGAGTATAGACTTAGAAAGTTTACTGGGATAGGTAAACTACAGCTAGTATCCCTATAAGTATAGACCTAGAAGATTTTCTAGGGTGGGTAAACTCCAGTTGGTATCCCTATGAGTATAGACTTAGAAAATTTATTGGGGTGGGTAAATCGCAGCTAGTATCCCTATAAGTATAGACCTAGAAGATTTTCTAGGGTGGGTAAACTCCAGCTGGTATCCCTATGAGTATAGACTTAGAAAATTTATTGGGGTGGGTAAATTGCAGCTGGTATCCCTATAAGTATAGACCTAGAAGATTTGATAGGGTGGGTAAACCGCAGTTGGTGTCCCTATAAGTATAGGCCTAAAAGATTTTGCTGGGATAGGTTAACTGCAGCTAGTATCCCTATAAGTATAGACCTAGAAGATTTTCTAGGGTGGGTAAACTGCAGCTAGTAACCCTATGAGTATGGACCTAGAAAATTTGCTGGGGTAGGTAAACTGCAGCTGGTATCCCTGTAAGTATAGACCTAGAAAATTTGCTAGAGAACCGCAGCTGGTGTCCCTGTAAGTATAGACCTAGAAAATTTGGTAGAGTGAGTAAACTGCAGCTGGTATCCTTATGTGTGCACTCGATAACTGTTCCTCACCCAAAATATCTAGGTATCAACTGGCAAATGTTAGACGACAGTTTGATCACAGGCTAAGCCATTGTCTAGTAGTTAATGGTTATTTGTTCGAACATTTGTTGTAATATGTGTTTTTTGTTTTGTTGTAATATTATGTGTTGCTATTGTTAAAATAAATAAAATTACCGTTTCTGTTATATTTTTCATGGTTTTATTATAAGTCGAATTTAATGACGGAGGTGGCAGAAAATCATAGCGCGCTCGTTTGATTTTATAATGCCAAAGGTATCACTAATTTTTCTAGAAGTGACATTTTTAATTTTCCAATTTTTCCGATCTCAGAATATTAAAAAGCAATATTAAAAAGCGATATTGCTTATCGTAAATTCAAAACGTCAAACAGGAATGACAAATGCAAGCACGTTTGTTTGATTTCATAATTCCATGGCACCAATGATTTTTCTAAAACTGGCATTTACATTTTCCGGATTTTTCGGTTTCAGAATTCTAAAAACTAAAAAACAATGGTATGTATGGATGTAGAATTTTGTTCTCTACAAAAAACCTAAATACACTTTTCCTGTAAAATAATTAGGGAAGCAAATAATTGGACATTCCAGTTCTAGCATTATAATTGCTACGCTGCGTCGGCCAAGTCACCCGGTATACAGCGATGTTGAAAAATATGCGACAAAAAATAATTTAAAGAATTGATGATAATGATTTATAGAAATAATAATTTTAATATCTTTCTTTTTTTTTGGCATTAACGGATCAAAGCCCATCAGCCACATTACCATCGCAATGTATCAAATTATAAAAAACTTCACCTATTAAATTCTAATTCGACAGTCAACGAGAAACTTAATAAGAACTCTGTAAATTTCAATGTTGTTAGACCTTAGTAGTAGTATTATAGAAGTGGGTAAGGCTACTTTATGTGCTACTAAATTCTCAAACAGATTTCGTCTTTGGTGCTCGTAGACGCGGCATGCTAAAATAAGGTGATTTACATCACCCACCTCATATCCACATGTGCAAGCTGGAGAATCCAAAATCTTTAATTTATGTAAATGTGAAGGGAAGCAACCATGTCCGAATTTCAATCTAGCAACAGCAGAATCTTCGTATCGTGACACTCTAGAGTTACTATGCCAACGTGTATGAAAGATCGAGGGGTGGATTATGGCATACTGCGTGGGATGACATTCATATGAGGCTTGCCACCTACTTTCCCATTTTTATCTTTCTTTGTTTTAACAGTCTTCAAATACATACGGACGAACTACGGTTCGTTACACAACTAAATCTAAAATTTTCGTCTGTTAAATTTACTCACGAATGGGAAAATGACAACAGGATTCCTTTCCTGGCTATGTTAGTTGTATGTGCCACAGTGTTCGAGTACGTGATGTAGTTCGAATACCAGGCTTCTTTTTTTTTAGCCTTACCTTCTATTTCACTTATTTGAAGCAGCTCTGAAGGAGTATTTTCTCTTTGCTTTTCTTTTACTTTACTTAGTTTGTGTGATCTATCGAAATAAAAAGCTTGTACTTAATGCAAAAAAATACATTGTATGTTTATTTATAAGATTCTCTAATATCTAATCTAGAAATAATAATTAATTTATTTTATAAACAAAACATAACAGATCATGTATGAACCTTCAACAAAGCTCTTTACAAGAAAAAAACAACCATAAAGAAAATGCAACTCATGCTTACATAATCCATTTTTTGAACCAGTTAGTTACGATTTAAAAGACGAATTGAATCGCTTAATTGGTGCTTAGTGATTCTAATTGAATTTTAACCTCATACAAACATACATATGTACATATAAGAAGACGTGATTACGCAGGTGTACCAATATACAGAGACGTAACGTCGGCCTTTTATATCCAGCAAGACCTTGACGAATTCGTTCCGATGCCTTAGTTTTTATTAAGTGAGAAATTAGAATAAACACATCAGAAGATCGCTGAAGCCGTGACGCGTCCTGGACGTTGTTGATGTTGATGTTGAAAAGCGAAGAAGAAGACGACTAAGAAGAAACAAGTCGGATTCACACCTTTCACGCTTCGCACACATCAAGTCCGGAGGCAGAAATTAATTGATTTTGACATGACGAGGTGATACGCCTTGCTTATTGTTTATATTAATGCGTTCACATCGACTTGGCAAGTATGATTTATCTGTTGCTATGTGTACATATGAAAGAACATGTACGATGCATGTTTCATCTGTTTCGAAATCGGCTCTAACGTTATTGTGTTGTAGGTGGCCACCTGAATTAATAGCCGTAATTTGCAATGCTATGATCTGTTGAGTAATTCCAAAGGAGTTTTTTTTATGTAATCTAGTTACACATGGAAAATATTAGTGACATTTATAACTTGATGTTAAAATATTACGACATTCGTCTACTTACGCGTAATTGATACCCATCAGTATTTATTTAAAAGCAGTTTCTTTCAAAGTAACGCTGCTAGTTATTGAATGCCTAACATATATTCTTAGATAAGTACTGATTATTTGTTATAGTATGGATGATTGTTATCGTTTATGGGGCTAGTTCATTTTTTTTAAGCCTAGGATTTTTTAAACTTACAGTTATAGTTTCCCCGGTCCTTGAATCTGTAGCTCTTGAAAAATAAATATCTTCTTTTACAAAGTGTGACTCACAAACAAAACATACAAAACAGCCGACGCCATGTTAGGTTAGGTTACCTCGTTTTTGTCACTTCAAAAAAGGTTTTATCGCTTATACAACACTAGAAAAACATTACAGGTATCATCAACAAAGTACGGAAATATCACTACATAGCATTTTTTAAAATAAAACCAATATAGTTTGGATAAGCCAATTCAAAACTCAAGAAACGATCTGAACGTGTGAATGATCGACGACCTACTTAAAAATACGTCACAGCCTGCTGACGTCAAAGCTGTTTAGCCTTGTGTTTTCGGTGGTAACGTTATAACACGCTTGCTACACTCAGATGATCACTTATTTGATATGAAACTTAATTGGTTTTTCATTTGAACGTGTATATGCTGTATGGTGTACTTAGTGACATTTGTGTGCCTCCGATTTCAATATATAGGGTGTTCCAACCCTCTGGAATTGTAAAATTGCTCCTTTTATATACACAGTACGGAGCTAAATTTTTCTGAGGGCATAATAGACATCACAGAGTATCTTTTAACAATATTTCCGTATATACAAAGTGATCGATAAGTCGTGAACCAGACACTTTAAATGGAACATTCTGTATATTATTACGCATTTTGTTTCTCCATCTAGAAATAAACCAATATAATATAGATTCCATATGTCCATTTCTAACAGATTTCGAGATATCTATAATTCTGTCTTCAATTGCCTAAGGTTGGATATATCTATTTTCTTCCAAAAATTCGAAATGTAAGTACATTTTAACGTAAATTTTTACAAAATTGAATCACATACCTGGCTCTACCCAGATATTGCATAAGAATGCGTTCAAAGTATACAGGGTATTCAGTATTGAACACCAAACTTTACCAAATTCACCAGAAATGTAATTTTTTTAAATAGCACCATAGATTTTTTTTGTATCCAATGTATAGGAAATTTGTATATATTTGTAGATATAAACTTCCTGTACGCTGGATATGGAAAGAATATATGGTGTTCTTTTAAAAAATGACGTTTCTGTTAATGCTAATATAGCTCATGGTATTGGTGGAATCATCCCCGGCAAGAACAATGCCAGCAGAGAAAAGAGAGCACTAACACACGGACATGTTTCTGCCTACCCGGCATCATCAGCGTGACTACATTTCGACTGGCTGCATTGTGTCTACTTCTCGGTTTATGCCCCCAATGTCCACAACAGCACTGATCTGCTCGCATTGTGCTTGCCGGGAATAATTCCACCAATACCATGAGCTATGTTAATATTAATTTTGGTTATTGTTACTAGGCATTTTTTTATGTGATGTTTCTGTTGTTTAGTAAAGTTTGGTGTTCAATACCGAACACCTTGTATATTTCTAAGGCATTCTAATATCATGTTTAGATAGATACAAGTATGTAATTTAATCTCTTAAAAATTTAGGGTAGAATATACATGCATTTCGAATTTTTTGAAGGAAATAGATATACCTAAATCTAGGCGATTGAGGACTTTAGAAACACTGCCTTTGTACTAGCAATCAATGCATTTACTAGTAGAAAACATGTAGGAATCGTTTGTGCCGCAAGATTTAGAGTATGGATTTTACACGTTACAGTAAGAAGTTACCACTGTGTTCCTTAAGAGATCGGCCCAAAGAACGCATGTTTGCGGCACCATCACTCATAAGCATTAAAAGTTGCTTAGTTGAAACTTCAAATTTGTTCAATGAGTTCAACACCACCTTTCAAATCTCATCGGCAGTTCAATTTATAACTCTTTTGGAAGCAAATAAGAAGGAGGATGACGGTCGATGTGGTTCCATTGCACGTACCACTACATTAGCCACAGAATGTTTTTGACGATCTGTTGTTTCGTCCACACACAACCACAGTTTTTTATCTTTCAATTGCGTTTTCATTCTTTTTTCTATATGTTCACGAGCAAATGGCACTTCATTTCGTATCGATGTCCGACTAGGTAATTTACAGTCCGCATACCTATTCCAGAAGGAGACAAATGTTTCTTTGTCTAGTAAACGAAACGATAGGTTACATAAAATAAGAGTAACACATAAATCAAATGTACATTTTTCTTGGTCTCGCATGCCACCTTTTGCAGAAGAATGCTGTTTGCTTTCGATGTGACGTTGACAATGGCTTCTAGACCAACACATTAAAGGGATTTTACAAACTAGACATTGAATTTTAACGCCATCAAAAATTAAGTCCGGCATGTTCACTATAAAGTTTTTAACTGTGTCTGCCATTGGTCGTTTTCGCCGTACCTAACTGCGACATTTTTAAAGCAAACAATAAGCGTACAATTACGAAATAAGTTACGGCAGCCTACATATATACAGAACTACTCGCATACAGCATCGATTTAGTACTGACGCTGTGAACGCGTGAAATTAAGACATTTTGTAAAATAAAATTGGTATAGACTTCATACAGAAAGCATCATTTGTTACAACGTTCAAAATAAACAAGTAGATAGTGTTATCGCAGCAGTTTCTGTTCACACATACCGCAACACGAATTCCTTCAAAGCAGGAGGAATCAACAGATACTAGAGGTGGTGTATCAAATAGATACATGAAATAACGAGAGCGTTTGGGTAGCCGTGAGTTGTATAGCATATTTTTGCTATTTGCTGCTGTCACCCGACCAGATGCTCAGGCTCCGGTAGGGTTTGATGGTGGTCCTAGCATTATACGTTTACAAACGTTGCGATGTATGTAAATGCGTACATGAAATATGTACAGATTTAAGGAAATCGAGTTATGCAATTAATATATACAACATTTAAGTATTTGCATATATTTACGAGAAATAGCATATGTTTTATTTTGTTTTCTATGTAATAAGGGAACCGTTCATTTAATAAATTTATTCTTTATAGCCACGTACTGCGTTTAATTTAGAGAGCAGCTGAGTAAGCGAACAAATATATAAGCACTATTTACATCGAAACATAAGCAATTGTTCCTCCCTCCTCGAAAGGAAAATACGTCGAAGCAGACAACTAGCGGCATTGTTCTTCAAACCAGGAGAACGTAACAATTATTGAGGGAACATTTTGTCCTGATTATGCTGAATAGTTTGTGTTGCCGTAACTGCGACGAAATTGTTAAACTGTCCAACATTGATGCTTAAAATCTATGAACGATTGACACCTGGTATCTATGTATTTACGTGTTCACGTAAAGAATGTCGAACGTAAGTCATGTAAAGTGCATATTTTATGTTAACAACCGGCCAATATACGCTCCCTTTAATAATTACCAGGCCGCGTAGAGATAGTTTATGACATAAACGCCGGTATTATGTCTTCGACGTTCATACAACGCGCTGTACATGCACGCTGGGCATCGGGACTAGTTTTAAGGATCCGGTCCGCGGCTGAGCTGGCAAAGTGACTATGTTAACACAGTTGTCAATTAGTACAGACTATTAGTGCCGAGTTACGATAAATTAGATTAGAAAGATGTATAATATCGGAGGTGCAACGATATCGGACGCGAACCATTTATCTTATCCGTTCCTCTACCAACATATGTGAATGTATTTAAGCACTAACATGCGTGCAAGCTGCGGACACATAAGTTATGTGGTGCGAACATGTTATGAAAGCCAACGTTAGGTTAAGAGATATGAACCGTACGTACTCACACGGGAAAACGATTAATATAACTTCTGTAAGCATATTGAATCGTTACAAAATAGCTAGATTCTACATATTTAAATGTAGATGCATATAGGGAAATTGGTCATTATACTCAATCTCGTTCAGCTAGTACAGCTATTAAATTACGATCAGCAGAAGGGTTTTTCACAAACTTCTAATATATAGGGTGTGTCGGGAGGAACTGGCCAAACTCCATGTATTGTACGTTAGATGTGAGAAGTAGCGAAGAAAGCATTCAAGCTACTTCTTTTCGAACGTACCTGAGATTTAGTTTTACATGACCAGTCAATGCAAGGTCATGTTTATTTTATTTAAGACGTATTAGCTTGAAAACAAACGAAATCTTGGACCATTTACAAGAACGCTAATTTTTTTAAACTTTTGTAAAAAAGTCAGTGTCACTATCTTTTTTACAGGGAACACAACTAAGTGATGGAATTCTAAAATCTCCTTGGCTTTTACTCTCATTCACTTAGTCCTGCGTCTTTCTACCTCTAGGTGTAGGACTGGGAGTTGAGTTAGTCTTTGATTTCCATTCCTTCCTACCGTGTGCCATATTTTTTATCTCTTCCCTGTATGTTCCTCGTTCCTCCTGCCCCCCTCACTTGTTCCCTCCATTTCTTTTTAGGTTTGCCCTTCTTGTTTCTGCCCATTGGGCTGGCTTCGTATATCCTCCCGGTTAGTCTCTCCTCTGACATTCTGTACACATGTCCTAGCCATCCCAGCTGTCTTTCTTGAATTTTTTGCTCTACTGGTCTTATTTTCAGCTGCTCTCTATATGTGCTGTTTCTTATTTTATCTCTTCTCGTCTTTCCCTGTACTTTCCTAAGAAACCTCATCTCTGCAGCATTTATTCGGCTCTTGTTTCTTGTATTCAGTACCCAGAACTCGTTTCTATATATGGAAGTCGGTGTCACTATTTTTTTTACAGGGAACACAACTAAGTGATAGAGTTCTAAAATCTCTTTGGCTTTTACTCTCACTCGCTTAGTCCTGCGTCCTTCTACCTCTCGATGTAGGACTGGGAGTTGAGTTAGTCTTTGATTTCCATTCCTCCCTGCCTTGTGCCATATTTTTTATCTCTTCCCACCTAATGTACTTCGTTCTTCCTGCCTCCCTCACTTCTTCCCTCCATCTCTTTTTAGGTCTGCCCTTCTTGTGTCTGCCCATTGGTCTTGCTTCGTATATCCTTCCGGTTAGCCTTTCCTCCAGCATTCTGTACACATGTCCTAGCCATTCCAGCTATCTTTCCTGGATTGTTTGCTCTACTGGTCTTATTTTCAGCTGCTCTCTATATGTGCTGTTTCTTATTTTATCTCTTCTCGTCTTTCCCTGTATTTGCCCGAGAAACCTTATCTCTGCAGCATATATTCGGCTCTTGTTTCTTGTATTCAGCACCCAGAACTCGTTTCTATATATGGAGGTCGGTGTCACTATCTTTTTTACAGGGAACACAACTAAGTGATGGAATTCTAAAATCTCTTTGGCTTTTACTCTCACTCGCTTAGTCCTGCGTCCTTCTACCTCTCGGTGTAGGACTGAGAGTTGAGTTAGTCTTTGATTTCCATTCCTTCCTATCTTGTGCCGTATTTTTGATCTCTTCCCACCTAATGTTCCTCGTCTCTCCTGCCTCCCTCACTTCTTCCCTCCATCTCTTTTTAGGTTTGCCCCTCTTGTTTCTGCCCATTGATCTGGCTTCTTATATCCTCCCGGTTAGTCTTTCCTCTGACATTCTGTACACATGTCCTGGCCATCCCAGCTGTCTTTCTTTTGCTCTACTGGTCTTATTTTCAGCTGCTCTCTATATGTGCTGTTTCTTATTTTATCACTTCTCGTCTTTCCCTTTATTTCCCTAAGAAACCTAATATCTGCAACATTTATTCGGCTCTTGTTTCTTGTATTCAGTACGCCGGACTCGCTTCCTTATATGAGAGTCGGTGTCACTATCCTTTTTACACGGAACACAACTAAGTGATAGCATTCTAAAATCTCTTTGGCTTTTACTCACATACTTTTAATCTAAATTTAATGAGAGATCTTGTATCTGTAAATGGGACTGCTGAGCAACATCATACATACAGCTCTGTATATACCAGATGTCAAGACTTATCGATTCGTTTCAGTCGCTTATATCTTTAGAAATACGCAGCTCTTATCTATCAACATGTATAGGCACATATTACACGAACTTATTCGTGTTCGACTTACATAATCCGAGCTAATTTATCCTCAACGACCGGTCGACATCGTCGCTGCTCCTATTAGGCGACTTTCGGAAAGCTTTCTTCTTCTTAGTAATGCTATTTCGCCCGATAAGATAGCGACGGATTTGTCGCGGCGATCGTGAATTCCTGAAATGGTTTCTCGTCTAATTATACGAATCCAAAGTATATTGGAGCGGATAAACGAGACGTAATGATCGAAACAACTTTCAGAAATTCTCGCTTTAATAGTAACAATTTATTGACGTCATTAATTTTGGAGAGAATTGATTGGATTCAATCAGAGATAGCGCGTAGTACGTTTATGTGTAATGGGAGATTGGCAATTCAGTGAAGTTGGATAGGTTGGGCTACATCTGTTAGGATTTCGATGTACTAGTATTATTAAGCGAGAATTTATTACTCTTAGATTTATGGATGTTAAGGTTTTCATAACACCTCATAGTTTTAGAGAAGATTCCTACCATTAATGTGATTTTGCAGCAATTTTAATAAATAATATTACTTATACCGAAAGCTAACTGATTAATATTTAATTTCAGTGATCTTTTGATTACTTTAGAATTAACTTCTGGATTTTTTGTATCACCAGCATGCTATGATAAATTCTTGTGCTGAGGAACGCAATTGTTTTACATTTACTAAGTTTATTTATCGACATAATCTCCTAGTAGCTCTATACACTTAGTGCAGCGATGTTCCAATTCTTTAAGCCAGAACTCTGCAAAATATGCTTCTGTTTAGGCAATGATCTTTTCATTTGATGTGAACCACTTTTCACCAAGCCACTTTTAGTCCACCCCCGATTCCAGCCTAAGAGAGTTTCTTAACAAGCAAGACTGACTATTTGTATATTGCAGCCTTAAAAGCTTTGGCAAATATGCAAAGAAAACTTATCGGTCTGTAATTGGTTACCTCGGTTTTATTTCCCTTTTTAAATATAGGAACAACTTTTGCTATTTTCCATTTGTGGGGAAATATCTCGTCGAACGAAGAGATTGATTAAAAATAATTGTCAGTGGTACCGATAAGCTTATGTGAAGTTGTTAGTGATACCGCCTGATCTAGGAACCTTTAGAGCTTCTAAAGAAATCAGAATCTCATTCACTTTGGACCCAGTTAAAGTAATTTTGCACAAGCTGCTCGAGAAATTAAAATTATCAATCCTAATACCATGATGGAGTGAGCTATTCGATAAAAAACATTTTGAAAACATTCCACGAACAAATCATTAATACTCTGACCATTTGAAGCTATTTTGTCGCTGTACGACATCTCAGATGCGATCTTTACGGTTTTTCCTGAAGAAACAAAGTTCCAAAATCTCTTGGAATCGCTGCATATCTTATCCTGAACACGCAGTGTATATGTATTGTAAACGTCAGGTATCATTCTTTTTGAACGCGAGCGCAGTAATTGAAATGTCTTGTAACCATTAGAGTTATTATATTGTTTCAATTTTTTATGGAACTTGTTCTTTTCCTTAACTGTTTTTATTGTAGCCAAGGAGAAATATGCAGGAAACCGATTATTTCTGTTTAACTTTGGAACGTGCCTCTCGATTGCAATCGCCAGATGATCGTACAACAAGCCGACGTTATGATCAACAGAATTATGTATTAATGAAAATTTCTTTCCACCGAATATTTGTCAAATAATAATAATAATAATAATAATAATAATAATAATAATAATAATAATAATACATCTTTATTGTCCAACAGTCAAAAACCAATTACGGGACAAATATAATAGGTACATTGAATTTTCAAAAGTACAGAGCTACTATTGAATATACATATACAAGGGTAATAAGAAAGTGTGAATAGGTACAAGAATAATATTTATGAAGGTTACGTGTCATGTGCGTTAGAGGAGTGTGTTTCTCAGGTACTGTTATTGCTATAAACGTCAATAAATGCGGTGAATCCATTTGGTTATTTAATAGATAAATAAATAAGTATCGATATCAGGAAAATCAGCCTTTTGAAACTGAAATATTTCGCCAGGAGTTCGTCGTAACTCCCTCAAATTATTGATGTTTAAATTAAATTCCAGGGCAGGATGATGAAAATCTTCCGTAACCAACGGATGTAAAGAATGACAGATGTGATTAATATTTAAAGAATTAATGACAAGGAAATCTAGTAGCTTATTGTTGTTATTGAAAACATTGTTATATTGCATAAAACCTCCGAAAGCAAAAGTATCTATAAGCTGTGCATGCCTATTACGTATTCATATCCGTTGGTATTAGACAAGAATTGTTGCCCTTATATAACCAGTTAATTGAAAAACAATTAAAATCTCCGCATATTCATAGGATTTCGTTACCTCTACTAGATATCTGATTTAATTTGGAAATAAAAGAACACCGCAAGGTCGTCCGTCGAAAAAATATATTTTAATATTTACTGTTTTTTTCTTATTATTAAAAAACGAACCTTATTTAAAAAATACGGTTCGTTCGAACTTCGGCAGTCACGTGACATTTTTCTGGGGGATTATTCTGTGGGGATCGAGAGTGTTGCTTTTCACAGTGTCGTGTCGAAACGTCAAATTTTCAATAGTACTTTTCTGATTCTATAATTTTGCGACAGTGCACATGTTAATGGTGTCGTATCACTTGTGCTGCAATTGTTTTCGACACGTCCCACGGTATTGCATTAGAAAAGTGATATCGTTTTTGATGTTTGAAACGTCGTGGCCAATCGTGTTTGCGTCATTTGAGTCTACTACACACAACATTATCAACACCGGACTACATCTGACAAAACGACATAAATACCACAACATTATTCTATAAAATGCAAAGTTGATGCCACAAATTTTGTTTTAGAGCGATAGTGAATAAGCGACACGATAGCAAGGGACGGGACGGGACAATCAAAAGTATCTCGTCCTTACAGAATAATTCCCCTGATATAAGCAAAGAATCCAAATGATTATCAATCTTCCTCGTTTTATATAGATAATGTCGAATGATATGCGCTTGTCATTTTACGTCACGGCATACGCCTCATAAGCATCTTATAGTCACATGGGCTTTAAAAAACTTTCTAAACAGAATTTACTTCTAAAAAATAATTTTCAAAGTTAGTAGAATTTTTAATAAGCTTATCGCAAAAGTGTCGTAAAAGTATTTGCTGGAAACTATTCGAGTAAAAAACTGAAAGAGTTATTATTTACCAAACAATACAGTTATTGTCAAAGTAAGGTATTTCCAGAGAAAAAGAACAATAATGCATAAAACGTGGAAATTACGACACTTAAAGCACTAAAAATGCAAAAATGAATATACATATATTGCTGCCTATACTGTAAACGTAAAAAAAAATTGCAGTATTCGTACATATTTAATGTTTTTAAAACGACAGTAAACAGCACGATTTGTTATTCAAATTAACAAATGTATGTAATTAACCGATAAGTTTAAAGGTAAATGATTGTGACTTTTTAGAAATTTATAACAAAATTGAAATTATTATGAAAATATTTTAAGCGCTTTGCAATAGTGAAAAATCAGAACTAGGTATTACCAAAATGTGCAATGAATTGAATTATGTATTGTTGTGATAATTATTTAAAAATGTATTCATTTTTAATTGCTTACATTTGAAAGTGAGATTGTTTACATTTTTAGTTGCGTAGGGTTGCGACGCGAAGCAGTGCTGGTGACCCTTTCCCTCGATTTTACCCTAAGGCCCGGTCTTTTAACTTGTTTCTAAGGTCCTTTTTAACAAAAAGTAATATTAAATTAGAAGTCAGATTAATCTAACAAAAAAAATGCGTCTTTTATATGGAATAAAACTTGTTTTTAGTTAAAAAGCATATTATCAATTTTAAGTAGGTTGGCAACTGTAAATTGTCAAACGCATGCGCCCATAGAAAAGAGATGGACGGTATATGTGTTAAATCTGAGAGCGATAGCTGCGGAATGTGACTGTTTTATTCTTATAATTTGTGTCCCGTCGTCGTTGTATGTGACATTCTGATAGAACACACTCAAAGACGTGTTCGTGAGCAATAATCCAGTAACTTAAAAAAAAATACAAAAAATTAAAATATAAAGCTATACAAATAGTTGAACAAACTTAGATAAATCGCTTTCTTCTGATATGAGAATAATCCTACTATTGTCCTCCTTTCTAACAAGGATCTTGCAATCTTTTACCCACACGTATTTATAATTTTTGCCTTTACAAATATATTGTAGTGGGATGTTTCAACGTGAACAGCGTATATTAAATTCATTATAATTAATATTATATCAAAATTCGCCGAGATTAGATTTTAATAGAGTTTAATGCGGAACTTGAATTATTTTCGATTAATATTCGAATTCCGACATTATTGATTATTTATATTATCAATCTTTTCTTAAAAAAAAAAAAGACTCGATTATAGGGGAGAGTCAAAATCTCAGCTTATTTTAAGTTATTTATATATAGAGCGGACCAAGAGCGCCACGCGCCAGGTTCGCAATCAGGCTGCCGGGCGCATATATGTATCTAAACATAGGTAATTTAAATATGTAATTATTAGGACGAGGACCAAAACCACTGTCTATTACGTCGTGAAGACGCGCAAATATACACCTGCAGTTTGGGTGTTCGTTGATAAATAGGGCGTTGTTCACAGTGGGCCACTACAAAAAAAAAGTTCATTCATCGACGGCTACGAACTAACAGCGCGCTTATTCATTTACGGATGATGCGCTCTATTCATCAACAAATGACGAGTCTGCAGATGTTACGTTTGCACCACTTCGTGGCATACTAGAAACAAGCGTCGGTGTGCTCGCTTTAGTGATTATGTCTAACGTAACTATTAAAAATAAACGGCCATTACCTACGAAAGTTAATAAATTTCTTAGTGAATTTGTGGATTTACACTACAATGAGAGTACAATTTTCTGTAAAGTTTGTAAAAAGAAACTACTGTGCTGGAGCAAACGTGATTGTGAAAGACATATAAATAGCGCACACCACAGAAATAAAAGAAATGGTGTGTCACAACAACGTCAATTTCAATTAGAATTGCTTTTAACGTTTATGGTATGTGGCATACCACTTCGTATACTTGATAAAAAAGCATTTCGAAAATTCTGGGGTACATACAATACCGAGTGGATACTACCATCTCGGACAGCGTTACGGAGAGATATTCCACGAATACGTGAGGACATTGAAAATCGAATTAAAGCCGAATTAAAAGATAAACAGCTGTGGCTATGTCTTGATGAGACGACAGATTGCAAAAAAAATTCTATTTTAAATATAATAGTGCGCGTATTAGATCCTATTAAACCAAATTTTGCAATTCTATTAGCCAGCAGAAGATTAAAACAGTGTACTAGTAAAGCAATTACGGCCGTAGTTCTCGAAACGTTACAAAAATTGCAAGTGACAACCAGTCAACTGTTGTTGTTCATGAGCGATGGTGCAGCAACAATGTGTAGTGTAGGCCGTTCCCTTAAAGAAAAGTGTGAAGGACTTTTACATGTTACGTGTAAAGTCCATGCTTTACATCTTGTGGCACAAACTATTCGAGAGTGTTACCCGGAGGTGGATGCATTAATAGCAAACACAAAAAAAGTGTTTCTCAAAAGTCCTAAGAGGACTAGGGCATTCCACAGGTTATGCCCTGGTATTCGAGAACCACCACAGCCCATTCTTACGCGTTGAGGAACGTGGTTAAAAGCCGCTTTTTATTATAATGAACATTTTCAAGAAGTCAAATCCGTTATTTTGCAATTCGTCCCTGCCGAAGCTAGAGCTATTAGGATGAGCCAGAAGGGATTTCTCGATATTTCTGTTAAAACACATCTAAAGAATATTAGCAACAATTACAAAGGGTTAGTAGACGCGATAGAAAATTTGCAAAATTCTGGATTGTCGTTGGTAGAATCAGTGCAAGTCGTGGACGAAGTTAGTACATTGTTACACAGTATAAACGATGCAACAAGTGGACGAGTTTTAGCTAAGTTCGATAGTGTTTTAAAAAAGAATCCGGACTACACGAGATTAAGACAAATGTGCGATGGGGCATCTGCAGATTCCTTGACTAAGTCTAAAGATTATTTTAATTACGCCTGTCTTACTTCGGTAGACGTGGAACGGTCGTTTTCGAAATATAAGAACATTTTTTCGTCTCGGCGAACATCCTTCACCGAGGCAAATGTGGAAACTTATCTGATGGTGCAACTTTTTAAACAAGCCTATCCGCATTATTAAGAAGGTTAGAATTTATTTATTATATCTTTATTTACAGCTACATTATTAAGTACAACAGAATAAAAAAAGCGTTCAGTTTCTCAGTTATTTCCTTATTACATCCCATTTACAACGCATACCGTTTTCAATCAAATAAAAAATCATAATGAAAATAGAAACACCTCAGCGTGTACATATATATATATATATGTATATATATATATCCGCCCTAATTACTAAACATTATTATTGCGTCAGCTTTTATTTTTTTACTCTTGTGTATTAATTTCGAAATATCACATATCTGCTGTGACTCACATATACGCTATTTACAATAAGCGGCCGTTGCGCCTGATTCCGATTCTGTTGGATGGCGCAATTTGGCCCGCTCTATTTATATATTAAAGACATTATTTGTAAAAATTACACATACACACACAAAAATTATTTTACTTGGAAATGACCGTTAAAATTCCTTATGTTACCTACGACACCGAGTTGGAAGTTCAAAACATCAAAATTTAACAATTTTGACAGATAACAAGATCTTTCCGATTGACTTTTAGAAAATTGAGACAAAAAAGTTAAAACATCGTGAAAGTCACCAGTGCAAATATATAAAAAACGTTTCAAGTGAACTATAAATGATATCCAACGATTGTTAACGATGTTTAATCAGTTACAAAATTTTAAAAACCGTTTGAAGAAAGTTAATTGAAGAAAACCATCAGAGGGCTTCCAAACAAGGGGACTTTACGAGGGAAGAAGGAATCAAAAATAAGAGGATTTCACGAAGTAGGATTTTACACGTATACACACATATAAAAAAAAACCCACAATATATCTGTAAGTAATTTTAATTAGATTAAATTCATTTTGTAAGTAAATACTTAAAATAAAAACAAAACAGATTATCTCCTCAATTCATATCTTTTAATTAAATTTGTCACATAACAATATTTACAGTCCTTGAATAGCTTTTTGTTGTCTGAAGTAAGATGTAAATGTAAATTATATTCTCCGTATCTCTAAATTCCAGCTTATCAGTAACCAGCCCACGTTCCGCTTTTATAGCGGATAGTAGTTCTCCTTTCTTTGTTCTAGAATTAAACCTAAGTATTACAGACTTCGGGCGGCCTCTCCAACGAGACCCAGGAAATTGTCAGATTCGATGACATGCGTCAATGGTGTTAGGAGAAAGCTGCGCTTTTAATACCTCTGGATGTCTTCCACAATGTTTACGAGATTTTCATCACGATTTTCGGGCAGCCCGCTTATTTCTAAGTTGAATCGGTGCGAGCGTTGCTCCAACTTCATTATCTTCTCATTCAACTGCTCTATTTTGTTGCTTAACTACGCCTCGGTCGCCTTGCCAATCTCGTCTTCTTCTTAACCCGCTGCAGCTCGATTTCAGTAGTATCCACTATCAATTAAGATTAATTCCTAAAACAATGCTCTGAAGAAAGTTTAAATACATCTAAGTTCTTCCCGGTTCACCCCGTATATCTAAAGCATTTAACAGAGTAACCACAGCTTGTAATTGGCTATACAGGATAATAAATGGGTTTAATCGATTCATTTTTCAAATAGATTGAAGAGAAAGCAGCACCTGTAAGCTAACAGGAGAAATGTGATGCATTTAAATTTTCCACCACCTGCTTTTATTAATGCGTTCCTTCAGAGCAGGCGTGCATGCTTGTCGAAGATATTATGAGGTGTTTTAAAGCAATTTAGGCAGCGTCTGTTATGTTATGCGAAATCGTGTAAGACGAGGGAATTGTTTAACCAAAAATTAACGCTAATATAGCTCATATGTATTGTTATGTTATGTTCAACGTTGTATTTACGACAACAACTTCTCTCAGTTGTCACTTCGGTACTGACTAAATAGCAGGCTGGCCACTCGTTGGTAACTAAATATCCCTCTTGCGGGGAAAATTGGAAATTTCTTCGTTACCATCCCCCCTCAGCCAACCGTCTTTGGAGCAAGGACATTATATATAATATATAAGTCCAGATAATGACGAGTGTGGGGTAGCATGGACAAATCTACTCGTTTATTAATTTTTCTATTCACTTATTTTGTCCAAATTAATGTAGAAATCGTCTGGAATAAGCAACAGCATAAATTCAAAAGCATAAGAAATAATATTTCATCAATTAAATCTTTATCTAAAAGGTTTGTGTAAATTAGCAGTAGATTTTCTCGTTTAAAGCTTGTTGGTGACAGTTCGGACCACAGAATCATCAACATACAACCTCCTGGTTAAGTCACTGCATTCGTGCTCGTATGCTGTTTGCAGAAATAAGATCATTTGATCAAAAGTCATCGAAAACTTTCTATTTGGGTTAAATTATCAAAATTGGCTGTGAAATAAAACAATCGCCGGTCTTTCGCGATTTAAAATAAAAGAAAGATGAACGACGCCATAATTTTTCATCAATCTTTATTCGGCCTTGGTTGAATCAAAGTGTGTTTTAAATCCAATCCCAATATAAGTGTTCGATTGTGTATTCAAAGTCTTTATTAGAAGAGAAAAGGGTTAAATATCCAGAGCAGGCAGTTTCCTGTAGTGGGTATATAAACAGAGGGTTTATATACATTGGTTTCGTTCAAAAGTTAAAGATTAGTTAATTTTCGAATCTTAAAATTCGTTAATTTCATTTTTCTGAGTTGGAAATTCATTCAAAAATTGCCGTAGGGGTGTCTAGGGGGTACCTACAAGAATCATTTATTCGAATTAAATTAGAAAATTTAACAAAATTTGAGAAAAACCACCGAGAAAGATATTTCAATATATAATAAATTATTTTACTTCATAATTGCTTCAATATCTGATAAAAAATATTGCTAAAAAGAAGGAGAAATGGCGAATACCGCTACTACATGGCGCTAGTACTTAAATTTGGCACAGTACAATTAGACACAGTAGCGGCACTCTTTTTTTTATAAATGGGTGTTTGTATTTCAACTTCTGTAACCTTGGGGGCGTTAAGCGGGAAACTCAAACCGTATATGTATATGCAACAACTATTAAAACTATAAACAATTTAGCTATTTGTTATACAACTTCAAACTGATAACTAACTGCTCTGACAATTGTGAACGTATGGATACCCAAACAATGGCGCAATAAAAAATACGAAGTCGAGTGACGCCACTGTATCTAGTTATACCGTGATCTGGCTTCGAGAAATGTCAAATTATCGACAGTGAAACAATGTATTGTGATGTTTGGGAGCTTAGCGTCCATTTGTAACCATTGGATAGCATCGAATCGTAGGAGAGAAAAGGTGAGTACAAGTTCAAAATACGAGGGAAAGTCAGTAAGTAGGTCACAAAAAGCTATTATAAAAGTAATAAGAGAAATGGTTAGCCAAAAACAAGGTTTATTTTTCAACATAGTCTCCATCTACATTGATACACTTATCCCATCGCTTTATTAATGCCCCAATGCCTGCTCCATAAAAGTGTTTGGGCTGCCGCCTGAACCAAGTGCGTACCTCTTGTTGAACATCATTATCACTCTCGAAATGTGTTCCGCCAAGATGCTTTTTTAGTGGACCAAACAGATGATAGTCGCTTGGGGCTAGGTCGGGACTGTAACCCAGATGTTGAAGAAGTTTCCACCCTAATTCTTCAATTCTCGCCTGGGTCAACTGGGCCGAATGCGGCCTGGCGTTATCGTGACGCAGCAATATTCCTCTCGTCAGTAGGCCTGGACGTTTTCGTCGAATTGCATCCAGAAGCAACAACAAAACTCTACAGTATGATTCAGCAGTCACTTGCTCATTTCTATTCTGGAAATAGGCTAGGAGCACTCCTTGAGAATCCCAGAACACGGTAAGCATAACCTTACCAGCTGAGGGCACAACCTTGAATTTCTGTGTTGACGGTGAAGAAGGACGTTTCCATTGCATTGAAGCACGCTTTGTGTCGGGTTGGTAGTGGTGCACCCTTGATTCATCACCAGTAACAATCCTGTTAAGCATGTCCTCCCCTTCCTCTGCGTACCTAGAGAGGTGTTGCAAGCCCAGGACAGCGCTATATCCCGTCAGCGATGCAAATGGAACAGGGTCAGGACAGGAGAAAGCATCGGCTTCAATACCCATGCTTTGGGCCTCTGAATGACGTACTGCACAGAACCAAGTCAAACATATACAGAAAAATTAACATCGACTGACACAAACGCCTGGTAAACAATAACCGAGCGTCCAACATGGCCGAAATTTTCAAAAGTATCTTTCAACGCAGGCGCAATTATATTACGCCATCTTCATGTTAAGGCTTGACGCTTTTCAGACTATCCCTCTAGTATTTACTTTTTTACGAGCTCCTGGTGAATTAAGTGCAGTATTTTGGAAAACTTCCCCCACCTTACACAACATAGTGCCATTTGCAAAAATTCAGTTGTAAGTGCCATATACACTTTTTCCACACTTTCCCAGTGGTATACATCACATTATTTCTTACTTCCTTTGAAATTACATATCTTCATTTTTTTTCCTATCGCATTTATATATCTTCCCGTTTTAAACAAATTATTTCAAATATTGCATGGCTATACCGGTACTGAGCGATTGTACAACCATTAGCCGGCATTAAATGGCACGATGGACTTTTGTAACAGCTGATGCGTGCAAAAGATTACAGGTGGAAGAAGAACGGCAACTAGACCAAGGTTACCGATGCACTTTCACGGTTATGATGATGTCTTGTGTATGGGAAATATCCGCACTTAGCGTAACGTAATCTCGAAACATCTCTCGGCACGAAAACAACAGAAAAAAACGAAGATGTTAAAAACAATTAACGCTTACTCGGCGGCGAAAAAGCTATTACGTAGTTACGAAACGTTGTATGGACATTGGCGATGAGCGTTTTAAGATTACACGCGAATGATAGAGCATGCCATAAAAATGCACGCAATATTAAAATTTGTGCCTTGTTATTGTTGAATAGAAATTTAAAATTTTTGTGTCAGTGTTTTCTCTATTCTAATATGCTATTTGCGAGTATACTTGTTATAATGTTTTTGTTCATTTTTCTAGAAATCTTTGAATTTCTATATTTCAAGTCTTAAAAAAAGTACTTTCCATAAATCTATCCCTATGGCACTCCATGCGTTAAGGCATCCCAATCTTCAACCACATAACATATTAATTAATTAATTCGGAACAGCTTTCGAGGGCTCCTGGGCATCCTCATTATTAGAGTAATCAAAACTTGCGGACTCGCATAGGCGTTGGTATTACGAGTTAATATAAGAATACGAAAAATTCATAAGTAAACTTACTTGCTAATTATTCAACAAATTAGAGGCATCAGGACGTGAACTACTGTAAACTTACATCATTGCATATGTTTCCACAGTTACTTCTTTAAACCTTGTGCGTCGACAAGAAAAAATATTCTTATACATAGAAAACGATCTCTCCACATCTAAGGAAGTTACATTTGCATGTAGAAACTGTTTTTCAAAATCACTTAAAAGTTCACTATTCTTACACTTATTATAAACGGCCTCTAAAGTATTAAAATCGGGATTTTTCCTTAAAACATCTGCCAACTTTTGACTAGCGCATAATCCTGGCGTATCATTTAATGTGTGTAATTTATTTTTTACACTCTCCACTATGTCTAATGATTCCTGCAATGACAATTCAGCCCATTGTAGTTTTCTGATGGCATCTAGTAATACTGTATAATTGGTCCATATTGTTGTTAAATCTTCTAAAAGTTGAGGAATTTGAAATTCTCTTTGACTTTCTCTAATTGCTTTGGATTCATTCCGATTAAATCGCATTATAACTGATTGAATTTGTTGAAAATGGATCAAATAGTAAGAAGCTGCTGTTAGCCAAGTACCCCATCGCGTTAAAATTGGTTCAGGAGGTTCTGGAATGCCTGGAAAAAATTTACGAAATTCTTTTAAACGTTTAGGAGATTTACGAAACACTGCTTTAGTACTTCCAATCATCCGATCAACGTTTCCGTAATGTTGTCGAACAACTTCACCAACTAAATGCAAAGGATGCAGTACGCAGGTTATATGTATTAAGTTAGGAAATATATGTTTTAAGGATCGCCCAACACTTAACATCGTTGCTGCACTATCTGTCACAATCATCACAACTTGATCTTGGGCAATTTTGAATTTTTTCAAAGCGTTCATTGTCACTTTTTGAATATTTTCCGCGGCACATTGTTGAACACGTTTGCAAGCTAACAAATATCGGGATGCTGTGTTCTCGCTAGATAAAACGCGAGGTATTACATTCACAATACTGTTTTTCTTTATATCGGTCGTTTCATCCACGGTAATCCATATTTTTTTGGAACACAAATCACGTTTACACACATTTTCTAGCATCTCTTTCATTCGCGGCAAATGATTCTGTAATTGTGTTTGTGAGGGTAATGGGTACTTTGAAACGTATTGTCGCCAAAACGTTTTAAAAGCTGCTTTTCTCACCAATGACAACGGAAGATTACAAGAGGTAAACATAATTAATAAATGTATAAGGAATAGTGTATAAGGTATTTCAGTTCTTGCATTTCTCATATGCTTAATACCATTGACATGCCTCTGGCAATCAGTTCTGTCCAATGCAGCCAAACGAACATTGCATATTAAGCCAAAAACTGCACTACCGTCATATTTTAAATGGGGAAAAAGTGACACATACTTATGTACATTAGTAGCAAATCTATTACGAGGCATTGTTTTCTTAGGTATGTAAATATTAGTTCCGTATGAAACGATACACTAATTATGTACTTGGTATAATACTACAACACACAAAAAACGTCAGCTATATTTTCAAAAGCGACACGTAAGTGCATAACCTTGACCGTTCGACTAATCTCTGCAACAGCTCAACCGGTACTAAAACGAAATCTCTCTCAGCGCGGTTTAGTTTATTTATGAATTTTTCGTATTCTTATATTAACCCGTAATACCGACGCCTATGCGAGTCCGCAAGTTTAGGTTACTCTACTCATTATCAATCGAAATACCGAATAAATCTGAGAGACAAACATAAAACAGCTCTAATTCTACCATGCTTGTTTATCCCTACTATCAGGAAAAGATATACATGGATTTACAAGTACTTACTTTTGCCGTTTAACACTAAAAACAGCGAGGTATATACGGAACGAGAAGGTCTGACACGTACTCGTTCCACCCGCGTAAAATAGAGCGAAACAACGATACATTCTCTCTCGTCAATTGTGTTTTCCTTCCGTCTATACATGTTTAAATCTAAACCATGCAAGATGTACAGGACACGACGAAATAGTCTTTTGCCAATGTAGCACGTTATTTACGAACATATGGTCGTTTTACCCTAGTAAATCAAAAAAACAAGGCTAATAGAAAGGCGGGTGGTCTCTGATTAACAGATTGCGTTCCAAATGCGTCTATTTACGAGGCGAAGTTACGTTCTAATCAATTTCAGGTTTTCTAATTTAATTATTATTATTATTATTGTTATTATTATTATTATTATTATTATTATTATTATTATTATTATTATTATTATTATTATTATATGGCTTTGGTGGACGCCACTGGCCAGTTACACCAGACACCTAACAACAAAAACACAGACACTTCACACCCGGGGCCGATCGGGTGGCTCACAACACAGGTAGGCCCCACAGGGTAAAAGGTAAAACCCACAAACGATAGAAACACATAGGAGTATCAAAAGCTATGTCATAATATTTTCTCTACTTAAAGATGTGAAAAGACGGAAGGTTACTTCAAAGCTATCCTGAGCGATAATATAATTAACGTTTAACGGTATCTGCAGTCCCATATTTATAAGTTCTGTTACCAATTTGTGTGCACGGTGCTTCTTGCATTTTAATATGATGTGATTCATGTCTCCTATTACATTACAGCGATCGCATAAATCATTGTCGGCCAAATTTATTTTATGGAGATGCAAGTTGAATCTGCCATGATTAAAAGAAAGTCTCATAATTTGCTTCTTAATGTAGCCACTATCACACTATCTTCTACTGATGACGTTTCTAATTTAATATTATGCCCGGTTTCCTTTATGTGCTATGCTACAATTGACGCTTTCGTTTTGCCGTAGTTGTAGTAGCCGATGTGTTTATTGAATCTAGTACCTATCGCTCGTTTTGTTTGACCAATATACTCTTTATCACAGTCATTACAATCAATTTTATAAACGCCCGACCTCTTTTTCATGTCTGGTCGACAATACGAACGATAAACCGGACATTAAAGAAAGATCGGGAATTTATAAAATTGCACGTAATGAGTGCCGGCCCTTTATCTTCAGTGGTTGTCGGCCTATCAAGTCCGTTCCGCTCGACAAGTTCGTTTTGTTCGACAAGTACTATTTTCAGTATTAAAAAATTAATAATAATTTCAATGACGATTTACTTATTTAATTCGATAGATATAGTAGAACACGAGGTTTCCCCTTCTTTATAATTTTTTGTTTTACGAAATCACATTTCATTCATACGAAATTATCGATAATGAATTTATGACGCTTCTCAAAGCAATGTTTTTACTACAACATTTGAAATTATTACAATATTATTCCACGGACTTTTCCGACTGATATCAGTACTGATATAATCATCTTCTGCAGCAATTAATACTACCGAACATGTTGACTTAATATTAAAAGATAAAACAGAGAAAATGGGAAATGTACTGCAGCCGTAAACGTGAAATAGTTGTCCTTCTAAGTGAGCGTATGAATTATATCTCCTCATTTCTTTTCTATTTTTCGGTATCAAATTATGAATGTACTTACACATTATTAAATTTGAAATGATGTAAACACTAAGGTATTTATACTTATTGCGTCTTCTGAAAACAAAGGTTTGGGAAGGATAAATTTTAATTTCGAAAGAGAACGTTCAAAATATCCCATTCGCGCCTCTGATTAGTGGTCTCCAGGTAACAGGATTTCGCACAGTTCGTAACAAGATTCTTCACCTGTCTTCAACAAAAAGTCGTTTATATAATTTAATGTTTCTATTTCGCTTGTATTATCGGTTTCTGTTTGGATCAGTATCTATTTCTTCGTTTTCTTTTTCTCTCGTAACTGATTTTACCAATGAATAGAATTCCTCGTCCCCAGTATTTTCCAAATATCACTCCTAGTCATTATTGTCTGTTTCAAAAACCAAAAAAAAATGTTTAGAGGAGAAAATATTAGCCTAAATCTCTAAAGTCACAAACGAAACAATTGCACAGTATGAAGACTTTGAAATGAAGCTATACAAGTAAGCGTTCAACCTCAAAAATGATTACATGGAAGAATAAATGAAGAAATTGTTAAAAATTGATTTTAATGTTAGCAACAGGGAATTTGATATTACATATTATTACATATTATTTCATTTAAATCTTCAATTGTACCACTAATGTCTTAACAAACTTCCTTCAATGACGAATCATGCCTACATCCACCTGTTCGAGAGTAAAAATCCCCGTTGCTTCAAACGAGAGCGAAAACTACGTTCCGTTAAAACAATAGCGTTTAAGGTACCTCGCCGGTAAATGCGAAATAATCGTCCGTACACCGTTAATCACATCCCAGATTCTCACGGCGCATTGAGAGGCCTTGATCTGCTTCCGCGGCGCAGCGCCTCAGTTGCGTAACCGCCGTGCGGAATTACACTTTTACATACTTTACCTTGATTTCGTGGATACCGGCGAACCGATAAAAGTCGCCGATGCGAACTGCGAACTCAACAAACCGTAAATAATACGGTTTTAGAGGAGAGAATGAGGATTTTCAGATAGATACCTCGGTAAGTGATGCGTTGTTTTCGTCTTCAACAGCCAGGCCTCGTTGTAAATAGGAGATTTCGTTGGCGGTTTGTTGTTACCGGTGCTGCAAGTCAAGGTTACCGCGGCTTTTATGCAAAAATCCTGACTCATCCATTCAAAACTGATGCATGCATTGTTTCGTATTATTATCTGAGAGGAAAAGAATACCATTTATCATTAATGTTGCATAGTTCCTCGCGGTTTAACTGGTGTAACGAGAAGTTTTATTGTCTAGGAGTTAATTGTTTGTTGATGATCTAAGTTTGCTATATTTATATAGACGAATACAACGTCTAGGATCACTAATTGAGTTAAAATAAAACGGATATAGCATTTGAATTATTTTTTTTCCTACGTCAATCATTAGTTTCCTGATACCGCCCGGCCCGTGCCTCTGGGAAAACCGTCATGAGATGATCCGATTCTAGAAGAGAAACTAAGAAAATATTATCGCTTATCGTTAACGAGCACCAACTTAAAAAAAAATCCCTTTGTCCAAAGATGTGACATGCATTTTAAAAGATAGGCATGATTAAGAAAAAAAAGCAAGAAAAGTATAAAGAAATAATGTTATTATGATCACAATGATAATTAAATACTTGAGCAATAGGTAGCGCTCGAGCAAATAAACATATGTCAAAAAGATTTACATATTAAAGAGGGTGACTTGGACATAAAATAAAGTGACACCCGCTGATTGTTAAAAATAGCAAGTTCTAGCGACACAACAGCAAGGTCAGAAGTATGGTACGATTAATATTGTTACTATTGTTGTTTGGAATAAGTCATCTGACTGTCTAAAATTTGGCTCATGGCAAAGAAATGGTACAATGTAAGTAAAATATGTGCGGACGTTTCTTCAAATAAAAATAAATATGATAGGAAACGTAAGAATTATTCGTAAGACTTAGCCAAGGTGAAAGAAGTTCGTTTCAGTCTTCGAGGATCAATTCCTAGCCTCTCCGATTCTAAATGAACACTTTTTGATCTTTTTAAGCAAGGAAACTACTTTAAACGAGTATTGTTAAACCTTATCTAACAGGTCAGAATAAATTAGCTCGACTGAAACTTTGCTTGTCCAACGTGTAACCAGATGGATATTTTGAAAGTTTTTGTAATTGTGTTTATATTGACGAGAAGTGGTTCTATTTAATCCAAGCCAAACGTTCTTATACATTATGTTGGACGAAGAGGAACCACATAGAACAACGCTTTATAACAAAAGTTATGTTTATGGCAGCGGTAGCAAGGCCGCGATATGATCCCCATAGGAAACAATTGTAGCGGAACAGAAATAGTGCGGAAAAAAGGAACTGTCAAAGAAATTGCAGAACTACCTGATCGTAGTTCTCCTACTAAGTGCCCGCTAGCATGAATCGGCGTAAGCTCACGACTAACTAAAAAAATATGTGCCACCCGTTAGGATTAGGGAGAACTATCCGCGAAAAACGGGAACGCGAGGTGGAGGAGGGGTAGGGAAAAGAATATTGTAGCTACAATGTAATTAATGTCAATACAAGAGAATAGCAATCAATAGAAACGAAAATATTAGCACTAAACTGTTAATGAACAAAATGTAACTAAGGGATCAATGTTGGTGGCCACTATGTTGGATTTAACATCGATCATACACAGAGACGCAATTCATTAAAATTACTCAAATAAAATGTACAAATTAAAAAAAGGAAAATAATATTCGTTACAATAATGAATTGGAAAATATTCAAAACGCAAATTACCAAAAATTTAGTAAATTTCTATTAAGGATTACAGTAATAATAAAAGATTCCTAGAGTATATCCATACGTTAATAAGAAGCACTTAAATAAAATAAAGTTAAAAGAAAAAAAAGAAGCTTGAAATTTGGAAAAAGAATAATGTTTGTAAATAAGTCCACTTATCTGGGTTATGCTCAACTATACCTTCCGAGTAACTTTGTGCTGTCGTGGTCGAACGGCGGTAAATCGGCGCTAGTCCTGTCCCCGAGTTGAATGGGACGCAATCTTATTTATAGACACACACACGCAGCAAAACTCTACCCTCCAGTGATTTCGGCAAAATGAGCTTTACCGAAAACCCGACAAAAAACCTAAAATGTGGAAAATAAAGATCTATAAGCATAAATCTAAATGACGTCCTTCACTTGGGAATAATATTTTCGATAGTAAGATACTGCCTCGATCCATGTTCCCCATCGCGTCAATACAGGCTGAGGTGGTAGCGGAATTTGCGGATACAATTGCTTGAATACGCGGATATGTTTGGGAGATTTCACAAACACTTTTTTGGTAGATGACATTAAATCATTCACCCTAGGATACTTGCTTCGAATTGTTTCTGCTACGGGATGGCATGCGTGTATGAGGCATCTTATGTGAAGAAGAGTCAGAAAGCATACTTTTCACATCCTACCAGCTTTCAGCATTTTTGCGGTTCCGTCAGAAACTAACATGGTGATTTGGGCTCCTACGATACAAAATTCTCTTAACATATTTTTTATTATGTTTACAACGGTTTTCGCATCAGCTCTTTCAATCCTTTTACTGGCTAACAACAAGGAAGCTGCTGGACCATTACATTACAAAGGATACGCAACAATATGAATCGCGCTGTGTTTCTGAGCATCAGTAGTTTCGTCCACAGTGAGCCAGATTTTTTGATTCCTCAACTCGTCTTTTAGACAGTCCTTTACTGTACTTTGCACATGTGGTAAATTGTACCGCATTTGTCTTTTTGTTGGTAGCTTCCATGATGGAACATATTTATCCCAAAAAAGACGAAAATTTTAATTATATAGTAGGTGTTGTGGGATGTTGCGCGTGCTCAACATGAAAATAAAGTAATACAAAGATTGCCAATATCGAATATTGTTTCTTAAATGCAATACATGACGTTTACTTTTAATATGACTTCTACATTCAAATGTAGTGCGACCTAACAACCCTATACCGCAAAATTTGCAACGAATGTGCGAACCTGTAAATTCCAAACGAGGGAAGCGCCAAATATATTTCTTCACATGCGATGCAAGAGGTACACCAGGCTTACGTCCCATGTTTTCGAAAACACACAATGAGAATCCGATAAATAACCGAAATATTGAGCTCCTCAATGTCTACTGCATTGCTGAATTCTGCATCCACATATGTACATACACCCCCCCCCCCCCCGTACAGACGTCTCTGCGAGAGCAACCTTTTGTCACGCTTTAGTCATAATTGTATGGATGGAGCATATACACTATGCCCGCTTAAGTTCTCTACATTTGGGAAACCTTTTTATTATCAATTTTATGGAGAAAAGTTACTCTTTGAAAAAAGTTCTGCTTCCACAAAATTCATGATTAAGCTACTCAAACTTCATTTACATCGTACAGGGTGATCAAAAATGATTAAAAATAAAATTAATAAAAGTCAGTTGCTATTGTTTTTCCAACGCTAAAAAACGACAACGACACGGTTCCAACCCAGAAACCAAGAGAATATAATTCTTCGGTTATTGGCTAGATTCGGCTGCAAGGACTTCAATTGCAATTTCTGAAGCCTCATTAGCAAAGTAAATGGAATTCTGATCAAATGTTACAACTCGTATGAAGAATGCAATATCGATTACATCTCTAACCGTTTAAAATATCTCTTAAATAAGATAGTACACCACACGAAGTATACGTATTACTTAAACGCGTCAAAGCCTTTGATACTATTACACCGATACTGTGCATAGGACGCGTATTAGGCCCGATGATGTTGCGCATCGTATAACGTTTATAAAAGGCTTCCCGGTTGACGCATGTATCAATTTAGCGATATTTATTGAATATTATTCACACATTTTAGCTGGTAATAACGGGTACTTAGCAAAATTATAAGTGGTATTATCCGAGGCGAGACCGTTGTCAGCTATCTTTATGATCTTGATTAGCAAAATAACGCCTATGGACAAATAAAAAGGCAAAGGAATTATCATAATCGTGCCATAACGACCGCCAGCAACACGCCGTACATGCCGTAATTTGTAGGTTTTAGCCGTACCACGGCTGCATAGATGCATATACTGGTGCCTCGCTGTTTACGCGGCCTCTCCTGCATAATATGTATGAACCAGCGTGTTTAAAATGAAGATGTTACAAGGATGGTGCGATAAGTATGGGTAAAGGTGCGGAGAAAAGAAAGTTTATGAAATTAAAAGTCTCAGACGTGCATATTATCTATTTTGCAAGATGAACTCCGATCAAATTTACATATTAAGAACAGCTTATTAGTACAAGTGAAAACACCAACCACTCCCACAAGATTAACGAGGATTCTACAAGAGAAACAAACTTGCACTATAATTTTTAGATGGATATAAAAGTAAAATTCAGTGTTATAAAACCGTCTTTACAAGAGAATTTGTAAATTGTAAATTGATCAAAAGTTAACTCTCCGATATTACTATCGCCAAACAAGAAACAAACAACAAAGATTTTTGACAAATGCATCAAGAAAATATTTCTGTGTATGCAACTGCATGATACAACCAGTGGCAGCTGGTGACGACCATCGATTTCCTCGTATATTCTTTTGTCAAGTGCAGAGTGGGGCAATACTTCCGTTATGATTTCAAGGAGGGCTAGCGTCGAGAAGGGTGGTTCGCGAAAAATAAAGAAGGAAGCGTTTGACTCGAGGGAACCTAGAGTTAGTCAGTAGAAAAGATGTCGTGGCCGTGTGAACAACGTGCGTTTAGTATTGAAGCTTTTCTGACAAACGGGAATTCAGTGGTGAACGCGCAACGTGCATTTCGAACAAAGTTTAATTTAACCCCTCTGGCTCCCGTTCCCTCAAGACTAACAATCTTGAAGTGGATTCGAAATTTTAGATGTGAATCTAAAATTTCGAATTCACTTCAAGATTGAGTTCCGCATCTCAAGGTTAGGGGCGGGGGTAGTCGACCACGTAGTGCTCGTACCCCTGAAAATGTTGCGAGAGTAAGACGTGCCATCCTCCGATTTCCACGGACGTCAACCCGCAAGCACGCTGTTGCACTGTCATGTCGCTCAGTACACCGTATTTTGCACGAATAGCTTCATTTTCTGCAATACAAGATGGTGATCGTGCAGGAACAGTTACCGTCGAAACTTGAAAACCGTGCAAACATTTGTCGGCAGCTTCTTAACGACATTCCACCTGCCGATATTGTCTTGTTCAGTAACGAGGCTCATTTCCAACTCTACGGCACTGTTAATCGCAAAAACTTTCGGTATTGGAGTGACGGAAGCCCAAGGGAGTTGCAAGAAAGGCCACTACATATTCCTAAGGTAACCACATGATGTGCCATAAGCAGTCATGGAATCATTGGTCCCTATTTTTTTGAGGAGGGAGAAATGACGGTCACAGTCACATCTGGTCGGTACATTGACATGTTACAGAACTTTTTTGGGACCAAACCTGAATGATCTTCACCTTGCCAATGTTTGGTTCCAACAAGACGGAGCGACAGCTCACACAGCCCGGCGATCCATGGAGGTTTTGAGGCAGATGTTTCCTGGGAAGCTCATTTCAATGACGGGTGACGTCCAGTGGCCGACTCGCTCACCAGATCTAACCCCTTGTGACTCCTTCCTTTGGGGTTGTCTCTAGGCTGAAGTCTACAAACACAGACCCCGCACTTTGATGGCATTGAAAGCGGTCATACGCCAAGAAATCCAGCTCAAACGGATCGACGTCTTACAACGGGTGACGGAAAACTACCGTCTTAGACTTCAGAATTGCATTAACAATGTAAAACCTCTTAATGTTAAACTTTAAGGTTTATAGAATAAGTGGATATCAATAAATTTTTTATTTTACCTTACTCTCGTTTGTTTTGGCCTCCCTGAAATCACAACGGAAGTATTGCTCCAGACTGTACAATGTACACGATATGCAATGGAAATGCACGAGGAAATAGAAGCCTTGTTACGTAGCTTCGCAGCCACAGCGTACCAGCCGCTCCAGGAGACAACACATAAGTTTTGAAAGGCCATGTTTGCAATCTCTTTCATATTACCCTTATGATAAATAGCAAAATACATGCTATTAAAATTGCATATAATTTTTATTATGGTTATAATTAGCTGGTGAAATTCCAGGGTTGTTTATTTACAGGAGATTATAAAAAAAAGTATTTCTAGCTTATGTTTACATTTTTAAATGATAATAAAGTATTATTGTAAAGATTATTACGTGAAATTTAAGATAATCATGGATCTCATTCGATTAACATTTTCTACTACTGTGAAGCAAACGTCTAAATGAATATATATTAATATCCCTAAGTGCACCTTTTTTATTTTGGGAACTTTTATTTCACATAAAGAACGTTGTGTCTATGATCTATGATGAAAGTTTCATTGTGGAGACCTTAAAGGTTTAGCAGATATTAATTTTTGAAAATAAAGATTTCGTGTGAGGTATATATGTAATTGTTTGAATGGCAACAACGTGATGTCACGATCAATCAAAGTGCTTAGATGTGCGATACTTATGATTACTACACAACTTTGCTCAGTTTAGACTAGAGGATGATGCTGTAAGTTTGGTTCCTTATTGTTAGTTTCGTGTGACAATTCAAATTCAGTCGAAATTAAACATTATCACGAAAATAAAGGAAAGGTTCACTTTACTATGATGCTGTAATCTTTTAAAACTAAAAAGACACAAATAAATTAGTAAAAGAAATGTGACTGTCCACGTGCGTAAAAAGATTCCTCATTTAGTGGAAGGAGATGCGATTTGCCATAGCTGTCGTCTTAAATTTTCTAAACTATCTTCCAATACTCCTAATGAAGATAACGACGCTGAACGTGATGCAGAAAAATCTACAAGTGAAGAAAAGGGCGTAAATACTGAGACAATAAGATCTACAAATGAAGAAGAATATGTACCTGAAGATATGAAACTTAAATAAACTCTTAGAACCTCTAAGTGAATCCCTTGTTTAGACCTAAGCTGCGTGTGACGTCATTCGCAGAAAATAAAGCCAGCAGTGCTGTTTTTTTTTTTTTTGCCCATCAGGCAATATCAACGCATTTGATTTTACCTTTCTCAAAAAAACTTAATGTCATACTTACAAAGAAACATATCCAGACATGCAGAAGATTTATTACTTTAGTGATGGAGCTGCGGGACAGTATAAAAACCACAAAAATTTCGCCAAAGTTGTTCATCATAGCCTGGATTTTCAAGTGTCTGCCGCATGGTATTTTTTACAATAAGTCATGGGAAAGAAATGTAATTAAGTTCATTGCAGTAATCGGGGGAAAAAGTTAAAATATGCATGTATGCCAAAAACTCTCATACTTGATTAGCCCATAAAAAAATATACGCCTAGAAAAACGTAACTTTTCATATAGTTTAAAGTTAACGCATGTATTCCGAGTTAGATATATGAAAACAAGCACATTCTGAGATATTGAGATTTTTGAACCCACTGTTTTGTTTGGAATGACTTCTAAGTAGAGCAACGCAAACTGCGCTGAAAGCCAGTGGCTGACGCGTAAAAGTGTACACAAAATAAACACGGCCGGTATAACTGCGACTCGAAAGCCGATCTGTTGTATATGCATCTACGCTGTCGTTTACTATATCGTAGTTCTACGTTTCTTTTCAAAATGTTTCCTACGTCGCTAAAACGACCAAAGTTGGACACAATAAGAGAATTTATTGCAGAAATGCCTGATTTAAAGTGTGATGGCGCTAAAATTTAATGTGTAGTGTGTAAAATAGATTTAATGTGTTGGTCGAAAAGTGATTGTCTACGGCACGTAAATAGTGCAGGGCATGTTTCAAAAAAAAGATTCCACACGAGATTATGACAAATTTAAATTTAATTTATGTGTTTATTGCATGTAATTTACCATTTCATTTACTAAGGAAGAAAGCATACGTCTCGCTTTGGAATGAATATTCGGACTTTAAGTTACCAAGTGAGAGAAGATTACAGAGAGTTGTGCTGTCTGCTCGTGAGCATGTCGAGAAAAGAATTAAATCGGAGTTGCAAGATAAAAAACTGTGGTTATGTGTGGACGAAACAACAGATCGTAAAAAACATTCTGTGGTTAATATAATGGTACGCACAATGGAACCACATCGACCGTCACCCTCAATTTTACTAGCTTCCAGACGAATACAACAATGCACTGCCGAAGTAATTTCAATGTTGGTGTTAAATGCATTGGAAAAGTTTGAACTTTCAACAAATCAACTGTTGATGTTTATGAATGATGGTGCCGCAAACATGCTTGCTGTAGGTCGATCTCTTAAAAAACATTGTGCTAACTTGTTGCATATTACATGTAAAATTCATACTCTCAGTCTCGTAGCAGATAGTATCAGAAAATGTTATCCCGGGGTAGACGCTCTAATAGCACATACAAAAGCTGTGTTTGTAAAATCCCCAAAACGTATTCGGGAATTTCATAGACTATGCCCGGTATTCCTGAACCACCACAACCTATTCTTACTCGTTGGGGAACATGGTTAGAGGCTGCATTTTATTATCTTAAATATTTTGAGAATATAAAGAACGTGATTTTAGAACTCGGCCCAAAGGAAGCTGCGGCTGTCAAGGTAAGCCGCTTGAAATTTCAGAATAGTCAAGTTAAAACAGATTTGGAAATTATTCAGAACAATTACGTGGGACTAGCGGATGCGATAGAAAAACTACAAAATTCTTCGGTGTCGTTAGGAATCTTTGCAAATAGTGCAACATGTTCACGTACAGCTATGCGCGATAGAAGACGCAAGAAATGTTTGTGTTTTAGAAAGGTTTGAAAGTATTTTAGATAAAGATTCTGATTTTGGCGTTAAGTTATTTGAAAGATTATTTTACTTACGCAAATATAACGTCACTAGATGTACAACGTTCGTTTTCGGCATACAAAAACAGTTTTTCTTCACGCCGCACTCACTTTGCCGAAACAACTTTGGAAACATATCTAATGTTACAAATATTAAATAGACATTATCCACTTTGTGATGTCACGAAGGACTCTTAAAACGGTAAGTGTTTGAGCACGTATTACATTTAATTTATTTTGTGTAAAGTTTTATGCGTCCGCCACTGGCTTTCAGCGCAGTTGCGTTGCTCTACTCATAAGCATCTTGGGATAACCTCCCACTAATCACATAGATCGTCTCATTGGAAACATGACCAGACAAATAACAGAATGTACCAATACTCCCCATCACTTAATTTGCTACCAAAATATTCAAAAACACACTTGTTCCACTAATCAAAATAACATTCAAACAAGTGATCTTCAAACTCAAGGCCTCTAACATAGGTATGAAACGTTCCGCCGGTTACCAATAACTACTTAATCAATACACCATTCCAACTTCGATTTACGCGAAACAAATGAAACACCTGACAAAAAAGTAAACTAGAGTTAAAGAGCAAAGAGAACAACATGATCATTCCATCAATGTTAAAAGATAAAAATAGCGAGTAAAACACCTATATTCACAATAGCTCGCTGAAAGCAATTAAGTCAGGTCATGTTATTGTGCCAATATAAATAAATGCCAGCCTTATATATATGTACATATATTTACGTCTAGTCTAAGTGGTATAGTCGCGCTAGAATATAGAGCAGAAGCATTAGACTATATTCAGTCGCCGCTCGCTAATGCGTTCGACCTTGGTGCGCTAATCTGGATATATAAATTATGCAAACGGTTTAATGTTATGGATTCGTTGAAAAATAACTAATTTAAACGTCTATTAAATTGTATCAATTAAGGTAAATAAAGATATCGAATAACATAGAACGTAGTACAAAAAAAGGGAAATATAAAACAAAGTAGGTAATAAATAATACATTGTAAGAGGGGCAATCAAATGAAAACGAGACAGACTATATAACGAGCATGGCGCGGAAGTTGGTAACGCAGGTAGGTGTGTATACAGAAGTGCTATTGCGGAATCAGGAATCTGTCTGTTGGACGTGCTCGAAGTGAGATCCGCGAGTCGTGTCTGCGTCCGAAATTTGGGGAAAGTCATGATGACGTTTTTCTTTGACTGCAAGGGCCCGCTGCTCTTTGACTTTCTGGAACACAACGCCACAATTAACGCACAGCGGTACGTGGAAGCTTTGCAAAAATTGAAGCGCGACATCAAGTCCAAACGCCCAGGAATGTTGACGGACGGCATCATTCTGGTGCAGGATAATGCCCGCCCACATGTTGGCAAGGTTGTTTCAACTACGCTGCAGAAGTTTCGCTGGGAACCCCTTACATATCCTCCATGCAGTCCAGATTTCTCCCTATGCGATTTCCATATTTTTAGAGCCCTGAAGAAAGACATTCGTGGCCGCCGATTTGCTTCGGACGAAAAGGTGCACGCCTGGGTACAATCATGGCTCCATAGACTACCGCAAACATTTTTCCATGAAGGCATTGACCGTCTTGTCTCACAGTGGATTACTTTTGAAATAATAAACAGTTTACTTACTTTTTTCCATCTGTCTCGTTTTCATTTGACTGCCTCTTATAGAATTATGTTCCAGTAAGCATACAATCTTGTATAATAAATATTTGAATATTGAGATTCCTCGCCACTAATGGACTACCTTCTATTTTTGTGTTTAAAGTTTTTTCTAAATGAATTTCATTGCTTTAACTTGAAAAAAAGTGATTATTGTTTAGGATTAGAAAGGATGTCCTTAAAACTATAAAATGTGATTAGGAACCAATAGTCTATAATATATTAAAACCGTGTTAAATGAAAGCTGATATTATAATGGATTTTCTCCTTTATTACTAGATTTTAGGGTAATTTTTATTACCAGATGTCAAGTTACATATAATAGCAGAATAAGTTCTGTTATTTCAAATTCTTCTGAAAAAAGAGTAATCCAAAAATTATATATACAACTTACGATCTTCTATCTACTATCTAGTTTCAGGTCCATTTCCATAATATCCTATTTTGCTAAACTTTATGATAAGGTATTATTTGTGCATTTAGCACTCGCTCGCTCTTTTATTGCCTAAAATCAACAAGGCTTCATCCCCAGAAGATTTACAGTGAAATATTAGATGGACGTGGCCAAGTAGATGTAATTTATAGAGACCTGTCCAAGGCTTTTGGCTTGATCGATCATGAAATATTGTTATTGAAGCTGAGTTCCTTCGGTTTTGTTTCTTCGCTGATGAATCTCCTTGAGTTGTATCTGAAATAAAGAAAGCGTTATGTTACTTATAATAGATATTGTTCTTAAGACTTTTGTTCTCGCCTCTGACGTCCACCAGGGATCAAATCGGGGACCGTTACTGTTTATGCTTTACATAAATGACTTGCTTCTGAAAATCGACCTACCCATCCTTGCTTATGCAGATGATATTAAAATCTTCTCTGAAATATCATCTGCCTCCAAACAAGAACACTTCTCATATCATCCTCGTAGTATTTCGCCAAGGTGAAAATGGATTCTTCCATTGTGACGATTGGTGTTTGGTTGCATTTGAGTAAAATGTTTACCAAATTTTTTTTGGATTATGAAAGAATTTGAAACAACGTCAATTTGCATTGTTCTATAAACTATAGGTACGTCTAAATCTTTATGCAAAAGTCACCTGATTAATGCCATAAATGCGAATGTTCCAATGCATCCAAAACATCTTCATAACACAATTGTAGCTCACTACCATAACGAAAGCTACCCCAGACCTGAGGCGAATTCGTTGTGACTAATTTAATTATATGCATGCAAGAGATAATCGCGACAATAATTGGAAGTTTTTCTGGCTTAACGTGATGAGTTTATTAGTGTCTGATTGCCTTTTTAAATACCGTACAGCGGTTGCGTAAGGTTCTAGGTAGATTTCTTTTAATAGAGCGGAGATTTACTGCTGGACGTCGTAATTAGGCAAATGTCCGTAATTAAACAATTATACAATTAAGGTAAATCCAGATTGGTTAAAAGGGTAACTCCATAAAACGGGTTATATGGTCGCGAAGTATATAGACATCATTTCCAGCAAGTTTAGTAAACTTTTAAAGGTTTTTTAAAGCTGTTTCAACCTATTTTGTCTTTATTGAATGCATAAAATGAATATGCCTTCCTACGCACTTAAACATTAAAATCTCACAAAATACAATTCACTCTTATTGCGCACATACATACGAGGGTTATTTTTTAGTTTTGCATATAGCCACCAATGAAACATCGCCTGCTAAAATTCATTTCAATATTTATCGAACTTAAAACTAATGTTTTATCAAGATACGGTAAGGGATTTAGTCGTCGCACGTTTTTAAAGCTGACAAGTCTCTCAAGAAATTGAATTGAACCGGGCTCAGCCTTTCCGAGAGGATTATTTCAACAACAATGCCTTGTCCAGTTAGTTTCTGTTTTTGGTAATGAAGTATCACATCAGTCGACAGTTTCTCGCTTGCACTGCGAATTCCAACGCGGACATACTAGTTTTCACGACGATCCAGGACAGCAAGACAGTAGTCGCTCAAATAAATATCGCTGCTGTGCGACATGTGACATGTCGCGAGATTGAGATCTTTTTGGGCATTCCAAAGACCTCAATCCAAAGGATTCTGCATGATGAATTGGCTTTGAGAAAGTTAGTTTCCCGTTGGATCCCTCATCTTTTAACTGAAGAACAATAGGTGCCTAGCGCTAATTGGTGTCCAAAAACGGAACCTCAAAAAATGTTTATGGTATCGTGAGTGATGACGAATCATGGATGTATTCCTATGGACCCGAAGCCAAACGTCAATCTGCTGTATAGGTGTTTCAAAATGAGGAGAAGCCAACAAAGGTTCTCTGTTCGCGAACTGTGTCAAAGAAAATGGTCGTAGCTTTTGTCTCAATTCCGGGCCTTGTTGCTGCAACTCCTTTAGAAGATCGAAGAACGGTTAATGCCGAGTGTTTACCAGAAGTAATCGCCGTGTTCCGTAAAACCAACCCACATCGATGAATTATCTTCCATTACGGTGCGATTTCACAGAAAGCTCAAAAGACGTTTGAGTTTTTAGAGCAGCAAAACAACGCGTTGTTATTTCAACCTCCGATTTTTTTACGTTCCTTAGAACCAAGAATGGGCTCGGAAGAAACAGTCAATACTTTTGAAATGGTGATTTTGACTATAACAACTGATGACTGGCATAACTACTTTAACAGTTGGTTTGAAAGTATAAAAAAGTGTATCAACCTTTGTGGAAAATACATTGACAAATAAGAAAGTATTTGAAGTCGATCTACTGTTTGCTGTTATGGCTAGATGCAAAACTAAAAAAAAAACCCTTGTAGGAAACGTCAAGCGTAATAGTAATTTCAACGAGAGACGCGCCCTCTATTCCTCATTATCGAAGCTAGCGCGGCGTAGATTCGATGTAGAATAGGGATACGATTAACTTATCTAACGCTGGCATCTCAGCGCATGGCCATGTGTTTACCGTTTTAAGTCGGGGACAGTACGGTGCGCGTCCCGATATAAAAGATCTGTGTACGTAATCGTGATTAATAAATGGGGAAAGCGGTCCTAAATTAGTTCTGTTCCTTCCTTTTTGAATACGTTCGTTGCCATAGGCACAATTATACTGATTTGGTATCTCGATTCAAAAGCAGGAATAATTGGTATCAGTAGGTGTTTACGTTTTAGATTCGTACTCGTATTTAACGAACGAACAAACGGCTTGCATTTATCTACACGATTTAAATTGGAAAACATCAGACTGGAAACGAAATGGGCCTATTAGGAGTAAGAATATACTTTGTGGAGATATAAGTACAGGTTGTCCTAATGGTTCGAATTAGTTCGAGTCGTTTGGAGCAAATTAGCAGTAACTAAAGCTTTGTAAATTCACAGCGGATACCGGAAGAAATAATGGAAACCATGGTTAAATGAAGTTAAAGCGAGACAGGTGGCGTTTTTAATGATTACTTCATTTATAGTAAACTATTTTACCTTCGTAACGTAATAGTGTCGAAAACTATTACGATGCGGGTTTCAGTGTATTAAACACAGAACGCCATATTTACATATGTATGTGTACGGTGCAACATTTTTCAGTGTATCATCATATATTAAAATGCCTCCTAAAAGAAAACATACAACGTTGTCAATAAAACAAAAATCCGATATAATAGAAAGACTAGTCCGTGGTGAAAGTGAAAAAGTGTTGGCAAATGAATACGGGGTAGGAACATCAACAATTTCGAATATAAAAAAGTACAAAGACAAAATCAAAAGATATGATATATTTTAAAAAACCATTGTGAAATTTTACTATGTAGTGTAATTTCTTTTAGATTTATTGGCAAATGTGATTCCCTTCCCGATCTCAGAAAAACATTACGAAAAGCCGAAAATTTCCTATGACATTTTATCTACCAAAGCTCAACAGTTTTATTCTGAAATCTATGGAAATGATAATTTTAGAGCTAGCAGGAGCTGGATTTCTAATATCAGAAAAAGGCATGGCCTGCGTTCTTTAAAAGTGTGTGGCGAAATACTATCCAATGATCAAAGTGCTGTCGATCCCTTCCTAAGTGCATTTGCAGAGAAGATTAAACAATTAAACCTCGCACCTACTGAAATATAGAATGCAGATGAATCTGCTCTGCATTGGAAAATGTTGCTTGAAAAAACGCTGGTTCGCGCTCAGGAAAAGACCCCACCAGGTCGAAAAATAACCAAAGAACGCGTTACATTTCTAGCATGTTGCAATGCTGATAGTTTACAAAAATTAAAGCTGTTGGTGATAGGAATGGCAAAAAATCTAAGGACATTTAAAAATGCGAACAATGCATGGATGCCTACGGCAATTTTTTTAGATTGGTTTAATTGTTCATTTATTCGTCAAGTTAGAAGTCATTTAAGGAGTCTCAATTTAACTGAAAGAGCCCTGTTAATCGTCGATAACTCCTCGAGCCATGGAACTATAGAAGAGCTGGCTAGTGAGGATGGAGAATTTACAAAATTATTTATTCCAACTAATTGTACAGCACTTTTGCAACCTTTAAATCAAAATACCATCAGACTGACCAAATTATTTTATCGGAAAAGCCTTTTAGCCCAGATTTTATCTAATAACGAAGAGAACGTTATTAAAAACCATGAACTAGAAAAACTCTGTATGTCTACTATACAATGCTTGGGAAAAAGTCTCCTTCGAAGTCTTGCAGAAGTGCTGGAACAAAATTATGGCTCATGTTCAATGTTTTCACTGAGCGAAACATCACGAACGCGGAAAAATGTAACTGGCTTGAAAATGATGAAGATTTGTTACCACTGGAAGACATAGACGCTACAGATGAACACCATGATAGTAGTGATAGTGAAAGACCAGAGTTAAATAATACAAACCAAACTGTTAAGAATGACGAGGCAGTTAAAAGTTTCAATGTGTGCATAAAGTGGGCAGAAGAAAGTAATATCCCACTACACGATGTTCTTGTACTTCAAAGATTAAAAGAAAGGGCTTTTATAATGAACCAGAAAAAGATTAAGCAAACAAAAATTTCAAATTACTTCGTAAAATAATATAAAATATGCATGCTTCCGTTTTACAATTTTTTTTGTTTATGTACTATTTTCTAGTTATTTTGTATTAAATGTTTCACTTTTCAATAAAAAAACTCTCCTGTTTCAGTAATCCGAATTATTTACTAATCCGGATCACCCGGATTTTAATTAGTCCGGATTATCGAGGTCGCACTGTAACTGCGACTTAGAAGCGCAAATCTGTAATCTCCATGTCGAAGTTAACAAACTAAAAACAGAAAACCTTGGCTTAAAGCAGGAAATCAGCAAACTAAATACAAACTTTAAACTTCTGTCAAAAGATGGAGATAAAATACCAGAAAATTTTATTATATCTACTAGGGAAGGCCGGTCATAAAAACAAGACCAACGCAAAAATCCTAACACTGAAAAAAGGATAAATAAACAAACAAAAGGAATTCCCGATAGCGAATCAGATAACATCTTTAAAAATAACAACTTAAATTCAAATAGAGACAGACCTACAATTTCCTATACAAGAGCGGTAAAAAATTTCGACTCTTTAATAAAACCTACAATTGGAGTCAACGACAACTGCTGAGAGGGATAATTTCCAAATAGTTGCAAGAAGAAAAAAACCTAAAAATAAGTTTAAAACAGTTTCACGATCATCTACGACATCTAATCTTAATGCTGTAACCAGATAAAAATATCTATACGTAACTAGATTAAATAAAACAGTGACGGCTGCGGATGTTCTCAATCACCTTAACGACAAAAAATTTACGGGTATTGTTTGCGACCAGATGAAATCCAAACCCTTTGTTGTATATACTTCCTTTAAGATCGGAGTACCTGAAAACAGAATTGAAGAGCTTAAAAATCCAGAAATTTGGCCTGTAGGAGCCTATGTTAATCCTTTTTTGTGGAACATGAAGCTAATAGATCAGAAATCAGTTGGAATTTCGATCTATTGTCAAAATGTTCAATGTTTAACCACGCATGTTATCGTTTAAATATAGAAGTGACCTTGGTTAAAAACTGTATTATTATCATCTGTAATATTATCATGCTCCAGTATGAATGATTAGCAATGATGCAGATCTCAGACTTTAAACAGGCAGCTAGCTATTGCCGCACTCATTTAATACAAGGCGGTTCAGCGATTTATATCTCAAACCATTTATCGGGTGTGTCTATTACTTCAATAGACGATTTTGCAGTTGATTCGGTCTTCGAATGTTGTAGTCTTGATCTCTATTATGGAAGTAATCGATATGTACTTGCTAGGGTATATAGATCGCCATCTAACAATTTTACGGACCTTTGTTCTAAACTTGAATTATTACTGGAATTTATTTCATCGTAGATTTTCTAATAGAAAATGTCCAGTGTGGACAACTGAAAAATATTCTAATATTCTTTGGAGCGAATGTCAGGGTTGCGAAACCTACTAGGGGCCCCAGATCCTTAGATAACATCTTTATCGCACATAGCAATATAAGATCATTAAAAGTGGATGCCGTGTCTCCCATCAACACAATATTTTCCGATCATAAGGGTATTATCACTGAAGCCCCGCCTCTTGGCGGGAAATTTGAAACGGGAACCGCTTAAGCAGCTCCCAGGACAGCTTACACATTTCCTGAAATAGCTTAAACAGCTCCAGGAACAGCTTAAACATCTCTCGGAACAGTTTAAACGGCCCCCAGAACAGCTTAATCAGTTTTCGAAACAGCATAAACAGCTCCCAGAACAGCATATACAGCTCCCGAAACAGCTTACACAGCTCCCGAAACAGCTTAAACAGCTTTTGCAATGGCAACAGACCGCAGAACAGCTCAAGCAACACCTGTCTCAAAATTCCTGCCAAGGGGTGGGGCTTACGACGTCACGGGTCACGTGACATGCCTAAGGTAGGAATGGTGGGGGGTCTCCAGATTGCTCTATTACCTACTTGCAAAAGTAAAGTTTTCAACAATCGTTATAAAAAATATCGTTTGTTTAGTGATATAAAAGTTTCTGAATTTGAAGCTTCAATTTTAAAGTTTTCTGTGTTTATTAGTACTTCTTGTAGGTACTTTAATGCATGCTTTCCTATAAAAAAATGTGCTAATACCTTCATCTCGCAAACCCAATTTTCCGGAAAATTTATTAGAATTAAGAAATATTCTAAATCATGTCCATGAGTGTTTATAAACCTTCCTACACATAAATAAAAAATAAAAAAAATTATACGATAATAGTCAAACCATTCACAGATGTAATGGGTATAATAATTAGTTTATGAATTCTGTTCTGTTGGACCTTTTGCTAAAATTAGAGAATTACGGAGTAAGAGGTACTGCTCTTACATGATTTGAATCGTCGTCAATAATCGGTTAACAGTATATATACATAAGTCACAAACTCTTACTTTAAATAAAGGTGTTCCTCGAGGTAGTATACTCGGACCACTTTTATTCTTACTGTATTTTAACCATATCTATACTGTCAAACGTCCAAATATCGGTAATTGCCTAATGTTAAATTATGCTGATGACATTACTGGAGACACTCTGGCAGAAATAACTAAAAAACCCCGATTCGTATCTAAGGAATATTGAAGAATGGCTAACAAGGAATTATTTGTCTTTAAACTATGTCAAAACTAATGTAATCCTTTTCCAACCCAAATATAAAACACCCATCTAACATTATTTTTAACAACAATGATTCCGCTGTTTTGGCGATCGTTCGTCTGCTGATTCTTGCAGTCGACAGGCACCTTGGATGGGGCGATCAGTATGAATATGTTTGCAACAAACTAAACAATGTGTGTTTTGTTTTTCATCGGCTGCGAGACCTAGTAGACCCTCCGGTGCTGCGTATTTCGTATGATGTTGTCCTCACCTCATGTATGGGTTCAGTGTCTAGGGTAACAGTAGCGACTTGATCCGTGTTTTTATAATGTAAAAGAAAATCCGTAAAATACGTATTATGTATCATTTAAATTATAACGAATCATGTGAAGGCATTTTTAAAATAAATAAACTATTAACTATCTACCGTATTTATGTTTTCCAGCTACTAAACTTTTTAATTAAAAATGAAGACCTATTTAGCGACAATGCTTTTAGTCATCAATACGTAACTAGGAATAGGTCTGACTACTGCTAGCCTAGACACCGGTTTTGAAAACAGTCTAGTATATAGGAGTCTAAAATGTTATAATAAACTACCAAATTACATAAAATCTGCTAAGTCTATTCCGTAGGAATCTATATACATGTTAATCCACATTTCAACGGGGTGCGAGAGATATTGTACGTAGCGCGATCTGGCATCCTTGCACTCTTTGTCTTTCTGTGCGCTCGTAAAGTTCTAACAAGAGATCGTGAATTTTGAATACATTGTGTTAGTTAACAAATAGACGAACAGCCTCAAATCCCTCTCTCCCTTCTCCCTGTTCCCGGGATTTCAGTGCGTAATTATATCTTCAACAAAAGCTATTGGTAACAACTGAGTGAGTAGTGTTTGAGAGAAATTAAGAAGATGAGTGGTTTAATTAGAAAAAATTGGTTTGGGGGAGGTTTCTTTGAGGGTAGTTTGTTAAGGGTATATTTGAAAAGACACCTTGCGCGATTTTATATCTCTATAAGTAAGTAAGATATCGCTTGAAACATTAAATCTGGGACACCCGGTATAGCTTTTGGTTAGTAAGACATACTTAGAACTAGTACGTTGGAACTATTACTAAAAATATAATTTCTATAATTATTGTCATTATCCATTGAACTTATTCAACAAAACTTGTTCTTTATTTTTCAAATTATTTGGACTTCAATATATTGCAACGTAATTTAACTATAACGATCATAAGTTAAAAATAGAACACCTTAAGGGTATATTAATTGATAGAAACGTTCACAAAGATGTCTTAATTAACAAGCCAACAATTTCATACACATCTACATCTGCATGTACGTCTAGATAATTCCACTAACACAATATGCAAGGTATTGTATGAAGTGTTCCTGGAACAGAAGAATATGCGTATAATACTAAAACGTTTTTAAATGGAACCCTGTTATACTTAACATTGTTCGAACGGTTCGGTATACGTGGGTTGATTGGCTCTTTCTCTACATTCGTCAGATCGTTTCGCTTTTGTTACTAGTTGCTGACGTCAACGAAAATAATTTTCCCCTTTCGTTTCAAAACGCCTTTACGGTCGTGCTGCTTACGAACGAAATTAATTGAGTTGCGTGTCCAAACGACAATTGTCTAAATGATCTATTGGTCGTTGTTAACCTGATGGACGCGGGTTTTGCAATTGTCTGTAGGCATCGATAATAATGGTTTCTATACGGTCGGGTTGATTAATCAATCCATATTGTACATTTATTTATACTTACTTTCGAAGCTAATGGTTCATGTGAAGTATGTAGAATAAACTAGAGATACTACCAAGAAGTAATAATAACAACGGCTTATTTGCCCAGCAGATTAAAAGGTTTTAATTACAGGTAAAAATTAGGCAACTCAATTGTGAGAAATTCTATTGTAATTGATAAAGCAGATCGATGTGAGTAAGGATCTGACCGGTAGGGTTATTCAAATGTAAGGTTCCAAATTGAGATGGCCGTAATCTTGCATTCTTCAAAAATAAAAACAACAAATTGTTCGTAAAGAAATTGGGTTTTATTTTTAAAAGGAGAAACGAGAAAAGCATAAATATGACCACAACCGTGATGTCATATTAGAAGATTTGACGTAGAGCTGCACCAAACAGTAACTGGACATTATGTAATCCTTGTTGAACAATTGTATTTGGGTTATTTGATGTCCATATCCTGCAGTTGGGTGTGTCAAAAATATACCTAAATTGAGTTTCATTTTTACAAATAATAAATCTATTATCGTTGTTGAACGGCTCTTGCATCCGGTGTGCTCCCTACAACCAAGAAGAAAATTAAATTTGTGTCTGTCGTTAGCAAGGAATACGTATGCCTCAATCATCTTCAACTATCGGTCTATAATTTCGCAAAAATGTTTGAACACCTTCTCGACACATTCCAATGTTTTAGCACAATACCTGACAGTTCACCTTTTCAGTATGGTTTTGTAGTTAAAAGGTCTACCATGACCAACTTAGCATCAATCTCTCAATACAAGTCGATATAACCTGTATCAATATTCCCAAAGCATTTGACTTCCTTGATCACAACACCTTACTTCTTATTAATTAACTAAGCTGTTTTGGATCTGCACCTAACTTACTGAAGTTAGTGTATTCTTACTTGGAGGGAAGCATCAATTATGAATTTTAATTCTTATCTATAGTTGGACAGGACTTATATTTATTTAATAAATTCATAAAAATCACTTTCTTCAGAACCTTTTTTCTCCGGTTTTAGCATATGTTGATGATGTCAAGATAGATCGTGCACTTAGTGGGGTTGACGACGTCGAACTCTTGAAAAGTGTATGATCTGCGCACCATTATGGTGTGGAATGAACAAGCTAAAGCTACAGTCCCTGGCTATCGAATTAGGACCACCAAAAATATTACAATTTTGGGGTGAAATAAAAAAAAAGCAGTTGGTAATATTGGCAATATTATTTAATTACATATAACACCCACGTATGTATAATTTGAACATACATTTACTAATACTTGCTTGTTCCTCCTCTGTGTTCTATTATTTCCTCAATCCTTTTTGGCATACTGCCAATGCAGCTTTCTATTGTTTTTTTTTTAATTTCGACGCTATTATGCCATACATCTTCAATATGTTGTTGAAATTCTTCCTTTGTAGTTGAGTTTCATGTACGACGTTTTTCAAGATATTCCACACATTTTCAATTATATTTCAAAATGTTTTAATTTTATTTGTGTGCGCGCTCAATTATTATCAAAATGGGAAAGAAGAAGGATATAACTACAGGACAAAAAAGCACGAATTTCTGCTCTTCTAGAGACGAAAGAGTTCTCTCAACGTGAAGTTGCATAAAAGGAGGGTGTATCACATCAAACTGTTCTGAGAATCGCGAAATTAATTAAGGAGAATATTCCAGGTACAAGTAGTGGCAGAACATACTGGGCCGGTAAGGGATGTTCGCCGTATAATAAAAGTGGCTACAGAACTTCGTTTTTTTTCCACTAAAAGTGTTCATAAAATTCTTAGTGGAGAAGGTATACGAATATCAACTAAAACAAACCGAAGATGTCTTCATGGAGCAGGCTTGAAATGCAGACGTCCGGTGAAGAAGCCAAGACTAGCATCTAAAATGAAAGTGACACGATTTCAATGGGTTAAAGAATATAAAAAATATGCAGTTGAAGATTGGGGAAAGGTAAGTTTCATTTATCATCTGTATTTTTAGCCAAATTCATCCTCACAGTTCGCCTAATGGTTCTCTACATTTTTTACTTTTTCCTAGATTATTTATAGCGACGAATCACGGGTAGAAATGCTAGTGGAGAGAAGCTAATTTCTTCGTCGACGTCCTTCAGAGCGTTATAAAGAAGCATGTACAATCAAATCTATTAAACACCCCCCATCTCTAATGGTTTGATCGTGTATTACGACAAAAGGACCGGAACCACTATATTTCGTTAACGGAACAATGGAACAAAAACAATATAAAAAAGTTTTACAAAACTATTTAATACCTTATATTGGTTCAATGGATTCGACTGAAGGACTATATACTTTCATGCAAGACAATGCACCGTGCCATTAGGTAAAAACATTAATGCGGTACCTTGAAACTAAAAAATCTACGTGTACTACCTTGGCCAGGTAATTCACCAGACATAAATCCAATTGAAAATGTATAGAATGTTTTGAAAAACATCGTAAGTACACGAAACTCAACTACAAAGGAAGAATTGGAATAACATATTGAAGATATATGGCATAATAGCAACGAAATTAAAAAAAAAAACAATAAAAAATTGCATTGGCAGTATGCCATAAAGGATTGAGGAAATAATAAAACACAGAGGAGGAACATTATACAAGTAAATATATGTTCAAATTATACTTACTTGCATGTTATATGTAATTAAATAATAATATTGCTCCAAAATCGTATCTTTAAGTGGTTCTAATTCGATGCCCAGGGACTGCACACTGAAGCAAGCACTGCACGTTTTCTGGAAGAACATCGTCAACCAACTACTGCGTTGATAAGTGTCAACACTCGAGGGCGTCTTGGGTTTGAAATCTTGGTATTTGACGTATAAGCTGCATTGACGACATTGAACAACTTTGCTTAACAGCGAACAAAATTCTTGGTTTCTTGTGTACAGTAACTACATGCCCCATAGGTTCAGATGTACTTTTAAAACATGTCCTCTGTCTTGACGGCTTGTATAAAAAATTCCTAAAACGTCTGCCTTACAAAATCGATGGTGTTTATCCCCTAAGCGATGTTCGCTAAACGATCTTTTGCAACGACATTGCTTATCAATAGAAGAGTTCAATATGTCAAATGTAATTGGGTGATTCCCATTGGGCTAATAAATATATATTATTATTATAAAGAGCAAGTAAATCAATTTTACGCACACAACATTAAAATCAATATTAAAATTCAGTTTCAAGTTACGTAAATCGGTCAAACCGCTTACACCGTATCTTTTGCGATAGATTTTTCATCAATTCTCTGCTATAATAACAGCCTTTCCACGGAGGAACGAGACAACCTTATAAACGGCGAGGTGATTTGTATAATTTTCGTGTTTATAGTTTGTATTATCTATGTCGATCTCGCGAAAACAGCGCGACTTGGAAGTATAGGCACCTATAGATATCCCTCTTAACCGGTAAAAGCTATATACAAGAAGAAGAAGTCGTCCGACCTCTCAGTTCTTCGCCGTAGCTGAATATGTGCATATTTAGTAGAGCACAATCACGGTTCTCTGTCTCATAAGTTTGGCAAGCGTGTAACATCGATCTCAAATCGTTACAAAATTCTCATTTATATTCACCCTCGAAAAACAAAAGGTTGGAGCGCTATCTGGGAAACGATCGATTCGCCGCGGAGAGAATCACTTCCTTATTACATGCAAAATGCTTTTTGGGCGAATAAATTCGGTTCCCGCTACTTGCGCGCAATCTACGAGACTGTCGGTATTAAAATGTAAGTTTGCTTACGTAATGATTACCCGTTATGGTTACGAGGATATTGTCGATGATGTTTCAAAGAAAAAGGAAGAAGCTACAGTGGGCCAAATCTGGCGAATATGGTGGATGGGGCACCAATTCGTACCGTAACTGGTTTCGCAACTGCTTCTGAGTGGATCGGGGCGTTATCATGATAGTAAAGAGTTTTTTTCTTCACTAGGTCGGGCCTTATTCTCTTTAGTTCAGCATCGAATCGGTCCAATAGGTCGGCCTTGTGAAACCCCAAAAATCGTAGTACAACTTTTCCGGCTGATGGAATTGTCTTTGCGTTCTTTCATGTTCGCCGGCAAAAACCCATTTTGCAGACTGACCTCTGGTTTTTGGCGCGTAGTAATGTATTCATATCTCATCTACAGTCACAACAGCTTCGGGTACAACAGAGTCGGTCATATTCCCTTTTACAGCACTAGTATCCCCATACAATGTCAGCTTCAAACACCGAAATCTCTCTAGTAGTTGGTTCAAATTGATATCTAAATCTAAAATCTCTGTGGTCTTGCTAGTGATGAATATTTTTAAAATACTTTGAATTAATAATAGCATAACGATGCACTTATTCAGGGTGCGTTATAATCAGTAATACAGCTTAATGGGTTCGTTTGGAAAAAGATATAATGTGCTATACTCTTGGTTTTCGGGTAGGAACCGCGTCGTTGTCGTAGTTTTCGCCGTCCTTTCCTGACTCACTGACACTCAGTCAGTGTGCAGGAACAGCCCTGAAGATGTCCCATAACAGTGTGGACGAAACTGTGCACTATACATATTACGTCTCGAAAGGTGGTAGTTTTTAATAGCTTACCAGACGACGTGATTGGTGCATGAAAATGTCTCAGGTAACGAAAATTGAGTACCGCGCGGTCATAAAATTTTTCACAAAGGAAGGGCATGCGCTTAATCACATTAACATTAGAACCCCCGCACCGGTCAATTTGACCGTCTCTCAATTTTAAAGTTTTTTTTTTCAACGGAATTAATTTTGATATGATCTTGAAATCATGTGACTTTTCCTAAATTTAGTTTGGCAATGCTCTCACAGAATTTTGAATATTTTGTAGAACTCTAAGCGGTGTTCTGGGAAATTTTACCTTAAACGGTCGCACCGAGCAAATTGACCGGTACGTTAAAAAATGTTTTGAAAAACTTTATTTGTCAATTCCTTTTCTTGGTTGCAACATTTGAAAGAACTAAACATTTAGGCATGTACCGCATGTAAATATACACATAATTTCAAACATTTATTACATATAAAACAAGGCATACAACTGCATCAACCGATCAAAGCTTGTTCCTATTTGTTAGTACTTGTCTCGACATGTTCAGCCTTGCCCTCGACAAAGAATCTGTTTCTACTAGTGCTCTTTTTAGTGATTTAATTTGGCGCATGCGTACAAAATATCTTGTAAGTTTCAATCTGTGAACATATAAAAAGATCGGTAGTACTCTGAAAGTGCATTCGTTCTGTTTAGTTAGATTGAAATTTTTATTTTTAAACTTTCTAAAAATTGTGGAAAAAAGCAGTGATCATAAAAGTAAAAGACGACAGTTTTTATCTCGACTTTTTATATCAAATTACTATCTAATTTTCGCCAAACTATCTGCTATTTTCACATAATACAGACTTATACAGGATGTTCGGTAATTGGCGGAAAATGAACTCGTAGCGATATTGTCCGCATAATTTTGAGTTGAAAATCCTAATATAGAAATCTTATAAAAGTCCTCGTTTGATTACACCGGCTCATCAAAGTTCAGAATTTCGAATATTAGAAGTAGATAAATCTTTCAATGTCAGGGATTTTATGTCAATTATTGGAAATTGAGGAAGTCATTGGTAAAGAATGCTAGAACTTCGTTACCGTTAGTGTCAAAGTAGAACATTACATCCATTGTACTTCACTTTTCATATAATTAGGTTATTGGTTTTGTGTTGCTATTACAATGGATTTTACTTTTAATGAATATGCCGACATGTACATGGTATTTGGCTTCTGTAATGGAAACGCTTATGCAGTCGTAGAGGAATATCGAGTGAGATATCCAAATCATCGTGTACCTTCTTACAATACAATTATAAGACTGGATACTCGATTAAGAGAAACAGGTACATTTGTACCTATGCGTAATAATGCAGGAGCACTAAGGATTCGACGCACAGTGAATGTTGAAGAACGTATTTTGGAAGCTGTGTACGAAGACCCTCAACTTAGCACGAGAGAAATTGGTAGAACTTTTAATATGTCCAATAGTACTGTACATTCTGTACTTACTGAGAATCTTCTGCGGCCATACCATTCAACAAAAGTGCAACCGTTATATCTCGAAGATAACGTTGCTAGAGTAAATTACTGCAATAGAATGATGGCATTAATAAATAGACAACCAGATTTTTTACAAAAAATATTATGGACAAATGTATGCACATTTACAAGAGATGGTTGTTTTAATATTCACACAGACGAAAATCCTCATGCAATTCATGAATTTGGACATCAACATGAATTCTCTGTTAATGTTTGGCTCGGAATTAAAAATTTGCAGGTTATTGGTCCAATATTTATTCAAAATAGATTAAATGCTGAATGCTACATAAATGTCTTAGAAGTAATTGTAGACAATTTACCTTTAGTGCTAAGACCAAACATGTATTACATGCATGACGGAGCTCCTGCTCATAATGCACGTGCCGTACGCATCTGGCTGCAGGAACATTTTTAGGACAGAATTATTGCCAATAATGGCCCCATTGCATGGCCTGCTAGATCTCCAGATCTTAATCCCCTCGATTTCTTTATTTGGGGATTTCTAAAGGATAAAGTTTATGCGACACCAGCAATAAATCAACAAGACGCAAGGATCAAAATTAACGCAGTCGTCCAACTAATTACTCCTGAAATGTTACAATCAGTCGAAGATGCTATTCCTCGGAGACTTCAACGCTGTATCGAAGTTAATGGTTTTCATTTTGAAAATTTGTCATAATAATTCTTTAAAATTTTCGTTATCATGGTTACTATTTAATATCTTTGTTTTAATTTACTTTGTTGAATCAATAAATAGTCTCATTTAATTAAACGTCATGTAACGTTGCCAAAATTCTAAATTACAAAAATTTATCCTGTGGCCAAACAAAGACATTTACGAAAATTTCATATTAAGATTTTCAACTCACTGTTATGTGGACAATATCGCTACGAGTCCATTTTCCGCCAATTAGTTAACACCCTGTATATTATTTCAAAGCTCTTTGTATATGTATTTCTTACTATTGAACATAAGTACATCGATATATCGTACAGTTTAACGGTAGGAATTAATAATCACTCACGACTTATTTTTACAAGTTGTTCTACATTTCTCGAACATTGCGTCTCTCGACTTTTACGGCATCCACGCGCATTTTAGATGCATATGAAGTCACGAATAATCAATAAGTGCGCTCCGATCCCATAAATCTTCCCATATAGCTAGCCGAGTTACGGTAATTCGTCGTGTGGGAAAAATAGCTCGTACGAACACGCGTTCCAAAAGATTTTGAAACAAAATCCATCAAAATCGACGTACCTAGATCGTATCTATAACTTCCACGAGATGGCGTTCTAATATCAACCGATAAACATCGTGCTCTTTCGCCCTCTGGCGAGTATTTAGTGAAATACTTGTAATTCCCCGAGTGTATTGCTCAAATGGTACTTGCGAGGAAGAGATAATCATTGGTCAGTTTTGGATTGGGCGTCGATTGGAGGGTAATAGCAGGTATTCGTTTGTGGAGGGTTACGGTTCGTTCCAGTAACGCGAATATTACATGGTTTTCGCTTGTAAGCATTGATTATTTAGTTATTAAGTAGAACGAGGAAAATGGAGATTTCGTGAAATGATCTTCTTTCGCGGATGCCCTGGAAATTAATAAGTAATAAGGTTCTGTCAATTGTATTTAGTTACATTTAGGCTGCAATTTGTTTTTGATGGTTCAAATTTGCCATGTGTTATATTTTTGCATTTGTTTGAAAGGCAATAACAAAACATTTTTGCCACATTAGTAAAACTTAAGGAAATCTTCATTTTGCTTTTATCTGATTGCTTTAGACTAACCTAGAACATCCAAACTATGATTCACCCTCTTTGAAACCAATGGCAGCTTTTCAAGGCTTATGAAGTCTGAGAATATACATCCTTTGGCCAAATCAAAATCCTTTTTGTCCTTTTTTTTTAAATAGGGGACGCTTACAATTAGTTAAGTGTAGCCTTTAATAGCTATTTTCCATTGAAAGAGAGCTTCCCGGTTTTCTAGTGGACGACAGGCACCATATTCAAAGAACATTTAGTTCATTACCGCTATGGAAGGATCGAATCGTCACAACTAATCTGGGTAAATATGCGGTAACAGCCAGAGGCGTGGCGAGCGCATAAAAGTTTACACATAAAACAGAAGGTAAGAAATAAATTATCAAACGTGCTGAAACACTTACCGTTTTAAAACTCTTCCGTGAAACCATAAACTGGGTAACATCTGTTAAATATTTGAATCATTGGTAACCAGGGCAAATATGTGGTAACAGCCAGAGGCGTGGCAAGCGCAAAAAAGTTTACACATAAAATAGAAGGTAAGAAATAAATTATATAACGTGCTGAAACACTTACAGTTTTAAAAGTTTTCCGTGAAATCACAAAGTGGGTAACATCTGTTAAATATTTGAATCATTAGATATGTTTCCACAGCTGTTTCAGTCAAGTGAGTACGACGTGCGGAATAAATGTTTTTTAATGCCGAAAACGACCGTTCAACATCTAGCGATGTTGTATTTGCATATTTAAAATAATCATTGAAACAACTTAATGCATCTTCACACGCACCTTCACACATTTGTCTTAATATAAGAAAATCGGGGTCTTTCTCTAAAACACTTTCAAATTTTTGTATTACACACCAATTTGTTTCGCCTTCTACAGCGCATAACTGTGCGTGAACATCATTCACAATTTGAACAGAATCCACTAGCGACATCGAAACATTTTGTAATTTTTCTATTCCCTCTGCCAGTCCGAAGTAATTGTTGTGAATAGTTTGTAAATCTCTCTTAACCTGACTATCTTGAAATATTTCCTGGCTTTTCTTGACTGCCACAGCTTCTGTCGGATTGAATTTTAAAACTACCTTCTTTACTTGATCAAAATATTTGTTGTAGTAAAACGCAGCATGCAACCATGTTCCCCAACGTGTAACAATCAGCTGTGATGGTTCAGGTAAATCAGGGCACAGTTTGTGAAATAGTCGGGTGCGTATCGGGGACTTTAGAAACACTGCCTTTGTACTAGCAGTCAATGCATTTACTAGTGGAAAACATATAGGAATCGTTTGTGCCGCAAGATTTAGTGTATGGACTTTACACGTTACATGTAAGAAGTTACCACTGTGTTCTTTAGGAGATAGGCCCAACGAACGCATGTTTGCGGCACCATCACTCATAAACATTAAATGTTGCTTAGTTGAAACTTCAAATTTGTTCAATGAATTCAACACCAGCTTTAAAATCTCATCGGCAGTACAATTTATAACTCTTTTGGAAGCAAGTAAGAAGGAGGATGACGGTCGATGTGGTTCCATTACACGTACCATTACATTAGCAACAGAATGTTTTTGACGATCTGTTGTTTCGTCCATACACAACCACAGTTTTTTATCTTTCAATTCCGTTTTCGTTCTTTTTTTCTATATGTTCACGAGAAAATGGCACTACATTTCGTATCGATGTCCGACTAGGTAATTTACAGTCCGCATATTTATTCCAGAAGGAGACAAATGCTTCTTTGTCTAGTAAACGAAACGATAGATTACATAAAATAAGAGTAACACATAAATCAAATGTAAATTTTTCTTGGTCTCGTATGCCACTTTTTGCAGAAGAATCCTGTTTGCTTTCGATGTGTCGTTGACAATGGCTTCTGGACCAACACATTAAAGGGATTTTACAAACTAAACATTGAATTTTAGCGCCATCAAAAATTAAGTCCGGCATGTCCACTATAAAGTTTTTAACTGTGTTTGCCATTGGTCGTTTTCGCGACGTACCTAACTGCGACATTTTGAAAGCAAACATAAGCGTACAATTACGAAATAAGTTACGACAGCCTACATATACACAGAACTACTCGCATACAGCATCGATTTAGTACTGACGCTGTGAACGCGTGAAATAAATAATCGCCGACTCCGCACCACATATCTACTACACTGACTGTTACCGCTGTTTGCCCAGACTAGTCACAACACATAAACGAAGTTTCTGAAGTTTTCTAGATTAATAATTAAAAAACTTCAAATTAATTAAGAAAGTAACTTCGCCTCGAGAATTAGGCGATTATGAAATCTTTCATATGAAAAAGAATGTAAATCTGTTAAACAGGGAAAAAGTTCACCTAGCTATTCAACTTTGAAGGATTTATTGGTGTGAAGCAGACGTAGATTTACATTTTGTGCTACAAGCAAGTGCTTTTCCTTCCAGTTTCGTATATTTCGCATGTTTTAGGGGGAAGTAGGCACTTGAAAATATCTTTTAGAGTAGAGATTGATCAGGACATGTTAGAATTAAAATCTTTTTCCCACATCATACGGCCGTTCGGTTAGCAATGGGAATTCCCGAAACAATTGTTCCCAATTAATATAATCCAATAAACCTATTGTTTCTCCCACGGAAAATCAGTCCAAGACACCCTTACCAAGTTTTTGATATTTCTCCTAGTTTCCGTAATACCTCGCAAAAATCATAGAAAATGAAACGCTCTGTACATTTATAATCCTGCAGATTAATCCACATATCGAAAGAGTAACATACAGCATTCCACATCTTTGTATATAAGTGGGTACCTCTCCATTTTGCCCATATCTGGGCATCGCTGAAAGTAAACAGCGCTGACCTTTGGATCGTCCTCGTATTAATTGCCTTTATCAATGTGGATCATCTTTAATAGCGACGAACGCTGAAACAATTCAACGATGCTCCGGATGAGCTGCATAATAACGTTCTTTTTCGTTGCATAATCCCGCCGCTAACAACGCACAATACAATCATATATCTAATCTAGCAGGCTTGTTATTGTTGTCGTCGTTTTTCAATGGAATTAGAGCGATTGCGTTTTGTAAGGTGCATCGTATAAAGATGTGTACATCTTAAATTAGCATATTGGGAGCGTAAATTGTTAACTTAGATGTAAATTTAATTTAATAATTTCTTTTGTGACATGCAAAATGTGGTAGAATTGTTGTTTTTGAAGTTAATTTAGAGAAAAAACCATGTTATGAAGGATGCAGCACTCTCACCGATTACACAACGCTTTAGCATAAGGATTTCATTAATTCCAAACTGAATTACTATAATTTCTGAAGAAATAAGAATTTGTTCTCGAATTTGATTGGTTTCTAGTTTATTGGCAAACACTACAGCATACTCCGCACCACTATTTGATTAATTCGGAACAATTCTTCGGGAATTCGCGCTTTCCCATTGTCAACCGTACGACCGAACGATGTGAGAAAAGGAATTCAACTGTAACAAGCCTTGTTCTATCCCTACTCTAAAAGATACTTGCAAGTACCTACTTCTACCGTCTACATATCTTTAAGCATGCGAAATATACGAAATTAAAAGAAAAGGTACTTGTCTGTACAGCCCCCTTCAAAGATTTTTATGTTTTTTTTATTTGTGTAAATATCTCGGAAATTAAAACAGATATCTTTTTCTTTGTAGAATATATATATTTTCGGAAAAAATTTATAACGCGGGACCTGAAGAAGCTGGTGAATACTGGAGAAATGGTAAAAGCAAGCGACGTTCTGTTGAAGGCGTGAAACAAAAATTCAAAAAGGTCAAATCGCTACGCTAATTATATAGATGGGAAGAAAGTGTTAGCAGAGGATGGATAAACTACGGTTTATTACAGTATACGTTCATACAAAATTTAAAAATTACGTAGACGATGGAAAAATAATTCATGACATGGACCTTCGAAGATGGGCTTTAGAAGCTAAAGAAGAAATTGGACACGACACGTTTAAAGCAGGACATATGGCATTTCCTGAAAGTACATAATATTGTGTCACGCAAAATAACAAAATTTATTACCAGGTCGACTCGTGCTGGTGTGGAAGACATTACGATTGTTAAGCAATAATTTTATTAAGGAAGTCAAACCCCATATCGCTAGTATCGGCAGAATACCTAGAAATGCACTGTGGCCGTACTTTGGCAGTAAAGGGTGAGAAAACCGTTGAAGCTGTTGTGCAATCTTTGCACTCAACAACACATAGTTATACAATTTTACCGGCGATTTCTGCAGATGGACGGTTACTTTCGCTATTATTTTTGGTATTAAAGGAATCTACGAATACGTTTGGACCTCGAGTTGCGCAGTCATTGTTTAGACCAGCAAATGTGTATATTTCTTCTTCGACGTCTGGAAAACTTACTTCAAATCGTTTCAAACTGTCTCAATTTGACCACATACATATTTTACATAAACCGACTCTATTTGTGAAGAAATAAAATATAAAAATGTAAAAAAAATGGGTGTATGGGGTACCCGGTCCCCCGTTATTAATTTTTTCCGAAAATAATTCACGCCATCCTTTAGACTATGTAATATACTTTATTTGTGAAAAATAAAGAAAAAGAAAATTAAAAAAAAGGGGGGGATGGGGTCCCCGGTCCCGCGTTATAAATTTTTTCCGAAAATAATTCACGTCATTCTTGGGTCTATGTAATTTACTTCAAATTATATTCTAAAAAGAAAAAGATATCTGTTATAATTTCCGAGATATTTACAAAAATAAAAAAAACATAAAAATCTTTGAAGGGGGCTGGTTTCGTAAATGTCTAATTCTCGCGACGAAGTTACGTTCTTAACTAATTTGAGATTTTCTAATTTAGTACTATGCCCGGTTTCATTTATGTGTTGTGCTACACATGAAGATTCGATCCTTCCATAGCGGTAATAGGCTATACGTTCTTTGAATCCGCTGCCTATCCCTTGATTCGTTTGTCCAATATAAGCTTTATCACAGTCACCGCATGCGATTTTACAAATTCCCGACCTTTCCGTCGTTTTCTTCGTTTTCTGAGTGTATTTTACAAATTGAAACATACGTTCATATCTTGTTCCCTAAAAACTTTACTTACACCTTTTAATATTCTGTGAAAGAGAAGTTTCACAAATTTTTTATCGCGGGTTTCTGCCGGCATTGAAGTCGTGGTGTTTCTTAAGTAATGCCTATGGTGAAGTTTCTTAAGGATGCGATCGATATTTATAGAAGAGTAACCATTATATGTAAACAGCTGCATTTTTTATAGATTTAAGTATTGCATCTACCTTTATTAAAGACAGATTTTACCAATCTGTTAATAAAGAAACTAGTCATGGCCATTTTGTGTTATCCTCAGTGGTTAGAAACTGTCGTAATGTATCTATTAGTGTTAATTTCCTTTCTACAGTTATTTTTTGTTTATTGACATTACACAGTTATTGTTTGTCTATTTCTAATTATTTGTTGTTCCTAATTACTAAACTATCTAGGAACAGGGGTTGGTTGAACAACCAACCGTTCCGAAAATGGGAATCTACGAATTCCCGAAACAATTGTTCCGATTTAATCAAATAACTTGTGTGGTGAGGAGTATGTCGATACATTAATGTAGGAGTTCCCAAACTTTATCAGTCTGCGGCGCACTCACAGGTTTAGTATCTTGTCCTGCCGCCCTTTTCAAAATACGTGTACAGAAATAAAAACAGCCCTTAAGATAAACCTCATAATGTGAAGCTCACGTTTATTAAAATTGAATCACAAGAATCATCAAACTAAAATATGAAAATACAAAAAAAAAAATATGAAAAAATGGTGAAAACCTTCAACAGTAAGTAATCTTGGATACACGCAAATTTCTCAACATTGTCTTCCTCAAAGTGTTTTGCAAATTATTCAGTAAGCTTTGAAAGGTGTTACTTGAAAAGGGACAGGAAGCCTTATGAAACAATGACTTTATTACAGGCTATATATTTGTGCAATTCACGGAAGCAGTGGGCTTCTTAAAACCGTTTACTTTTCTTCTTAAATGTTTAGTCCGTGATTGTTATTTAGGAACTGAACTGGTTCGCCGAAATGATGTCGTATTTGTATTAGCCGCCCCCACCTACTTAGAACTTTCGCGAAACTTCGACAATGTCCGATAGTACGCTATATAAGGCTACTAGAAAGTTCTAGAAACTTCACGAAAGTTCCATACTTTTCTGGAATATTATATGTGCTTCGAGAATGTCAATATCTTTCTAGGAAGCTCTACAAGCTACAGGAATGATCTAGTGTAGATGTTCTAGAAAGTTCCATTAGCTTCGAAGCTATTTCGAAATGTTTATTCTAGAATGTTCCAGACCGCTATGTTACTTGGTTCCTTGGTTACTCTCTACGGCGCTCCGAAGAGCCGCAGCGCACACTTAGGGAAACCCCTCTTTAGTGTTTACCAAAGTACCAAATACTCTTTCTCACTTAGAAAAGTTTTTTTTATTGTGGATGAAATGTCATGTAATTTGTGACATGGAATATTTACCTAAGAACCACCTTTTTATGCACTTTTATAAACGTAGAATTTAAATCTAATGCCTGTAATCTATTTTGTGTAACAATAAAATATAACCGCTCATCAGATTACACAAATTCCAACAATCCAATCATTACACAACATACCCACATTACGGATGCAAAAATGACCACTCGAATAATGCATTCTCACAATTCTCTCTATCTATCTCTCTCTACACCTCTCGTCCATCCGAATGAACGTATACGTCCATAACACGATGCTAGAGAGCCGTACATTTCCGGCTCGGTAATTATTCATCCTCCTAAAGAATTTCATATTTATGAATCACTTGTCAGCGTTGCTGCGGAGGCCCGGTCTTCATTCAAGAACGGAGAGACCGCGCGCCTATATGCATGTAGATAGATACACACCGACCGATTTAATGGGATGTATCTCACGGTGTACTCTCCTGCGTCGGTCGTAGAGTGCCGCGGATGATGACGACGACGCCTACGAGGAACAACACAGCTGCACGCTTACATATAGGCTGTACCGTACCGATCTTGCGTTCTTTGTCGCCGTAACCGAGTGGATTATACGCATTTTTGTTCCTGCTCGAATTTTGCATAAATATGACTGACACTATAGCATGTGTCAATTTTTTTTTACCATTGCAGAAAATAGAATAATTCTACGTGGCTGACCGCGAAGCAATTAATATACTTAATGACTTATTCACCTCCTCAACAACAAAACTGTGCGGTAAAGCAGAGCCTGACTAAAACTCTTTAGATCAGTGGTTCCCAATCTTTGAGAGATGGCGGACCACTAAGATTAAATTTGGGGACTCTTCAGAGACCACTTGTTATATAATTATAAAAACACATTTTCGTATAAAACTTTTATTATGAAGCAAGACACAAACACTCCTAAAAATATAGCTAAAGCTGTTATTAGGTTCTAAAATCGTTTTCTAACGAGATTTCCGAGCTTGCATTTGGCTCACTTGCAGAGGAATTGCGGTGTTGATCTATCCAACGGATGGATCAACCCCAGAATGCATTTTATATCTTATTAAGAGTAACTCCGAGACTCCTTGTTCACAAAGAAAAGTGTGTGTAGTTTTGCAACGAAAGCTTCGGAGCTATTGTTTGAGATATTTTAGACGCTAAATCCCTTCGGAGTGATTTTGTCAACTCAAAACCGTTGTGTTAGGTATGTGTTCCGATTGATTTAACTTTGGAATATTTGGAAACGCTTTTGTTAGATAACCAAATGGATAGAGAGGAAGTTACTAGCTTTATTTCTTTGACAAAACATTGTATGAAACAAGACTTTTTCTAAATTAATAACACTTTTTATCAACAAACGGAAGGAACGGCAATGGGTAACAGCTTATCTCCGTTTATGGCTAACCTCTTCATGGGTAAATTTGAAACCGACCTGAAGAATACTTTGGCATATTTCCCTCGGCTTTGGATCAGATACGTCTATGACATTTTTTGCATCTTTGACACCAGCAAATGTTCAATAACGGATTTCATGGAACAACTCAACTCAAAATTTCCATCTATCAAATTTACCCACGAAGAAGAAAAAGACAACAGGATTCCAATCCTCGACATGTTAGTAATAAGATATAAAAATAAGTTAGCAATAGACGTATATAGGAAACCTACTAGTAATAATAGATTTATCTTACAGGATTCTAATCACTCATATGAATACAAACTTTCGGCTATTCACTTTTTGGTGCACCGGTTACTCAATTTTCCTTTAACTAAAGATAGATACCAAAAAGGAACTAAAAGAAATCATCAATATGTCTAACTTTAACGGATTCTCTGAAGATGTCGTCTATAATATTAGGAAACATAAGAATAGATTAAGAATTAGAAATATAAGCACATTAGAACGCATTGACGGCCGTAATAATAAGAAATATGTTAAATTACCCTTTTATCGATGTTACACCAAAGGTCTTCAAAAAATCTTTTCTAGGGTTGACCGCAAGATTGTTTTTCTTCGAGCAGTTACCTTAAAAACCTTTTAGGAAGTTCCAAAGATCTAGTAGATAACATGGATAAATCAGGAATTGACAAAATTTCATGTAAAGATTGTGATTAAGTGTATACTGGGCAGACAAAAAGATCAATCAAAATTAGGTATAAAGAACATTTGGCTCATCTCAAATTCAGAATGTTTGATAAATCTAGCGTATCCTTGAAAATAACCATAATGTTGATAATATAAAGTTGATTAAAAACGTAAAGAGTACTGCTCAATTAAATTGTTATGAAGGCATGGAAATTTACAAAAACAATTCTATAAATTCCGGACCTTTCTTTTATGTCCAGTTTATCTTTCGAATTGCCAAGAAGGTTTTTGAGTGCATAACGTGAACTGAAACATAGGTTCATATCTTGTCCTCTAAAAACTTTACTAATACCTTTCGATATTCTGTGGAAGGGAAGTTTCACAAATTTCTTATCGCGGATTTCTATCGGGATCAAGGTGGTGGAATTTCTTACGTAATGCCTATGTTGGACTTTCTTAAGAATACGGTTGACATCTATAGAACAGTAACCGTTGTAAATAGCTACACATTTTATGAATTTGGGCTCTTTGTTGTACCTACTTTTATTCAAAAGGAATTTCACTTGTCTATTAATTAAGAAACTAATCCCGGCCATTTTGTTTTGTTCACAGTGGCTAGAATTCGGTCATGATGTATCTATTAGTGTTTGTTTCCTTTCTATAGACGTCTATTTCAAATTATACGTTGTTTCTAATTACAAAATTATCTAGGAACGGGAATTGATTTGAGTTTCGAATTTTGAATTGAGAGTTGTGAGAAAATCCGGTGTAGTGCTTTTTTTAGTATCAAAAACGGCGAAGACATCGTCTACATACCTGAGCCAAATTCTGGGAGGCTTTATAAATTCTCGGCCTGATATAGAAAAAATTAACTTGGTAAAATATAACAGTTTTTATTTTTATATACATGTAAAGATTGTTTAGTAACCATAACCACAGAATTAATGCTAATATAGCTCATGGTACTGGTGGAATCATTTCCGGCAAAAAAGAAAGCGAGGGAAAAGGGACAGCGTAAACTCGCGAACATGTTTCTGCCTACCCGGCGTCATCAGCGCGGTTCCGTACGTGTCCTTCTCCCTCGCTATTGTTTTTCACCTCTCGAATATATGTTACCATTCTCTGGGAACAGAATCACGATATATCTCCCCACGCCACCCAGCGTCGAGAAACATAGACATGCCGTCTAGAGAATAGCGACAACAACTCGGGATGCAAACTCCTACCACCTATCGAGCAGCTCCTGGGCTGCTTAACGCAAGATGGCATGGCGCCTAAGACGCCGCGTGTCCACACCTTTAAACGATTCCTACAGGCTTACCATGATGTATTAAAATACACATGGAAAGATTGCCTAGTAACAATAACCAACAAATTAATGCTAATATAGCTCATGGTATTGGTGGAATCATTTCCTGCAAAAAACAAAGCGAGGGAAAAGGGACAGCGTAAACCCGCGAACATTTTTTGTCTACCCGGCGTCATCAGCGCGGTTCCGTACGTGTCCTTCTCCCTCGTTATTGTTGCCATTCTGTTTTCCCTCGCTTTGTTTTTTGCCGGTTATATTTTGATTTAAAGATTTCAAAACTTTTTAACACTCTGTATGTTGCATATGTTTCAATCTTAGTAGATCGTGATAAAGTTTATACTTGTCTTTATAAAATGTCCAAATTTTATTTTGCCAACCTCAATAAATTAAGATTTCCTTCAACATATGCAACCGGCAATTTTTGACATTACATGAATTTTCTCTATTATTTCATCCACATGGTATGTGATCTGAGGATTAGATCTAAAATCAAGTAAAGATTTAAAATATGAATACATATATGGGATATTCAATTTAAAATGAGATTTGGGTTCAGGTCTACTTCTGCGATGACCGAAAGTGGTTTAAGCCTGAAAATATTTTAATTAGGACGACAAAATACGAAAACATCTAAAAATTTCCAAATTATTATCTTAAATGGTTTTTCACTCACTGTTCACCAATGATCGTCATGAACCACCCTGTAAAGGTTTAGCATTTGAAATGAATTCAATTATATTGCAGTTGTTTTAATTTCATTTACACCTGTGTATGTTAAAACAAAAGAAAACATGTGCAAGAAAGAAAAATCTAATTTGTTTTATGCTTTGTGACGTATAGACATATACGAAAAATCGTTTTCTTTTTTGGCTAACGGCATTAATCTCTTCTACAATCGTTAAACCGACCGAGCGACGATGATTTACAGTTCCATTTTCGATTCATTCTCGGGAATTATATTAATTTCCAAGGTAATTAGACGCAATGGCGTACGGGCGCATATTTAAAATAGAAATTACATAATGAAAAAATAAGGTACGCGCACACACAACCGCGCGACCGTTTTAGACGAATCGTGAAGTAATTGTTAAAGACCGTGAGAACTTTTAATATGACTAATTTACTTCTACGTACTTACATACCTCTACACATATTCAGATATGAACGAACGTTGGATGCTGGGATTGGGATTGACTAACAACCTGTACGCCGAGTAAGTATTAGAATCATAACTTCACATCAATAGAAGAGACAGCTCAATGCATACGAGGTGTGACAGATTAGTTTTGGGCACGAAATATGTACCCTGTGCTTGTGAAACGGCTAATCCTAACGTTTACAGTAGGTAGTTTTTTTCAAATGAGATAAATCTTTGTAAGCTATGACATGTAGCGAGATTAGTCCAACGTTATTTCAGAATTGGTACAACGCAATTCCATATCTACAAAGAGAGGCAGGTTGTAACAGACGCTCTCACTCGAAAATACTTGAAGATCTGAATAAATAGCTAGCATACCTTAATTTAAAAGAGAAAGTTTAGCATGGTTGACATGATTCGATAATAGAAGGAGCTGGAACTGGCATAAGCACTAGTTAACCCAACTGCAGCTCTAAAGTACTCCAAACTGATATGCTTCCAGAAGAGATTTTAGTTTTAAACTTGTGCGACAAAGAGAACTTCTACGAAGGGACACGAGGTACAACCATAAGCATTTTGGTGTATAATCAGGCAGTACTAGAGCCTGTTAAACCCCACACAAATGAATCTGACTTAATATACCGATGTGTGTAGAATCTAAGACACCTAGAAAGTGAAAACCTCATTACGTAACGATAGATTCCAAGCCACCAAGGGATTGAGATAGATGAAAAGGACGCGGATAGGAAAGGAATATGGCTTCTGTTGGTTCCAAATCCTTACAGTGGGCTACAGAAGAGCTATATACAACAAATTATTTTTAGCAACTAAACGTAACATTTTCAAAATTTCTCATTATCAATTTTTCGTTATCGGCAAAGTCATTACCAGTTTGCTAATTTAGTCGACTTCTAAGCATGTTAACTTGGACCACATTGTATAGGGAAACAAAGAAGAGCTATCTAAAACAGGAAATTAGCAAATAGGAAGGAAAGCAAAAAAGGCTCTCACTACCAAAACTCACCAGAGAAAAATGAAACGAAAACATTTATATTAGGTTCGACAAAGACAGTAAAAACAATGGCAGCTTTCGGAAAAGGGGCTCTCAGAATACTAGCCGATTTATTAACAGCTTATGCAGACCTAAAATACGACTTACATAAACTGGCACAAGCTGACGGTCAACTCTGTCGTCTATGCTCAGAAGATCTGTAAACGGTAGACACATTCTTTGCAAATGTGTGGCCATCAACCAGAAACTACATCACCATCTTAGTAAGCCGTTCTTAACACCTTATCTCCAGTGAAAGATAAAGATCCTAGACTGGTATTAATTTTCATAATAAGTCTCCAACTGTTCTAATACATTCTAAGAGCGCTGTTAAAACAGTTTTACTTAGGTCTCAGTAACTACAGGCATCAGCGCTAGCTCCCACGTCTATAACTGTAATAATAATGCCTTCGCATTTCAATATATCACGTTCTAGTAGAACTTTTATGTAAAATATAAAGAGGAAAAGTATTAGGTAAATGGTCCATGGCAACTCTGTGTGAGTTCTTCATAAGAGTTAAAATAGAGATGGTCTTCACTAAATTCTATATTAAATTAAGCATTGCTACCGGTTTCGTGCATCGCGCACATCCTCAGGCAAGAATTTTGTAAAACTTTGTACTAGGTAGAGCTAGAATCCAAAAAGAAATAAACAAAGACACTTGGGATGTATTATAAACTAACAGAAAATGAAGAACTGAATCTTAAAAGAGCTCCTTATAATTATGGAAGGTTAAATTCGATTTTAGAGTACCAAAATAGTGAAAGTCATCATAGTTACCAAATCAGATGAAGACCGAAGAACTAAAGGGCTTACATTGCAAAAGTTTTAAATTTATTTCCTTAACTAAATTGTCACACCTCGTATAATCTATAAAAAACAGACAACCAAGACAACAGCCTCAGATGATGATGCATTTCGCTTTAATCTAATTGCGTGCTTACCAGTGTATTATATTATATACACATATATATATAGAGTTATTCTTCTTCTGAGAAACTAGATTGCGGTGTAAATTGGCTGCGGTTTGGGCTGTTTGTTTTGCTAGTCCATATTATCCGGTACCTTGCATATGGTGCGAAAGAAAAAACAGCGACGATGATTTCCATTTAAGCGTAACACGATTTGATGTTTGTGTTAATTGCGGTGCAATTACAATAGTAATACGTGGAAATTATAAATCATCTATTTTTGAGTCTTGGCGCCTTTTCACCGTTGGAGTCTTTAAAAAATGCATTCGAACCTTTCCCATAACAAGCTTATTGTTAGACCAACTGAAAAAGATTTACTCTGGAAACTGATGTTATATCGACAAAAAGATCCTTTTAAATGCTTGTACTTTCCAGCAGTAAGGACACAAAGATGGAGAAAAATGTGTTGAAAAATTTGTGTTGTTAAAAAGATATCTTTACTCTGACAAGAATATTCCGTGAAAATAACACACTGATTTACTAATCATAAAAACATTTTTATTGTAAAAGAAGTTATAACACATTTACTTAAAATAACAAATTTATTTAATACATACATATATAAGTATAATAGTATTGTAATTTTTACAAAATATTATTTTTAATCTGTGATGTAATGTACTTTCGCCTTGCAACCAATAATAATGTAGCGTTACCCTAGAGTTCCCGGCAACGTTGCCATTTGTATCGCGTGGTTGTTGGGGTTATCTACTGTAGACAAGTAATTCCATTTTCCTTTAATAATCTATTTAAAATGGAAGATTAGATAGTGAAAGTGAAGTTCCTGGAGTTATTTGTGACGTTTCAAGGTATGCAGTTTATATATGTAATACATATGATTCTTATTCAGTTTTGTTGGTTTATTAACGTAAACATCATAGATCATACAAGGTGTCTCATTATATTTTGACTGATTTTGCAAGCATATTTTCCGAACGGCATAAAGTATTAAGATGCGGTTTTCACCATTGAGTTTTATATGAATCCAAGTTTTTTTATGGCTTTTATGAATACGTCATTCCTTCTATAAAAGCAGGTATGAAAATGGTATAATGGTATTTTTCTGTGGGGCTATGTTAAGGAGAGAGCTTATAATCCACTTCCAGAAAACATCTCTGATCTAAAACACGATATTTGGAATGTTATTGAAAATAATCGAAGGGAAATGCTAAATAGAGCATTTGATAACTTTCTGGTGAGATTAAATACCTGCATACAGCAAAACGGCAGGCACATTGAACATTTGTTATAGAGATGTACTTCTAAATGATTTTTTCGTTTGAATCGTGGCTGTGTTTATTCTCCTGTTAGTCATGGGACGCTGGATGTTCTGTTGTTTCCAGTTTTGAATTTACAGTGGTCTCTTCACAAACATTTATCTCTGTTATTTCTCAACCGATTTGAATTTTGTAAATAACATTTAAAGGCTAAAAGAAGTGTCTTTTCAACGTACTGGCGATAAATAATGCATTGCATTAAAAAAATTCAGTATATAGGGTCCGAAAATTATGCCATTTTCATTTCGGTTTCTATAGAAGAACCACGTCTTAATATTTCATGCCGTTCGGAAAATATAAGCTTGCAAAATCAGTCAAAATATAATGGGACACGCTGTATATACCTCCGAAGCATTACACAAGCTCGAGATTAATTAAAATTTTTGCTTTCAGTTAATAATGTTAAACGGGTACTCTAAAACTGTTTCAGTTAATAATGTGTATAACTTCTACGGGTACAGTGTCACTACGACTCTGATAGTTGTCACTAGATCTCATTTCTTATTATTCGTATTCCTCAAAAGAAATTCTTTAAAGTGGAGCGGATATTAAAAACAAATAACTTAAAATGTTGCATGAATATGTGAAATTTACCAAGAAAATCGGTTCTCGTGAATTATACGTGTGTTATAAAGTCTAACAGACTCGTCGACGGAAATTCCAGCTCTAAAAGCTTAATCGCATCATCAGGCAATGATACAAATTTCGATGAAGCAATTTTAAGCTATTAGGTAATCAATGTGGATCATCGCGACATCTCGTCAGTTCCTAGGAATGAATTAATATAGATATAGTCGGAATTTTTACGTGACGGTTAATTACATCTGTGTAAAACCAGTTCTCGCGTGACAAAGTTGGGTAAATTGCGATTTATTTGCATATTGTAATACGTAAGTGTTAAACAAATATATAAATTAGGTATTAAGAAGAATAGATGAACAGAGTGTAGCGCAAAAGAAATAAAATAGAGGGGAAAAGAACAACAACAAAAAAAGAAATTGCAGGCCTATCTGATCGTAGTTTTCCTACTAAATGCCCGCTAGCATCAACAGGGGAGAATCCACGACTAACAAAAAAAATATATATGCGCCACCCGTTTGAGTTAGGGGGAACTCCCCGCGAAAAACAGGAATGTGGGGTGGAGGGGCGGGGTAATAATCATACATATAGAAGCAACTCATTCAAATTACTCACACAAAACGTATAAATAAAGAAAAGAAAATAATCATTGTTAAAGTAACTAGCGGTAAAATAAAAAAAAAAAAAACAAATATGGATTGGAAAAATATAAAAAGAAAAAACAGGAGATGACCCGAAATCGATTTTGGAGTCCATTGTCACAGGAGACGAAACAATGGTTTATGTATTATGATCCTCTATCCAAAAAAAAATTGTTTTAAGAACGATAGTGATTTGCAAGCAGCTGTAGGACAACATTTGGAAAGTAAAAATTATATTTTACCAGGTCTATTTTTTCTGTATCAGGCCGAGAATTTTTGGCGCCTATCTCGCAATGTTTGCCTGTTTAATTAGACTCCACGATATCCTATTCGAATTTCCTTGTTCTTTAAGTTTTGTGTTTACCATTAGCAAGCACGTTTCGCTTATTTGCTAGTCGTTCTAGGCAGTAGCGTTGCTCCAAAAGGAGCTGATATCGACAAGATCCTAAGCTCAGTGGGTACTGAATCTGATGGCGAATGAGTGAAGAAGATTATCTCCCAACTTAGTGGTAAATCAATCGATGAATTGATTGCGGCAGGACGTGAGAAATTGAGCTCTATGTCAACTGGGGGAGGAGGTGTAGCTGCTTCAGTCGCGGCTAGAGGTGCTGCACCAGAAGCTGCCGAAGAGAAGAAGGAAGAGAAAAAAGAAGGAAAGGAAGACGAATCAGATTCCGATGATGGCGATATGGGTATCAGACTGTTTGATTAAGCTTAAGTAGAATGTTACTTTTAAGTTTAAGGTAATATATTTTTAATAAAATTAAAAAATTAAAAAAAAATTATAGATATCTTTTATTACTGACTCTTCAGCCTATTTACATATGTACAACCATTTACTCTCGTTACTTACTAATTACACTGGAAAACAAATTTTAGTTTATTTGTTCTATCTTGTTTTAAAAGTGCATTTTTTTGTTAATTTTGGGGCGCTGAATACAAAAATGACAATGAATTTAAAAACTTAGTTGCAGTTTTCAAGAACAAGTTTTTTTATTTTATTTTTTTAATAAAATAATAAAAAATAGATACTTTTACACTGTTAGAGTCACTAAATGCGCCGTCTTTTTGCTATTCTTTTGTGAATTGTTTCTGGAGCATCTCTAACAAGAGTTCAACAGCAGTCGACAAGCATGGAAGCATTCCAATTTCCCTAGTACCTTTTCTCGATTGTTGATATATCCTGATGGAGGCGTTCGCCGCGCTCATCACTTACAGCTCCGCAGTTGCCAGGAAAAAAGTCCAGGTGTGAGTGTAGGAAATGGATTTTTAGAGACATATTGCAACCCATTTTTTAATACGATGACAGCATATTTTCAATAAGAGTAACGTAATTGTCAGCTGTTTTATTTCCCAAGGAATAAGTGACCACGAGGCGAAAGTCATTCCAAGCATTTTTTTCAATATTTGTTAGAGTGCTGTCAAAATGTTCGTCTTTCAGAATATTTCGAATCTGTGGCCCAACAAAAACACCTTCTTTAATTTTTGCTTCACTTAGCCTTGAGAATTTCTGACGCAGGTAGTGAAAAGCTGGCCCATCTCTATTCAGTGCCTTAACAAGGTTTTTCATTAGGCCCAATTTGACGTGCAGTGGTGGCAACAAAACCTTTTTGGAGTCTACCAATGGCATTTGTTGTAGATTCTTTTGACCTGGCTCTAATGATTGTCGAACAGGCCAGTCTTGTCTTTTGTAATGAAGTGCCTTTGCCCGACTGTCCCATTCACACAAAAAACTGCAACACTTGGTATAGCCTAGCTGCAACCCAAGTAAAAGTGCAACAACCTTTAAGTCGCCACAGATCTGCCATTAGTGCTCATCGTATTTTATGCTTGTCAATAGGTACTTCATATTGTCCTATGATTCTCTTATGCGAACGGCATATCCAACAGGAATAGACGGTAGAATATTTCCAATATGCAATAGTACTGCCTTTAAACTGAATGTTGAACTGTCTATAAACAATCTCCATTCCTCTGGCTTGTAGTTTATATTTTAAGCTGCCAATAAACCGCTAATGTTATTGCAGAAAACCAAGTTATTTTCTATGTCAAAAAATGGTACTAGACCTTTATGGCGATTACGAAAAACACATACCGAAACATCGTCTTCTAATAGGTTCTACTGCCGCAGTCTTGATCCTAGTAACTCTGCCTTACTTTTTGGAAGTTTTAGACCTCTCACGAGATCGTTTAATTCTGACTGGGTTATTTTGTGCGGTTGGCGGTTTGACGTGCTTGGTGTGAAATCAGGATCTCTTGATATCGATGGCATATCTTCTTCATGACAAATCGCTGTATCACTATTATCTAATTCGTAAGTGAATGTTCCTGGGGGTTCTGGAATAGGAAGTTGGTCACTATGGGGCACAGGTCTCATGGCAGATGGTATATTTGGATGGTTGATAACCGATTTTTTCTTCTTGGATATACCTGTGCCTTGCCCAACACGAGGTATCATGCAGAAATATCAATCATTAACATGATTTGTATGCTCTCTCCAGACCATTGGGACAGCAAACCGCATAGATCGTTTTTTATGATTTAACCAGTTTCTCAGACTTGAAGCGCATGTATTACAGCAGATATGTGGCGCCCAATGTTTGTTTTGATCCCCTATTTTGCAACCGAAATAAAGCCGATATGCCTGTTTTATCAACGGAGTAATAGACCGCTTCTGAGACGCAAAAGTCACCTCACCGCAAACATAATAGAAGTGATCTGGATTGTTTACCCACTTTCGAGACATCTTACAATGTCAACTATTCGATTAGACTCACTAACTTCGACTGACTAACCCCTTCGCTTTGTAGCTGCTTGTATACCCAAATACGGCTTCTAGATTTTTAGAGAATATTCGAGAAGATGCGAGAATTTTCTATTCAATTCCATAATATTCGCGATAGTCGCGTTTGTCATTTGTTTGTACATAGCGGCTGTTCAGTACAAGGCGGACTTGCGGTTACAGTGTTAATATATAGGGACACGTGACATCACGTATCCCTAAAACTTGAACTAATATTAAAAAGATAAATTTATTTTCGGTTTTAGCACATCAAAAATAGTAAGATTTAGTCGATTTTATTTTAGATACATTTTGGCTGTTGTCCACTGTTATCAATACTCCACTGTTCCGACTTCTACCAACTGTAGCACCCCCTAATGCCCTCGCGGCAGTGCTGGCCCCTTCCATACCTGGAAACATGATTACACAATAAGCAAAAATCAATACCTAAAGTTAATTAAAGAGAAATATTTAAAAAAATGTCGACAGTCAACAAAAACGGAATAAATACCACGCAACAAACTATTTTTAGCAACTAAACGTAACATTTTCACAATTCCTCATTATCAATTTTTCAACATTTTGGAAAATCGTCATTGGCAAAGTCATTACTAATTTCTTAATTTAGTCGACTAATTGGCACGTTAGTTTGGATCACATTGTATAGAGAAGCAAAAACAAAGCCTTCATTCCCGTCGAAAGCCTTCGTACAGTTTTTGTTTGTTAGTAGAGTACTTCATTTGAAAATCATTGGATCTACTTTAAAAATCATAACGTTAACAAAACACAAACTGCATAAATAAGTTATTCAAATCTAGATTCTATATCTGTAATCATTCATTATTACCCTTGCCCCAGCGCCTATAGCGAAAGCATTAACTCACTGAGTCATTTGATTTAATAATTATTTTCATCCAAGCTACGCCGATCGACAATAGGGACCACGTACAATACGACAATAAATACCTAAATAAAGTTTTGCGAGGTATTACGACGTGCGGTTCGTATTCTAGGCTATTTATAATTCGAAATAATTGTCCGGCAGTGTAATAGCGCATGCGCGCGAGCTGTCAATTGAATGAAATGAACAGCGGCAACCGCGATGACTCCGAACAAAATAAATACCGATAACGTTGCGGATGCAATAATATACATTCAATTGGCCGCTGATTGAGAAGCTTTTTGTTGTAAACGGGCGGTCTATGGCAGCAGTAATATTCAGCTGTGTTAGCGGTCACAATACGTTGGTAGATTCATAATATTCACCCGAGAACTTCCTATTATCGTCTTGCTTCTTCTCGTCGTTCGTGGGAGATGGAAATGTAGGGATTGCTAAATTATATTTAAGTAGGAAAAATATCTGTAGGTGTTGTGAATGTAAGCAACTTCAATACGTTATTTTGATTGTCAATATGGAAATTGGTACAAGAACTCTTAAGCACTAGATATTGTTGACGATATGTAATTCAAGTGAGAGAATTATTTCGGATTAGTATTCGAATTCTGGCATTTTGATCCCTTATAATATTATATCTTCCATTAAAAAAGAAAGACTCCATTAATATTATCTTACACGGGATAATCAAAGGGTTATTTTAAGTAATTTACGTTTTGAAACATAATTGTTAAAAAAGAAAGTATTTTTGAAATCTTCCAAACACCTACGATCATTTCACACAGAGTGTCCTGGTATTCGTCAACCATCGGAGCCAATTCTTACACGTTGGGGAACATGGTTGCAGGCAGCTTTATACGATGCCGAACATTTCAAAATTGTAAAAGCTGTTGTACAATTCAATCCTGCCGAAGCTGCAGCTATTAGGGAGAGCCAGTCGAAATTTCAAGGTATTTCCGTTGAAACAGATTTAAAAAATTTTCGTAGCTACTATAAAGGATTAGCTGACGCAATAGGCCAATTACAAAATAGATCGTTATCATTATTGAAGTCTCTGCAAATTATGGACGGAGTGCATACATAGCTACTGACTATACATGACGCAAAATATAATCGCGTTTTAGAAAAGTTCGGGAGTGTGCTACAGAAAGATCCCGATTTTAGCACACTAAAACAAATTTGGGATGGTGTATCGAATAATCCACTGACTAAGTACGAAGAGTAATTTAATCATGCATGTATAACATCGGTAGATGTTGAACGCTCTTTTTCAAAGTATAAACTCATTTTCTCACCACTGCGAACATCGCTCACCGAGACAACTGTGGAAACACATCTAATGGTGTCAACTTTTTGCCACTCTTATCCACATGATGTAAATACTGATAATGATGCTTCTAGTTTTACTGTTCCGTAGCCAAGGCTGCTTAAAAGGGTGATTGTTTCACTACTTTTCACATATTATAATTATGTATTAGTTCTGTTATTTTTTTTTCTTACTATTGTTTTTGTATACTAGGCAGGTACAGCTATGGCACGGCTCCCTGTTACCGGGCCCTAGTGATGAGTTTATCGAATAAATCTTCTGTTTATATTTTATACCACCAAACGGATAAGATGATAATGAAGTCATTGAGTTTGTTATGAAATTTGCTGGAAAACAACTAAAAATGATAGGTATAGTTGTCGATTGGTTTTGCAAATTTCCCCCCCAAATATTTGCCAATCAGTCAAAATTATTGTACTTCTTTCTAAATGATTTCATGTTTAACCTGACCTTATATAGGTATCAAGGTCCCCTTAACTCTCAAAGAATATATCTTTATACGTACGAACTTTATGAGCGGCATTGCATATTATCTCTAATAAAAATATTAAAATGTTTTCTTGATTAGAATCATTTGGTTTCTATCTTTAAGCTTAATTAATTAACATAACAAGAAACGATGATAATATTTCAAATTGCACGAAAGCCAAGAAAGAAATATATTTAATAAGTAAGACCCCAAAAATTAATTTCTTAGGAAAACAAAATAATACACTTGGCTATTAAAAAATTATATCATCAAAATTCCTTATAGTATAAAACTATATATAGCTCCAATTTCTAGAAACATCTCGTCTCAATAATATAGACACACAACAAAATTATCATCAACCAATTCCCCGATATAGAAAGGAAAAAAAAATCTACTTATACGAGAAAATTCTACGAAAGAACTCTATTATGAGCTAACCATAATTTACGTTGGTATATTTAACCATATAGAGCTGACTTTGGACTCGTTCAATTAAAGGCCTAGACCGCGAGCTACACGCAAATAACGAAGATTACATATATGTATGGTTGCATCAGTTGAGAATACGCGTGTGAGAAATAAAATGGATGTATGGGTTATCTATTTAATCGACATCCGTCTTAGTGGTCTGCGGTTTTCGCAAAACGTTTATTAGGCATTGTAATACACATATTATTCTAGAAATTAGTCACTTCTCTTTCCATTGAGAGGATGAGATGAGTACGTTTCTTCGAAATTAGTATGTCGGAATTGAATGAATGGATACCTAAAATTATATAGCCGAGATTTACAAGGATCTGTAGAGCACTCATTTCTCTACTTTCTAGTTAATTCTACATATAGTAATATAATTACTTGGGTCTTCTAGACATGCTTGTGGGTTCATACAATGTGATTTACCTTTGTTTTCTACTGAAAATGGTTTAGTCAAACGCGGGTGTTATGGGTTTCCAATAAAATTATGTATGACGTATAAAGATTTGTTTTCTTCCTTTTCAACACTTCCTTAATCACAATTAACCCTAGTTATAACTCAGATTCATTTCCCAATTCAATTCCTAAGTAAAGCCGAACTCGTTTGAGTTGACACCCAATACACAGGTTGAAAATGCTACGAAGTAAAAAGAAATTGTATTTGATACAACTAAATCTACTATGAAATCAAAGTATATCTCTTCCTATTAACTAATTAATCAGTAGAGCTAGGTAACCGTTTCTGCGATACAAAAGCGTTTCACCGGAATAGCGGGCTGTGTGCTAAAATCGATTCTCGCTTTGTCAGCGTCCAATTGTTTATTTTTCGTTCAGTTTAGGAAACGAGAGCGTGCGTTGTATTTTGTGTTACGTGTTGTTCCTTATAAATATATAATTATTAATTTAAAATGTGTAATGTGAACAAGGCTAAAAAACGACCCTTTGCTGGCACACTAAATAAATAAGTTTATCTGTGACTTTCCGGATTTTTTCTGATAAAATAGTTTGTAAACTGTAAATACCGAAGAACGCAGACATAGAAAAAAGGGCGTACCAACGAGAACTGCCTTTATTTTCCATTTACTTGTCATGGTGATAACCTGTAATTTGTCACTTCGCTTACTTGAAAAAGAACCGTTTCAGAACTTTTGGTATAAGTATAAGCCCTAGGTAAAGTTTCCAACTACGAAAACAGCAGATAAGCATGTTCTATTTGTACGCGAAGACGTGGAAAAGAAAATCGAATCTACACATCAAGTCTCACCACGTCAAGTGTTGATTGAAATGCCGCGACAATGCACCGAACGCATTGTCGCGGCCGTTCTCTTCTTGAACACGGTTGCAAGTGCTTACATGTTACATGTAGAGTGCGCGCTTTACATCTTGTGGCAGAGACTATTTGACAATGTTCATCCGAGGTAGATGCATTAATAGCAAGTACAAAAAAAATTTTCTCAAATGCCCAGAGCGTCTTCGATCATTTCACGCACACTCTCCTGGTATTTGTGAACCACCACAGCCGATTCTTACACGTTGGGGAACATGGTTGCAGGCAGTTCATTATTGTGCTGAATATTTCAAACAAGTGGAAGCAGTTATTTCACATTTTAATCCTGCCAAAACTGCAGCTATTAAGGAGAACCAGTCAAAATTTCTAACTAGCCTTCGTTAGAAACTAGGTAGTTTGGTTCTTGGGCTTCGCTCCTTGGATTGTAATATTCAAATTAAATGTCCAAAAAGGCTTTTTGATGATGTACTACAGTTTTATTTTAGAAAAGTTTCATGTTTATTCAAGTCTTTAATAAAAATGTCGAAGAATTTGTGTGTGCCTCGTCAAAATATGGAACTAAAGTAGTTCAAACCGTGACTTCAAAGCGTCTTCCAACAATGGAGAACACATATCACAACAAATCCAAACTTGGCCCCACGTTGGGCGCCATGTTTGGAATGTATTTCTCAGAGGATTTTTGGGAAAAATTTTAAATTTTCTAAATTAATCTAAATTTTTAAACATTGTGTGGGGTCGGGAGTATTCCTAGATACTCTTTGGGCAATTGTAAGTTTTGAATTTAACAAATTGAAATTAACGAATTTTAGAAGTAAAATACAAACTAGCCTTGAATTCGAGTGAAGCTGATGTCATATAAACACTGTGTTTATAATAACCGCTACAGGAATTTGCCTGCTGTAGCCTCTAACCTTTTCTTCCTTGAAATTCTACTTTAATTTCTCTGTCGAACACTTTGGAATCGAGGCCGTAGTCAAACACTAGTTAACTTATCGAAAGTTTAACTAGATAAATGTCTGGCGTCCCTATCTTGCTTTGTTTTATCGCAGGATAGCGACTGCCTACTTCCACAGCTAATTTTGTTGAAATGAAACCCAAATATAAACTTTTATAATGCATTCCGATGAAAGGAAGTTATTTATAGAAATAGCATACGAGAATGAACGAATTGACGCTACTAGCTGATTGAATTTAGAGTATGCTATGATTTAAATTCTGACTGGCAACATAAATATGTCGAAATTCATTAACGATTTACTTAACAATGTTCGGGCAAAGATTTAATTTATGAAATGATGTTTGAAATACCCTTAAATATGCCCTGTTGTCTGTTTTAGATGAATTTTACATTAATTTTGACGATTTACGAGATTATGAAAAAAAATTTGTCCGTGTTACCCTACGATCGTCGTTGTCTGGACTTATATTTTTAATATAATGTCCTCGCTCCAAGGCCAGTTGGCCTGGGGGGAAATGGTGACTTGGAAAATCACATTTTTACCCGCAAGAGGGACATTTCATTACAAATGGGTGGCTAACCTGAATACCCCAATCGTTCTAGATTGACAGCCGATGTTGTTGTAAATATTAAACACTACAATATATATATATAAATAGTTTGGTTGAAGTTTCTTGCATTATGTACAGTTTCTTACATATGTAATGTAAGAAACTTCTTTAATCCCGGCAGAATCTTGAAATATATTAGTAAAATTTGTATGGAACAAAATATGAACATGTGTTTCAGTTCGCGAAACACACCCAAAAACCTTTTTGGCAATCCGAAAGATAAACCGGATATGAGGGAAAAGTTGAGAGAGATACATTGAACAAACGAAACGAGCGATAGGCGTCAGATTCAAGGAGCACATCGCGTGCTACCGATATAGAAAAATTGAATCGTCAATTGTAGATTAGATTAGATTCAATATCGAGGTGGTTCTTGACCTATTCCACTGCGACCTTTTCAATTCTATTGTGGTTCTTCTATCACTGGATTATTTACGTTATCTTTGCCTTTTCACCAGACCTAGCGGCCTTGCGAGTGATCTCTCTGCTTAGGTTTCGGCTTTTCGATATTCATTCATGCTCATATATTTCTTGAGCATATCCTGTTAGCAAGTCTACTATTGTTCTAACAGACTTTCTGTCCCTGCTTAGTAGGTCTGCTGTAAATTTAGGCTTGTGCCCAATCAGAAATTGCTTGACTAATCTCTGACCTCTCTCTTCCACCAGTCATGAGATTTCTCATTTTTCCATTGTTTAGGAGTTGTTTTAACTACCGCACATGCTATGCCCACCGAATATTTTGGATTTCTGTCAGCATTTGACGGGCCTGCTCGGGCTAATTCGTTTGTCTTAACATTCCCTCGATGACCTTTGTGTACTGGTACCCAAACAAGGGTCACCTTAGATCGGCTGCCCATCCTATTGAGGGCATTCATACATTCCCACACCAGTTTCGACTTTAGCTGTGTGGAGTCCAGTAATTCTATCACTGCTTGACTGTCTGAATAGATAGGAATGTATCGATAGTTACTTTCGGCCTGAAATACTGTGGAGCTTTGAATTGGGCTCAGTGATGAGTTAAGTTGGTGTTACACCACTTTGTTAAAAAGTAATTTGCTTTAAATGGAACGCCCTCTATAGTATTTTAGCTAGTGGAAAAAGCATGCAGGTGGTCTAAAATCAACCACCTTCTCGTTGTAGTGATTTTTGAAACTGAGCCACTGCCAATATTGATTTTATCAGTGTGTCGACATTTTTCAATATAATTTGAAACCATGTCTATGATGGGATTTGATAACAAGAAGAAAAATCTCCATTCACAAAGCTACAATCTACCAAATCCACGGAGATGATTCACCCTGCATACATACTTATCTGGGCATTATACTACTAACCTAAGTAGGTGAACTTAAAATATTTATGCCTATATTAAGAGCGTGGCACAACACATAAACGAAACCGGGCATAATATTCAATTAGAAAACCTAAAATTAATCAAGAACCTAACTTCGCCGATGGAATTGGACGCTTACTAAAGTATTTACATGAAAATGAATAAAAAGTTCTGGTTGATCTACTAGGGCAAAGCGGACACATGTTTTACCTTTCGTGCTACACAAGCAATGCCATATTTTCGTTTATTTTCGGTATATTTCGCATGTTTTAGTTTAAGGGTGTATAGGTGGCAAAAGTAGGTGCTTATAAACCTCTTCTTGAGAGTAGAGGTAGAACAGAGATGTTAGAATTAAAGTTTTTTCTTACATCATTCGGTCTTGACAATGGAAATCCATTAATCAAATAATAACTTCTGTAGTGTGTAAAGAATTCAAATTTCAACTTTACAAAACACAATATTACTTAATCATTGCTTCAAAACAATAAATTGCACAGAAAAAGGTGCATTTGATAAAGCGCAAAAGAAAATTGCGTAATTGATAGATAATCTTGCCATAATGTCAAGAGTACAATTACAGAGCACGCTGGATCATTGTAATATAAAATAATTGAAAATAATTGAAAACCGGTTGTAATAGCTAAAATGATAGAGCGATGCTTGGATAATACTAATAATGATAGCAATACCCAATAGCAATGATAATAATATTAGCCAGATAAATGCAGTCATTTAGGTGAGAAATCGAAAGTCTAGAGTATGGGTTGGTGTAAATGGAAAACACAATGGGTAAATTAACAGCTACATGCTTTGTTACAAAGTTATACGTTTAAACGTTGGCATTTTTCGGATTTCATTATCCTAATGATAGTGTTCTGGTATTGAGTTATAGTTTCATAATGGCTCACCGTCAAGAACTAACACGTTTATACCTTATTGTTAATGTAGCAGTAAAAGAAGCAATAGTACACAACTAACGAACAATGTTAGATGAGAATAATAACCTATGACAACCATGAACGTGCACGTTAACTCGTATAACACTGGAAAATCTATAGGGAATATCCATTTCAATCATATTACTCGCATGAATTGCAAAAAGTTAAATTACACCTAAGGTAAATCCAAACAGTTCTTAAATCCCGTCTCATCAAGTGAACCTCACCGGTTTTCTGATATGTGGTTATTACAGACGACACTCCTGCATTATGCATTAAACGGAGAATACACCATCGTCTTTTGTTTTCATCAAATTGCACACAACGATTATGAAACAATATCTTATTTGCTTTAATGTTGGGTAATTGCTAAACACGTCGATCAAGTCGCCTTTACATACAAATATAAAAAAAAAAAACGTTCGACATGCATCTACGTATAATTTAAGCGATTTCATAACATCCAAGTGTCAAAAAAATTTATACTTCATAATATAATCTCATGTGTTCCAAGAAAGAAATTAAAAGCAGTAGGGGAAAATGTTGAAAAGCGCATGGATTAAGGTGAAACTATATACGTCAAAATATTAGGTGTACAGTCCGTAGAAAAATTACTGGATTTCGATTGAAGGTGCAAGGGTACCTTTTAAAGTCAAAACATGAAAGATCTTTGTTCATACAATTCAATATTTGTTCTTGAACAAGATATTGAATTCTAAGGGGTAAAGCCTTAAAGATGATCAAGCATTTGGACTTTAAAAACAACAAAGCAATTGATCGAGTACCTGATGTGTGAAAGATTGAAAATATAAGGTAATATCTATAAAGTAAAGCTTCTAGATGATCTCCTCTGCTCCCTCAGGTTCTAAAAAGATATACAGGCTGTCTATAATATGAATCAAATTTGGCAACGATTTCGATAGCCATTTTGTAGAGTTAGGTTGATGCTAAGAAAATTTGGACGAACTGTTAAAAACCCTAAGAAGTGCTTAGTCGGATAACATTTGAATCAGTACTGTAGCATGTAAGGTGTTTAAGAGATTGGGTGTTAAAGAAAGATTCGTAAAAAATCTGAAATTTAATTAGGTATTGAAATGTGCTTGTTTAGGAAAATTTGTTAAAAATTTGAACTTTTGCAATTTAATTCTTTGTGGGATCGGGAATATTCCTGGATACTCTTTTGGCAATTTTCTTATGACCTTTGAAATGAATAAATTGAAATTTAACGAATATTAAAATTTAAAACGGGAACTAGCCTTGAATTCGAATGAAGCTGTCACATAAACACTCTGTTTACTATGACATTTACAGGAATCTGCCTGCTCTAACCTCGAACCTTTTCTTCTTTGAAATTGTACTCTACTTTTCAATAACTAACACTTTAAACTGAGACCACAGTCAAAACACAAGTTGATTCGACTAAAGCTGAATCAGAATCGATGAAACTTCTGACGTCCCTCTATTCCTGTATTTAATCGCGGTAGCGATTGTTTCATTCCACAGCAAATTTTGATGAATTTTGTCCAAATATAAATTTTATGATGCATTTCGATGAGAGGAAGTTATGCATGCTGTAACGCTACCAGATGACCTTATGCTCAAAAGAACCACTGACAACATAAATATGACGAATTTTACTGACGATTTACTTAATAGTATTAGGTCAGAGGTTTAATTTACGGAATGATGTTTGAAATACCTTTGAATACACCCTGTTGCCTGTTTTAGAAGAAGCTTACATCAATTTTGACGATTGACAAATGGATAAATTGCACAGAAGATGGAGATTTATCTACGTTACCCTAAGATTGTCGTTATCTGGACTTATATGTTATATTTAACGTCCGGACTCCAAGGCCAGTCGGTCTGGGGGGATTGTAACTGTTCAAACGAGCTTTTTCTCCGCTAGAGGGACTTTTCATTACCATCGGGTGGCTATCCTGAATACCCTACACGTTATAAATTGACAGCTGATGTTCCCTATGTAAATATTGAATATTATAGTATATTTATTTGAAGTAATAAAACAAATACACCGAAACATCACAATATATAGATAAATAAATAAAAAGCAAATTTAAATTAAATATAACAGTAGACAAGAACATTTCAGACAGACACAACATTTAGATTGGTATTGTACTATTGAGGAACTCATCACTAGAGTTTGTTAAAAAGGCGGTACCGGATGGCAGTAGCGTAGCGGTAGCGGCGTGGGTAGGGGCAATTTTAAACTCGTAGTCGATCTCGACAGTACTGCGAGAGACTTCAAAGCGACAGTACCTAAATTAAGATGGCGTTAAAATTCAATGTGTAGTTTGTAATATCCCTTTAATGTAGTGGTACAAATGGGATTGTCTACGTCAAGTAAATAGTAAACAGCATTCTTCAAAAAAAAAAATTGCACACGACACTATGACAAATTGAAATTTAATTTATGTGTTACCTTTATTGCATGTAATCTACCGTTTAATTTACTAGACAAGGAAACATATGTCTTTTTTTGGGATAAATATTCGGACTGCAAATTACCAAGTCGGGCATCGTTACAGAGAATTGTGCCATCTGCTCGTGAACATGTTGAAAAAAGAATTAAATCGGAGTTGAAAGATACAAAATTGTGGTTATGTCTGGACGAAACAACAGATCGTAAAAAACATTCTGTGGTTAATGTAATGGTACATACAATGGAACCACATCAATCGTCACCTTCAATTCTATTAGCTTCCAGACCAGTACAACAATGTACTGTCGAAGTAATTTCGAAGTTAGTGTTAAATACATTGGAAAAGTTTCAACTTTCAACAAACCAACTGTTGATGTTTATGAGTGATGGTGCTGCAAACATGCTTTCTGTAGGCCGGTCTCTTAAAAAACATTGTGCTAACTTGTTACATATTACGTGTACAATTCATGCTTTCAGTCATGTGGCAGATAGTATTAGAAAATGTTCTCCTGAGGTAGACTCTTTAATAGCGCATACAAAAGCAGTGTTTGTCAAATCCCCAAAACGTATTCGCAAATTTCACAAACTGTGCCCCCGTATGCCTGAGCCACCAGAACCTATTCTTACACGTTGGGGAACATGGTCACAGGCTACGTTTTATTATCATAAATATTTTGAGAATATTAAGAACGTGGTTTTACAATTCGATCCAAAGGCAGCTCCGGCTATCAAGGAAAGCTAGTCGAAATTTCGAGAAAATCAGGTTAAAACGGATTTAAAAACTATTCAGAACAATTACTTGGGTCTAGTGGAAGGCAATAGAAAAACATTTCTTGAATTAATTTTTTTAGGGCATCCTTGGATGGTAAAGAAGTTAACGCAATGCTTTCTGTAAAGGATTTATCTACGGGAATATATTAACATTCCTTAAAACTGAGTCAAACCGCAATAACCTAAATATTTAACCGTCTAGAAATGAATAAATAAACAGTATCCTAACGTCATCGTTACCTAACCTCAAGCAGAAAAAATAACGTTTTCACATTAAACGAACCACCTGTAAAACAAATGGAAGCATAAAACGAGACGTACGGCGAATTTCATAACGTCCACACGATGTCGTAGTAGTATTATTACTAGGTATACATACATAACCTAGCATTCGCACATGAGCAAACAATAGCAAAGCTGATAATTATACGTGAACCGTATCGCATGACAAAATATCCAAGTCGGCCAAGTGTGTGTCGAACGGACGGACGCACGAAACAATAGCTTAGGCGCGTGTCGCTTGGCTAAATCTGTTAAGCGGTCCAAGGCCTACCTTGATCCAATTCCATCCGGAATGAGAACGCCGAAGTTCCCATGTCAATTACTATGATAATGGCTCGACCTGTTGCCTGGTATCGTAACGCACCAGCTCGCGGTTCTTCCATCTCTTTCTATCGCAGAAAAAACGGCAATTGAGCGAAAAAAGGACGAATATATAATAGAGAAGAGGTTCTACATAGATTCGCTTTTGCACACCTTCCAACTGTTACGCAATGGCCACCTATTTACTTACGTGGTAGATGTGTATGTGTTAGTATCGTAATAAAACAAGTGTCTTTGCTCGTGGAAGCATAAATTACATGTATTAGAAGGAGCTAGAGACGTAATTTCATTGTTTATTAGCGAAATGAATGATACGGTTACTGGTTTCGGAAATATACCGACAGATATACATATAATTGTGTATGGATCTTGATTACGATATAAAATTTACGTTACCATGCGCTGGATTTATACGTTAATTATATGATAAATTTGAATTACTTAAAATTAGTAAAAAACATTATTAGGGAGTTCCTCATCGTCAGTGAATAACCAGATGATCTGGCTGACTGTGTTGAAGCCTGTCTTTCTTCTATTTCCAGTTTCATGGTAAATATTATGAACTCAGGCGTAGCTATGGGATTTCATCTGTCTCCTATCGTCGTCAACATCTTTATGAAAGCGTATGAACAACAAGCACTATTATCTTACAACCTTAAGCCAAAGTGTTGGTACAGGTACGTTGATGACTACAGCTGGCCACGAGCGGAGGACGCAATTTCTCTTTGAGACATGCTTTTCACTATTTACGTGTCGTAGACAATGTTGTCTGGACCAACACATTAACGGGATTTTACAGATTACACATTTAATTTTAGCACCTTCATATATTAAGTCTGGAATTTCTGCAATAAATTTTCGAAGTTTGTCCGACCGCGGTCATTTTGCTGACGAAATCATAATTTTTCTAGGACAGATAAACAATTGCGCAAATGACCGGCAGCGAAAATGTCCGTACCGCTCCGCAGACGAAGTAATACTACCGTTCCTCTCGGTCCGAACTGATTCTACGCCGAAGCGCGGTACCTCTCGTGGCCAGCGTTATTGATGACACTTTTGTTATCGGGCCCCATGGACACGAATCTTTAAATAATTTCCTATAGTTTCTGAGTTTCCAATATGATTCCATACGCTTCGCCATGGAGCTCGAATTAGACGGTTGCCTTCCTTTCCTCTTACACCCCTAAGTTATACGGTCTTCCTAAAGTTCACAAAACCAATATCCCCTTACGCCTTATTGTTATCAGTAGCTCTACTTACGAATTATCAAAGTTCCTTTGTAACCTTGGAGTCATCAACATTATACATTGGATTCGAGTTCGAAAGACCGTTGGGTCATCAATGCAATGTTCAAAATTAGTACGACCAGATGTGTATATCACCGACAGGGATGCCAAACTACTCCAGAATAAGCACATAGAATACAAGCTGATCACCTTCAGTGAGCACCTAAAGGTTGAAACAAATTACATAAAAATTAAAAATATTTGGTTGCAGAAAAACACTCGAAAAGGTCAAAAATAACACTGGTTAAAAACATTTGGACTTCTTCTTGCCCCGCAAATTACTATACGTGAGCCTTGCAGCATTTTTTATGTTGAATTCAAATCTTTTTTCAGAAATATTCTATCAGGCAAGGTTTCTAAGTGACAGCGCAATAAATAGCAGAACAACGTATATAATCTGTTTATTTATAAAACAACTGAAAATGTTTCTAAAATGTACAAATTTTCTGCTATATTTAGCGTCAGGAACGTCTCTCAACCGTGTCCAGCAATAGTCTGCCAGCATAGATGGGCTCCACTTGCCTTGGTAGCGCCTTTCGATGTTCAAAATATCTTGGTGAAATCTTTCCCCATGTTCGTCACTAACGGCTCCAAGATTGTCCGGGAAAAAATCTAAATGTGAGTCTAAAAAATGAATTTTTAGGCAGCCAGGCGGATTTTTCATTTTTGTTCAGCTCTATATCGAACTTTTCGTCTCGAAACAAGTCCCTGTAGGGGTCCTACAAATATACCCTCCTTTACTTTAGGATCACTGATTCTGGGGAGCTTATTCCTTAAATACCGTTTTTGTCCATTGCTTTGACGAAATTTTTCATAAGTCCCAGTTTTATATGTAAAGGGGGCAGATACATTTTCTGAGGATCGACAAGAGGGGGGTTGATGACATTCTTCACTCCTGGAGTCAATGATGTTCGTGTTAGCCACACTTTCTTTACATAATGTTTTTTCTTGTCTCGACTCACACAGGAAACAAATTATTCGGCCGATTTATGTGCCATCACTGCTTCAACAATACCAAGTGTCAAGCTTGACGAAAATAGTAATGTAAAATTTCAATAGCACCATCTAGTGGTCGTTTATAAAAACTTACGACGCTACTCCTTGTGCAATATGGCGTACACCATTCTTCACAAGAAGTTGTCCTCTATATTTCAGACCACCATACACTTATCGCCATTGACTAAAAACTAGCAATCCAATTCCTACATACTTACCACAATACGTTAAGAACTCTAAATAAATCACAATAAAGTGAAATGAGTCGTAAGGCTTAAGAAAAAGATGCCCCACATCGAATAAAATTCATTCTCTCTTTCTATCTCCCACGAGACGTTACCGCAATGGCAACGAACAATAATAAGATCCAAGTGATTTCTTTTGGTCGGAGAAGGTCGCCCTCGAAGTCTATTAAAACCGAAAGAAGGCAAAGGAGATGCAGGAGAAGATCGGGAGAGGATTTGCATTTACGATTGTATGTTTTGTAACGTGTTCTCTTAATGCTATCCCATAAGCATGATTTATTTCTTAATTTACATTCGTTAGTCGTTCGCGATCCGATGTATAAATCAAGTCTCAGTGGATTGTTCACACGTTTATTAGCGTCTTTCATTGGCAAATAGGGGAACAGTGTTTCTGTTGGTTTTTTTTTTCTATTTTACTTTTATATGGATTGTTGTGAGGAACAATTTAGACGGGAGTTTCTCTTTTTATTGAAAAGAAACGCCCTGTATAGAAAAATGCGATGAAAGTGGTAAGAGGTGTTTTCAGTTAACGCACATATTGAAACTATAATCTCCCCTAACTTCAATACATTTTGTGCGTGGATGTAAACTGGAGCACTGGGTTCTTCAATGTTAGATATAAAGAACAACGACTGCAATTGACTCTAGTATTTGTATTTTAAAAATAGTACATAACAACTTGCACTTAAACACTATGAAGAGTTAATATGAACATCGAGGTGTATTAATTGGAGTTGCGTACACCATTTCTACTCGATGAGAGTCTAATTATCGAATTGCATTCTTGTTTATTAACAGCAAAGCGCAATGGTGTACGTAATCCGCTTCACAACTGTGTCAGCAAAAAAATATCTTAATATACGATATAAAATACGATAGTTCGAGATTCGAACACATTTATTACAACGATCAATTAATTTTTATGCCCTTGCAAAAATAATCTAGAGTTTTTCCCTCAAAATGTCTTTCTGGGACGAGGTTCATCGGGTCGCCCCATTCCATCGATTTCTTTTTGGATAGAGGATCATAATACAGAGCCATTGTTTCATCTCCTGTAACAATGGACTCCAAAGCCGGTTTCGGGTCGTCTCCACACATGTTTAAAAATGATCGCGCACATTCGACCCGACCTTCACGTTGGAGAGTAGGGCGAATACTTGTTTCACAAATGTTAGGTATCATTGCTAATTTCTTCACTTTCAAACGGCGATCTGCTAATACCATTCCTTCAATAATTGAAATGCCTTGAGGCGTTATCAGTTCAATTGGCTGATCGGGGCTCATCATCTTCAAGGGATTCTTGCCCCAAGTTGCATTTACTTACCAATCATGAACAATGGATCCTATAACCAAAAAAGAAACAGAAATTTCAGAAGAGAAATAATTCTTCTGGTAGAGAAAGATGTAAAATTAAATTTATATAGCAGATAATTAATTCATAGCCTGTTTCCGGATAAGACTCTTCAGATAATCTTGTTTGTATAGACTCAATGTCGTTGATGTAAGTGGCATAGATGGAAAACCACACCAATACTGCCAAGATCGAAGAAGTACAAGGGATGATCGTAAAATAAGGTTCCCAAAGCCCTACAGCAGCAATAAGACGTGTTAGGCGAAATTGGCGCGTGCAGCAGCTCTCCCACTCTATATACGTACCACTCCCGTCTCGCTACGCCGTTCAGTGTTGGCCAAGCAGCTGGCCGAGATGGAATTCTTGATCGCCGCTACCGCCAGGTACAAAATTTGCGCTGTAATACGTTTTTTAAACGCGAAAGGGGTTTCACCTATAGACATTCATCGTCAATTAACCGAAGTTTATGGAGAAAAGGGAATAGCTGTTCAACACGTCCGCAAATGGTGTAGGGAATTCACTGGAGATCAGACGGAAATTCACGATGAAGAGCGGAGAGGAAGACCATCAGTTTCAGAGGAAATCGTTGAAAAGGTCGAGAGCATACTGCTTGAAGATCGGAGGGTCATCATTCGCCAACTCGCTCTTCGGATTCCTGAGATTTCCAACACCACAGTTGAGGTTATTCGATTCATGAAAAGACTGGCGGCAGGATTTTACGACATGGGGATACAGAAGTTGGAGCACCGTCTGCAAAAACGCTTGGATAGAAATGGCGATTATGTCGAAAAATAGCTTAAGTTTTTACCTTTAAAACGATGTGTAATGTTAAGAAAATAAAGAATGCTGTCCATTTTTTAAAAATATGGGAACCTTATTGAAATTCGTTAAATAAATCCATGGATCCCATAGTATCGCGACACCAACCGAATTAGTGATTGGGAAACGATAGAGAAGAATCAAAGAGCTTAAAAGAGGTGCCAGCATAATAGCAATGTAGCCACTAACACATATTATCAATGCGATGTTACAAACAGGAATTTTTCCTGAGGAGCTCAAGAAAAAGCTATAATTAAGCCCATCTATAAAAAAGAGATAAATCCGATCTGGAAAACTACAGGCCTATAGCGCTACTTTAAAATACTGCTAAAATATTTAAAAAAATTATCTACGAAAGGACTAATAGCTTCCTAGACAACGTGGGTCTATTGTCATCCAAGCAGAGCACTTACCGAAAAGCGAAGTCTACAATTATTACAATTCATCAAATAACTTCATATGTTTTCAATGTTATGAACAACAAGAAAGAATATGTAGTAGGAGTATTTATGGACCTTTCGAAAGCATTCGATAGAGTTGACCATCAAATTTTATTCAGCAAATTAGAAATAATGGGCGTTCGAGATGTTGCACATGATTTATTGAAATCTTATTTAAGGGAGAGACAACAAAGCACCATGTTTATTTACGAAAATCGGAAATTGTATTCCGAGTGGGGTAGTACAGTACCGTGCAATCGAATTAGGGCCACTATATAAATTTGAGTTTTAGCTTAATAAATAATACAAAGTATCAACGATTGATAAAAACAATTTTTATTTATTTATATATATATATATTTATATTAACACGTACATTAATATTTCGTCGAACAACCCCTTGCTTTTATGACAGCAGCAATTCCTTTTGGCATCCTTGCTATACACGCTGCTGCAACTTCTTTAAGGTGAGCATTATTTTGCCAGCTATTTGTTATGTTTGCTTTCAAAACGTCAACTGTTGTATTGGGAGATGCATAAATTGTACGTTTTAAAGAATTCCAAACATTTTCGATTGGATTCAGGTCGGGGGAATTGCCTAGCCATGGCAATATCTTCAGTTTTCTTGCTGAAAACATTTTTAGAATTGTTTTTGCCCTGTGGCACGGTGCACCATCCTGCATAAATGTGTAAGAGTAATTTTCAGGGTCCAAAGATGTCATATACGGGATTAAGATTGATTCCATAACTTGTTTATATTGAATTTGATTCATGATACCCGTTACAAAATAGAGCGGTCCAAGCCCTTCCCCTGATATACAGGACCAAATCATGACTGCCGGTGGATGTTTCACTGTTTTTACCACTGCGCTTTCATCATATCGTTCCGATGGTCTTCTTCTAACGAACCGAGCAACTTCAGCTACAGCCTCTAGCCGTGACTCGACACTAAAAACAACCGTTAGAAACAGAAATTTTCATTACATTTTCGAATTTATTAAAAATGTTCCAAATTTTGAAAATATACATAAAATATTGATACATACCTTTTTCTAATCCTCAACAGTAAAATTCCGATACTGTTGCGCCCATTGCAATCTTGCCTTTTTCATCCTTAAAGTAAGTTTCGGCTTTTTTGCAGGGCGTCTACTTCTGATATTGGCTTCATATAAGCGCGATTTTAATGTTCGATCTGATATTTTTATATTATCAGCCTGTAATATACGCTGAAGTTCTTTAATGCACGGTTGCCTGTTTTCTAATGCCCTTTTTATGATAATTCTGTCTTCCCGTGGCGAAGTTTTGCGAATACCGCGACAATGAGAAGGACCACTTGAAGTCGCTAGTAAATTTTCTTTCTTTGACATCGCTACCCTGTCGACTGTTTGACGAGAAACTCGTTCTCTTCTGGCTATTTCCCGATGCGAATACAGCCCCGTCTCTAATATCACTTGAATTCTTGTTTTTTTGTCATTTGAAATGTCTTTACGTTTGCCCATTTCACAAAATTTAATCAATAAAAAAAGAAAATTAAACGTCACGAAATTTCAATCTAATTACACTAAAACAACGTGTAAAACGAATATTATAGCACGAAAATATAATACCTGCACTTTACACCATCAAAACTACACGTAAACTAACTTGAAGCAGGTAAAGCCAGTCACCGATTACCGACCCAAAACGTACCTTGGATAGAAAGGAATGTTTGGTGAGGGTTATAATAACGAGAATGTTATACCTACTTAAGAGGATTATCTCAAATACAATTAAAAACTTTTTATTGCGGAAAATATTTAGAAATTTTGGTTATTATAATATTAATAGCAAATATTTGTATAAAATCAAAGTGGCCCTAATTCGATTGCACGGTACTGTATACAGCGTCAGGGAATACCACAGGGATCAATTGTTGGCCCAGTGTCGAAAATTAATCTGCCCATATATATAATTCTTGGAATGACTTATTTTTATGAGTTCAACAACCTGTTAAAATACCCCAACTTTGAGACCAGTCTGAACATAATAAATAAAAGTGTCCTTATTTGCTTCCTTAAAAACAGAAATGCCAAAAGCGTGGTAATGATTTCAACAATGTAATGTCCCAAGTAGGCAACTGTTCTTACGGAATCATCGACGTCATTTCCTCCTTCCCGTCATCGGAATTAATTAATCTATAAGGGGCACGCGTTTCGGAAATCTGTGGATTTTCATAGCACGCGATCCGAAAAAATTATAGTAATTTAGCGTCTCGTATTAGTCATAATTAATAACGCATCTATTTTTCGGTAAATAATTACAAGCTAACTAGACGCTGTGCGGAGCTCTCACAGCTTCCTTTTACTTCATTTTTTTTTCATTCATTTACCTTAATTTTCGCCTTTCAACGTTTCATAAACATAATTCGTTATTAGGCAGCGGACCATAAGCCGCCGTAAAGCCGGTCCGCGGTTCGTTCCTTCATCTAGAGTTTACTGTCTTTAGATCGATTCATTACACGTTAATTATTGCGTAGAATAATTTAAAAATAACCCGTTTCCGTTCGTTGCGTATATATGTAACTGGTGCTCCGTAACTCGTTTCCATTTGACGGGCTAATATCTTCCTGCTGTGTAGAATCGTTTACGAATGTACTTAAATATTAAATGAATGCTTCGATGGTTGAATTGTTGTGGTAGAATGGTTTTCTACTAGATAAATTCGGCCCAAGTTCGATCGCATGCTTGACAATGGAAGTCAGCGGATCACCGTAACTTATTCCCGAATTAATTAAAGGATTTTTGTGACGCCGCGTTGAAAAATTACAGTCAGTCGTTTACTGTACGTACTCGATATCAGTGCAGATTTCAGCAAATAGGTAATATACCTTATTCGTTAATTTTCATTCCATTAATAGACCCTGACGCGTTGATTATTTTCCAATAAATGCTTAAATGTAGTATTGTCGAATATGAAGCAAACAAATCGTCTTCAATATAAAAGAAAAACGATTAATTTCAAAAGATTATAAAGTAAATAGATTACATGTGCCCTACGGACAGTGGCGTAGCTACACCCACGCAATGCGTAGGGGCTCTAGACGCAAGGGGTCCAAAAGGCCTTCCGATCTTCTATGTTTTTACTCCTGTTATGATAATTAATGATCTTGCGTGGGGGCCCAAATTTGGTAGTTACACCACTGCTTACGGAGTTCCTCAAGGAACGTACAATTCACCACACCTCCTTTCTCCTACCACAACTGTATGCCTGCATTCTGATAAGAAACTTTGAATCAGTCTTCATCCAGATGCACCCGCACTAATGGACTGGAGTACAGCTACCACCATATCATGACTAATTGAGTTTTAAGGCTTTAAAAAGTCCAGTAAAATCGGAGCTGTTATTTTGCCGTTATCTTTAGCCTCCAGCATATCGTCAACAATAAGAGAAATTGCTGTAGTGCAGTTGTAGTTCGAGCGAAACCCAGGTGGGTTGGAAGTAGATGTTCAAATAAGCAATCACTTGCAGTATTGCCACTAACGTAGTACTATTTAACTCTAATACGTCTTACTGTTATGACTAGAGCCCAGTAACAGAGAGCCGTGCCGTAGCCGTACCTGCCTAGTATACAAAAACAATAGTAAGAAAATGGAAAAAAAATAACAGAACTAATACATAATTATAATATGTGAAAAGTAGTGAAACACTCACCCTTTTAAGCAGCCTTGGCTACGAAACAGTAAAACTAGAAGCACCATTATCAGTATTAACATCGTATGGATAAGAGTGGCAAAAAGTTGACACCATTAGATGTGTTTCCACAGTTGTCTCGGTGAGCGATGTTCGCCGTGGTAAGAAAATGAGTTTATATCTTGAAAAAGAGCGTTCAACATCTACCGATGTTATACATACATGATTAAAATATTCTTTGTACTTAGTCAGTGGATTATTCGATACACCATCACAAATTTGTTTTAGTGTGCTAAAATCGGAATCTTTCTGTAGCACACTCTCGAACTTTCCTAAAACGCGTTTATATTTTGCGTCATGCGTCATGCGTCATAGTCAGTAGTTGTGTATGCACTCCGTCCATAATTTGCAGAGACTCCAATAACGATAACGATCTATTTTGTAGTTGGTCTATTGTGTCAGCTCATTTTCTTTTCCACGTCATCGCGTACAAATGCAACATGCTTACGTGCCGTCTTCTCCGTTGGCAACCGCAACTCGGGATTGTATTTGTCCCAAAAGTCCTTAAACGGTTGTTTATCCAGTAAGCCTAGTGGCAAATTACATTTTATCAACATAAGAATTACATAAAAAAATGCACTTCTCGGTGGCATGTCTAATTTTCGTTTTCTATGCTGTGCGGAATTTACGTGTCTTGTACAGTTCTACTTCTTATTTGACGTCAAATGTATTTTGCACACTTTATAATCTTACTCCCGTTGTAAAACAAATCGGGAAAGTCAGAAATAAACTTATTTACTATGTCTTGAAAGGATCGTTTTTCAGCCTTCGACATGTTCACTAAAAACTACCTACTAAACTATTAATAACTATTAATTACTAACTTCGAATCTCATTTAAAACGTTTAAAGATAATGTTGTCTAGATAACTTTGTTTCTTCACCATAGTCTGTTTGTACACTAAAAGACAGTACAATACAAAGATAAAAATGTATCCTTATTTGAAGAACATCAATATGCTCAATTCAAAGTTACATGTTACTATTTTGAAACTGTAGTATTCCAATAGACGATGTATTTACATCTGTTTCATTTAAAACTAGCTGTTTTTTAAGGTGCGTGTGCAGTAATATAATTTATGGAAGTGCAACAGTTACAAAAGCCATTGAGAACCTTTTCTGGAGCAAAGTAAAGTCTATGGTTCTTTTCTCTGGTTTATTGCATGCTTGCTTTAGAAACAGAATGAGTTTAACGATTATGCCATAGTGTTAATTCAAAATACCTACGTAAATAATATATTTTAATGCAAAACCTCTGTACGCGTTTGAATAACACTGGTATGTAAGTATTACTGCGAAACAAATGCGGGCTTTGTTCTCTACCGCTTGTTGTAGAACAACGCGTACAGTTTAGAAAGTGCTTTAACAATTAGAATTTGAACTGGTGCAATTAGCAGTTGCTGCATGGTTATGCGGAAGTCCACCTACTACACGGCAAGCGAAATAAGTGGATTATGTTTGTTAATGTTTTGTGGGAAGGTTGTAATCTTATAGTTTGATTAACTGGAATAATATATTGGAATTTGTCTCTGTTGGCGTGAAATGACATTTTACTTCAGTTCTTTGTCCATAGAGTCGTATAAATTTGTTTCTGATTTATACAAGGTGCAAAATATATTCTATGACGCGAATGCGTAAAAGAAAACTGCCAATACGAAGCTTAGAAAACCGAACAACTTTTACAGAAACTTCTTAGTTTGCCGTCAGGCTACCGCCACTGAGAGAAATGGATAAATGTATACTTGGTCTCCCGGATCGACTGGGATTGCATGGGTAACTTCTTTATCATTGAAGATAGAGATTTGGTTAAATGGGCAATGTTTTGCAGTTTTATGTGCTGATTTAAAATCTATTAGAAAAAGTTCAAAATCTCGAACCCGTCAGAAGTTATTAAAAAAAAACTAAAAACTGTCATAAAAGTTTCATATCACTGTTTTCAGTAAGACCAATTTAAAATCGATGTTGAACTAAAATTCAAGATGGCGGCTTTTGAGGTACTCGTATGAACTTCCTTAAGTTAAATGGACGCCATATTGGACTTTTACAATGGAAATAAGTTTGCGTCGATTCCAATCCGTCATTCAACAATCCTTAAGGCAACCCTTATGGCAAAATTAAATTCATCTCAGAAAAAAATTCTTATGCTCAACATAAATTGTCTGTTTACGTCGATTTAAAAATGGTGAACTTTCTTCTTGGAGTGCAATATTGTTACACTAAGTATCCTTGCCAAACCTGTTTATGGGGTAGCCGTGCAAAAGCAAAGGCACTGGCAACAAACTGTGTGGCTTTTAAGAGAAGACCTGACTGTAGGAAAAGCAAACATTTTTAATGAGGCATTAATAGACAGGGAACAAATACTGCCGCCTCTCCATATCCAACTGGGGTTAATAAAACAATTTATTAAGACCTTGGATAAGTTAGGTGATTGTTCCAAGTATGTGTGTCGAACATTTCCAGCACTTAGCATGGAAAAAATAAAAGCAAAAATTTTGTACGGTCCATGAATTCACAAATTGGCTAATGATAAACATTTATCACATATGGCTTGGATTTGTATCAGTTGTGCAATATTTTTTAGGCAATCACAAGGCTGACAACTATTAGGAACGAATCCATAATATGTTAAAGAGTTCTGAAGAATTAGGAGCGCGTATGAGTATTAAGTGTATTTTCTGCATAGCCATTTAGACAAATTCCCGTCCAATTTAGGGGATTACAGAGAGGAACAGGATGAACGGTTCATCAAGATATCCGGATAATGAGAGAAAGATACCAAGAGAGATGGGACCGTAACGTTATGGTCGCCTACTGTTAGGATCTATAGAGAGATTGCCCACAAAAGGAATACTGAAGGAAATCTTACAAGAAACGGTTTTCATAACCTTTAATGCTTTCTATGTAATACATTCTGTGTTTATTTATAGAATTTCCTAAATAAAGTTTAATTCAAAAACTTAGAAGGTAATATGCCTATTTTTCTAATTTCTTTCCACTTTTTCTTTATAAATATGAAGGCGATTCGTGAAGTAAGTTCCGTTTCCGCCTAGGGAGCAGTGGTGTGAGTATATCGGCGCAATCACAGCGCTGCGGTGTAGTCTGGTTCAATGCGAGTCTGGCAGTGCTAGTGAGGGAATCGTTCGGACATTCTTTCATGCTATTTTGGTCGTTCAAAATGGCTGCTGCAATTGAAAATCCCGCCGACTGTGAACTGCGTGCTGTTATCCGATTTTGGTGTGCAAAGAACATGAAGGCTGCTGAGATTCATTGTGAACTTTGTTCTGTTTATGGTGAAAATGTAATGAGTGACAGTGTGGTTAGAAGATGGCGCAGTATGTTTCGAAAAGGACGAACTAATGTTCATGATGAAGAACGGGATCGGCACTAACTTTTCTGACACGCTACGGTGCTGAAGGTGGAGATTTCCTCAGGCATATCATAACAGGTGATGAGACTTGGGTCGCCTATGTCATCGTTGAGACGAAAACACAGTCAATGCTGTGGGGTGGCCTACGAGAAAAGTTTAAAGTGCCGTCAAACATTTTCTGCGAGAGAAGCCATGGCCACTGTCTTTTGAGGCAACAAAGGCGTCCTTTTTGTAGACTTTATGGTACAAGGACCACAATAAGCGCTGAAGTCTACTGTGAAACTTTGAAGAAGCCCAGAAGAGCTGTTCAGAACAAACGACGTATATTATCGAGTTCGGGCATCGTTTTTCTTCATGATAACGCCCGCCCGCATACCGCCACTTGCACAGTAGGCCTACTGGACAGTTACAAATGGGAAGTGTTTGAGCATCCTCCCTACAGCTCTGATTTGGCTCCTAGCGATTACCATCTCTTTTTTAACATGAAGAAATTTTCTTGGATCGCAACGACTTGAGGGCGATGCAGATCTGCAAGACAGTGTTACAGCGTGGCTTAATTCACAGGCGGCAGAGTTCTATGAAGAGGGCATTAGAAAACTGGTTCATCGCTATGACAAATGTCTCATTTTAATGGCAACTTTGTAGGAAAATAGCTGAAAGTAGTAGCTTTAAGTTGTATATAATAAAAACCTCTTCATGTATTGGTGTCTTTTTAAAATAACCAAACGGAACTTACTTTAGGAATCGCCCTCGTACTTGACCGTATACATATCTCAAAAACTGGAGCCAAGCGAAAGAAAATAATATCACATTACCCAAAAACGACTCTTACATTTCCGGCAATAGTTTGAGTGTTCCTCAGTGTAATCAACACCGAATAGAGTATATACATGTTGATACCCTTGTAATGAATGTAGATACACTTGCTGTTGTCAAAAGCGTATTTACCAAGTGACAGAAAAATTGTAATAATAATTGTATCACTCATATGACTCATTTTATGACTTGGATCGAACCGAGCAATTTCTTCTATCAGTACCTTTCTTGTTAGAACTTTACAAGTCAAGTAAAGTCAAGTAAATTCCCTTTCATTTTCGATTGGACGATTGCGCGACACCTTCGAAATACAAGAATAGTAATTTCCTCGACGGTCACTTACATCATCCATCAGATCGTTCTCTAAATCATGTTCACGGTTTTCGTAATTACGATACGTACGATTGAGAGCGAAAAAAAGATCAATACAAGCGGACCTCTTCGCCGCATAGACGTAGAACATTTTGCTTCGTTACAGGTTTCAAAAGGATTACGCGAGAAATCACACGTGATTTCCATTGTCACGTACGAGTGACATGCCTCTAACTCTTCGATGGTAAATTACCGACAATCTTCCGAAAGATATTCCTTCTATACTCCATAGCGGATAAGGTGTATACATATATATATATATATATATATATGTATAGGTACGTGTACCTTGTCAAGGGTCACCTGATTAGTTATGGACGAGAGAACGGCGAGAACGACGAGATGAAGAGACGAAAGAGGCGAAAAGAGAGGAACATAGTCGAGAGGTCAAAATAGCACACGATTATAACGAACTGCGTGTCGAATAGATACAATGATGATACAGAAATACTATTACGATATAGAATTATTATTGCTTCAAGAGCGGTATAACAGGAGAATTACGAGAACATATTCGTGAAAGAGGAACAAGAAGTAGAAGAAGAAGAAGGAGATCGCAGTTTGCCCTGAGTGGTATTACAATCTATTAAAGCGCGCTGGTCTTTATGTCTATAAATTCTGCCATTCATTACCATTGCCTGTTATGCGTTAATATCGATCTGGATGATTATCGAAAGCTAATCGTTCGTTTAGGTGCGAAACCGCGATGGGGAATTGATTAATGATCGGTGACTAATTCGCTCGATTACGAAGTGTAAACGTACCATTTTAAATCGGGCTTCGTTTTGGCTTTCTGCAAAACAATTCCTCTTGTACAAAAATAAAAAATACATAAAAAATGGACAGTTCCCTTTTTTGATGAGTTTTTTTCACTGAACATGGGGCTAACTTAGATGTTACAGCAACACAAAAATAAATAAATTTTCAATATTTCCATTTCTTTTTTATTATAAATTTGAGTGTACATTTGGTACATACACTGAGAGAAAAAAATGCATTGATCCAACAAAAATATGGATAACCAACCAAAAGATTTAGGTTAAATACAGTCGACCGATATTTTTGGTTCAATCAACATTTAACGTTGCTTCAAAATATATTTGTTAAATCAAACGTAACAGAGGTGTTAATCCAACAGTGCGCTTAATCTTAGTTTAAGCAATTTTAGTGGTTAGTGTAACATATTCATTTGATTGAATTAAACTTATCCCTTGTTCATTCTGTTCCCGTAATTTCGTTAGGTCAACAAAATTATAGTGTTGCGTCAACACAAAAACTTGTTGCGTGTAGAATATAAAAGTGTTAGCTCAACCATTTTTCTTATTCAATTTAATAAATCTCTTTGTTGTTTTGAGTACCCTCATTTGTTAAAAAATCTTAATGAATCTGAATGTAAATACTATTTTGTTACAAAATTGCATTCTTTTGAACAAATTCAAGTTCAAAAGAATTCAAGTTTATAACAAAATAGTGTTTATAAATTCAAACTTTGCAATAAAATATTTAGTATTTCACGTTGACATGTAGAATTTACTCCTGAAATATTTTTACTTAAAAACACAAATTTTAGCGTGGAAGAAAGAAATAAAAGGCAATATTCCATCCTAACTAATATATTCAGCACTGATATGCAAAAGACAATACATCAGATATGTAATAGTAACACAAGGACAATATTAATCTGAAACTACAAAGTTATATAATAAACACATATATACGAATAAGTATTTCCTAATTACATGTACATTAAATGTTGTAAATCAATTTGATAAGACTGTCTAAATGCCCGTTTCATGATTTCTTCTCCCAAGAATGGGTATGAGCGCTTTGATTTGTTGTATTCCTCGTGGAGGATGTGCTGACGTTGTTCCAAATTGGTGCTACTACTGGAACTTGCTGAAGCTTCTGTGACAGGACTTAAAGTAAGTGTGTCAGTAGACATATTATCTGCGAGGAGTAAACCTGCGCCACTTATATTTTGATAGTGTCGCAATTTTGCAAAAAATTTCACTCTCTTTCCTATGACCGGAATAATTTCCTTTATCACATTTTCATCAAGTTGTAGTAGGGCTTCTTCATCAATTTCGTGTTCTAATAAACAGGTATGATTAATGATTACAAGGTAATTGGGGGTAAATGAATTTGTAATGCGTATATTACAAGATGTTTGTAAACATCGAATATGGTAGAAATTATCGTATTAGTTACATCAATATTGAGTTAAATAACGAATATATTTTTAAGTTAAAATTCTTATTCAAATTTCTTACCGTTTCCATATTTAAAGATTTCATTGTAAGGGTCTTATTTTATTTAAGGTATTAATTTTAACAGATGAACGTCGGTTTTGAAAATAGTATTAACTATTTCTTGAAGAAAAAACAAACGTTAGATACTGTATCGTTAATAATTGAAACTCACTTGTTGATGGTCACTGGAGTGTTTACCTATGCACGGACAGAAGGTATATAAGGAAATTATTAAAATACCGCTTATTGCTAATAATTGAATATGGAACTTGATTTGGGAAAATCTGACTTCCGCTAATAAGGGTGAATTGTAAGGTGTACGTGATTTCGTCGACTATAGAGTCAAATTGAATAGGTAGAAGTGTATTATTTTCTGTATAATTGTACAAACATATATTACATATGCATATTCTCTTTAATTATTATTTTTTATAAATTATCGTCTGTTAAATTTATTACCACAACTTCTTAAAAATATTTTCTGGCAACTAAGCAATTTTCTACATAAACTGTAGCATAATCAATTCATTCAGGGCTTATACATTTTCCGTAGTTCTACTTTTCACTTACGAAACAGCACAAACGGTTCCTGACTCAATTCGTTAAACATGCATTATCAGCACAACTTTCAATAAAATGTTTTCATAAACATTTTCTGGTACTTTTCGAATTTCAAATAAAAACAATATTCTATTTAGCACACTTTGTAACGTGTCATTTATCAACTAGTTACCCTAAGAAACAAAATAAATAAAACGATATTTACAAAAGAAATTCTTACCATTTTGTAAAAGTCAGAACTGAAGCCATTGTGTTACGACATCGGAGATGTTCAATGTATACATTATTTGTATTGTTTCGTAATTTCTATTAGAACTTATTGGGACTCAAAGACAGTTAATTTAACAATATGGCTCCATTTTCCTCACTAACTTTTGTATCTACTCATAAAAGATTCTAGCTACTTACCTGCGAAAGTCGGTATTAACCAGTCAAACTCCCATTCCACTAATAATATTTTCACATAATCATCCCCCATTTTTTTATAAAACAAATATAAAAACAAGAAAAAATTCTGCACACTCCTACTTGTACCAAATAAAAGATAGAATGATGATGCAATACAAGACAAGACACGATGCTTCCCCACTATAACCAATAAAAGCTGATCAACTGAACACCTGCATACAATACTGAAGGGTTTATTCATGAAAAACTGCTAATGTCTAAGTATCCTAAAACAAATATTTCATTTTAATCGATATTTCTATACAGTGGTTTCCCCGAAAACGTATTCTGGCAATTAACACACCATATTAATTTCAGACGCACATTTGATCCCTATGTATCAACAATCATGTTTGATTAACTTAATTCAACTTTTTGGTTAAATCAAACCGTTTTTAGCTTTAATGCTATTCTTTTATTATTTTTGTTCAACCTTTACGATTTTGTTAAATTGACATCACTATTGTGCTCTGCTGAAACGACTTTTTTTTTTTAATTTACTTCCCTACCAAATAAATGTGTTTCACGAACAGAATTTTTTGACACAAATGTAATTGTTAAGTCTACGCAAGGTGATACGTAATTTAATCATAAAATTTGTTGGACTAACACTTCTCCAGCTAACAAAATCAATTTTGTTATTTTAACACATTTCTTTCCCTCAGTGTATGTACATGACCAAGTTAGGTCTTAAGCCAACTATTTAACCAGAAAATATCTACAAAATTGTATCAGGGCAACGAGAAAGAGTTGCCATATTAACCTTTATATATACGACTGACTGTAAAAAAATATACAAACAACGGACTGAGGTCCAATTGGACCCCAAGCATTTTTTTTAAATTGTAGCCTTATTTACAGCGATCTTTACAAAATTAAACGTAAACACATCAGAGCATTGTTTATAATAATAATAATAATAATAATAATAATTCATTTATTTAGATTCAAGATCCAATTACGGGACAAAAATAATATACGATTCATACAAAAGTAATCCATATTAATGTATAAAAATTACTAAATTTAAATAAAAAATAAAGTTAAATCTAACAAATTATGCAAACATGAAAACAGAAAAAAAAGGTATTATTATTAAATAAAGTTTAATGAGGGGTGCACTTATTTAGAAGTGTAGTTAGGAAAGAGAAATGAATATCAGTGGAAGGATCTGATAAATTATATGTGTTACATATTCTATGTATTGGCGACATTAGCATTGGACTTTGGCGTATAAAACGTAAAGCAGGACCGAGTAGATGGACGGGGTACGATATAATTAAGATACATGGCTCAATAACTCAGGGGCATCAATGTTGCCATTAACGAGATTATACAGAAACTTGATATCTGCTCTGTTACGACGTAAATCTAAAGAGTCAGCATTGTAAGAGGTAGTAGTAGTAGTAGTAGTAGTTTATTGCGCCATCAATTTTACATGGTCTGTCAAAAAATATAATTTTATACATAGATGTATGTGTGTGTCTATTTACGCAGTAGGTACGTATGCCTATATTAAAACATTCCATAAAGAAAATAATTGTGATAAATAAACAACAAACAGAAAAAAAAACATTAACAACAAACAAGACATTTAAGTTGTATTGTAAATCATAAATAAAAAATATAGATAAAATAACATTGTAAATAAAGTTATAAATAAACGCTGTATTCTTTAAAAGGCAAATGACATGAATTCGGCGATATTGTAAAAAACATTTTTGTGTAAGAGTTCTTTTACACTGCCGGTAAACTTCTTTAAGTTTATTCGCTTGATGTTTTCTGGAAGATGGTTATACAATTTTGGACCCCAGTAGTCAAGCGATTGTTGCGTACCGGAGAGTCTGTGCAGTGGAATCGCTAAAGCGTCCTTGCCCCTAGTTTGATAGTTGCGGAAATTTGAGTGTGTACTGAAACTTGATAAGTTCTTATGTGTGAACATCACACATGCTAGGATGTATACACTCGCGATGATAAGTAAGCGCCCGCGTAAAAAAGAATCACGATAACTATCTCTCTGTTGTAGATCAAACAGCACTCTAATAGCGCGTTTTTGAAGGAGAAAGACATGATCAGGTAAGTAAAGCTGTAAGGCTATAACCTTGCACTGGATATTAGCCATGTTGTTTGTAGTATAAATATTTTAAAAGTTTCCTTTGTACTTTTTCGAGGGAATACGCATGATGTTTATAAAAGGGTGACCACAGAACCATATTCCAATCTCGATGTAACAAAACTGAAATGAAGGAGGAGTATGGGTTCGATGGTACAGAAGGGCTTTATAGTACGAATCATGAATCCCATTGTCCTTAATGTGGAGCTGATTCTTGTATTGATGTGCTCATCAAATCGAATCTTGAATCGACAATAATACCCACGTCCTTTAATGATGATTGCCGCGGTAATGTAATGTTGTCAATTTGATAAGTGTGGTGTATTGGATGAACCTTGCGTATATAACTTACAACAGTACATTTAGTTACATTATTATTTGATCTACTATTAGTACACCACGTTTGCAACAAGCCCATTTGATCCAGCAGGTAGTCGCAATCAGCAACGGCGTTAATAACGGCATAGAGTTTTAAGTCATCTGCAAAGAGCAATTTATGACAACCAAGCACATCGCACACATCGTTGTGTGATTCTCTATTTATAAATAGAGAATAGGGGAGGCCCCAAGTTTGTCACTGAGGGACACCAGAAGTGGGATAGAAGTGTTGTGACTCATAACCCAGATGAATAACATAGTGTTTTCTTTGTGAGAGGAACGATGAAAATAGGGTTATCAGAGATGTAGAAAATCCAATTGCGTTTAGTTTTTGAAGTAATATAGTGTGATCAATGCAATCAAAAGCTTTGCTTAGATCAGTATAGATGACATCTACTTGCTTATTCTTATTTACGTTGTCTGAGATAAATTGACTAATAATTGCCAGGTTCGTTATAGTTGATCGGTTACGGACAAATCCATGTTGATAGACAGAGATAAACGGCTTTATTTGATGATAGATAAAAGGGGTGGTTAAAATCTTCGACTGCAACAGGAGCGTATTCTCTTTCCACAGTTATGCTGATGTTATGAGGTATATACGTTCTTTGGCTTGAGCGATCTACCCTCTAACCTTGACACATGTCAATTTATGGTACCTCTTCATTACACCACCTTCTTACTAATCTTGACCTAGCTTATTCTTTCAAGACCTTGATCTTGGTGGCGACCTTGACCTCAATATCGGAATTGGCCCTGACCTTGGCCGGTCCCAGACGATTCTGAATTTCAGAATCGACGAGACCCTCCACTATGGGGTTTTCTTTTACTCTACTTAAGTTATATTTGTGGAAGTATTATAGTAACGTTTATACATTCCTTCAGCAGCTTTTGCAATTCTTACCAGAAAGTTAGAGTATACGGCGCTTGACGAAATTCTTGTTATACATATTATTAATTAATTGGTAGTTAGAGAACAGAGTTCTTTGTGCTAATCTTATACTTTCGTCCTCTATTTTAAGTTACTAGTCAATAGGTGCTCTTCTGGTCTAACCTCACGAACAATATGAGGTTAAACCAGAGCAAAATTTCTAATTAAACCGATCCAATCCAGATAACTGACGAGCAAACTGGAAACAGGTTCAGGACGATCGCCTATTAAAACAAATATCACATACACAACAAAGTCTCTCACGCGCGCGTATCCATACATACACAAACACACATACACACACCGAGCGCTTATGAAACAGATCATTATATACGTTGGTAAATCTGTAATTATAATTCCGAATGGACGGCCACTCCTACGCAACGAAAAGAACAGAGAAACCAACGGCCGTTTGTGAGTCATCGCGTCGTGCTCATTGTCTTCCACTTATTCCTCTTCGTCTTGTCGGTTCTCTTCCTCTCCATTCTTTACGTATTCCGCATATTCCACGTGTTTTATACAGGATGAACCATTTATCTCCAGACGGTTGCATATTTTCAAAACTATGGGTTTTAGAAAAAATATTTGCCAAATAAAAATCGTTTGGTATCGAAGAAGAAATGCTATTGTTTTACAGGTTGGTCTTAATAACATTTCCATTTCAAATAACAATCGATATTTTGCTTAGTCTTTCGGAATTCTGGTTTACGAAGCATAAAAAGGTAACAGAAACAAGAATGCATGGTTCAGGTATTCCATATTCGCGAAAAGGTCTACTAAGGTGTAGTGCTTTTAAAGCTTGTCATGACTTGATGACCCTTAAAGGTAAATTATGTGTGGGAAATATTCCATGGATTTGTTATTATCACCCCCATACCGTAAAGGGTGAGGTCCAGTTAATTACTCCCCAATATACGTAACTCAAGTGATATCAGAAGCCATTGCACTACCATTCTAAACGCATCTCAATCAGTATGCTCATCAAGGGTCTAAACGTTCTTGCGATTGCAATATTACTCGAATCTGAGGTCCGGTAAATATTCCACATTTTCACTTTTGCTTCAAATAACTTTTTAAACATTTGTCTGATGAGGCTCAGAACCTCACTATTGCTATCCAAAGTTTTAATAAATTGTTTAATAAGGCCAGCCTTAAATACAGTAGATAACTGGTGTAAACAGGAAAGACTTATAGTCAGTAGCCAAAAAACACAGACCATCGCACAATTCGAAACTTAAAGCCGGTTATGTATACTAGGAGGAGTGAAGATTCCATTCCAAAGAAACGAAGTACCTCGCGGTATGGTTCGATTAAAGATTTACATGGAACCCCCACATCAATAAAACCATAAACACATCTACTATTGCCTTAAGCAGATGTAGAAGGAAAGAAGGGATGTGTGGAAAAACGTGGGGATTAAGCCCAAAAATGATGCTGAGGTTGCATATGAGGGTCATCAGACGAGTGATAACATATGGCTCGGTAGTATGGAAGACAAAGACATTGCAGAGGAAGCACGAATATTTGAGGTAGTCACATTGAAGCTCCAGAAGAAACCGCAAGAACGTCTACAGTTTAGTGTTTCCAAAAGCAGCTTGACATTCTATAGTGTTAAAAATCACATACTCTGATAATCACGTTGAGCTCTTACGATTGACAAAAAAGCGGCAAATTTTAAATTATAATTTGAAATCATTAATTATATTATAGAGATTGTCGACATTTTGAAAAAACTAATGGTATATACGTGTTGAGCTCTTACTTTTGAGCACCAAAAAAGGAGTATAAATAATTTTTTGTTAGGTAGTGTGATTTAAGTTAAACCATTCACTCTGTATAATCGTTTCGTTTCTTCTAGAAACGTATTAAGTCGATCGATGCTGCTCAGGTCCCGATCCGGACACGGCTCGGATCTTTAGCGTCCGGTTTGGACGTTGCGCTTGCATACAAAACGTTCCGTGCTCCCCCTGTTACCCGGACAGCTTATGTATACAATACAATAATAATATGCGACATATACGATACGATACGGACGATATTTTCGAACGCATCCTGTCCATAGCGCGCGGAGGCGACATAACGCGTAATCTATACTCGCGGCGCATAGCCCCGCCGGCCGAACAGCCGAATACCGATGCACCTTGACTCTCAATTAATATGGACGTGCGACGTAAGCTTTATTCGGATGCGGTCGAACGCAGCGGACCGCGTATCGGATGATCGGCTCGTACGGGCGGATATCGATCGGCTAGCGATCTGTGCGACTGGCCCGTACTTGCGCTAACGCGCGGCACGTATGCATTGAATAGGGTGCTTTATTGCTTCTAAATTCAATGACCGTTCGCGACGGGCACAACGTTTTCTTTCTTTCTTTCTTCCTTTCTTTCTTTCATTGTCACGTTGTTGGATGATTGCGTTAACCCTAGAGAACTGAAACGGATGTTATCGCAAATGTGCTTGTACGAAGCTAAAAACGAAGAAAGAGAAAAAAATAGGGCCGAGAAGAGAGATAAATGACCTGAGGATGAACATCTTATTGTACTGATTTTATTTTGAAAATTGAATTGCGATTTTAGCGATTTTGTTGATATAAATTTTTTCAAGGGTTCGTAAAAATAAAGATCGATTACACAATTTTTTATCTTCTTCAGAAATGTATGTATTATTTTCTTTAAACTATAACAAGTCAATTATTTAGTCTTTTATTATCCATTTTCTTTTGTTTTAAATTGCTTACATAAAACATGTCAACAAATACAACACTAAATCTGTTTAAAACAATAAAATTTTACCTATTACGTTATTTGATTTTATATTATTAAAATAATTGTTATTAATGTTTTGTCAGCTACCGAAAAAGCGAATGCAAGGATCTCGATTCCTAGCAAAGTAACACACACACGAGAATTTTTTGTTTAAATGAAAAACTGAAGTGTAAATTTTACATCGTGGAACGCAGCTGTCATTCCAGCACGTACAGTGTATTAAGTATGTCCACTCGTTCGACGTGAAATTCCCTCTGGCGGGTATTAGTTCTTTTTCAATAGCTCCTACTACTCCCTGAGCCTCCGATCTTTGGAGCGAGAGTTCAAGGAACTTATTATAAGTTCAGCCAACGACAAACGTTGGATAACGGGAAACAAATTCCTCTTCTGGTCATTTTCTTCATATTGCAAATCCTCAAAATTGATGGAAGATCTTTCTACAACAAGTAGCAGCGTAAATTCGGAGCTATTTCTAGCATAATTTCGTAAATTACATAAATATGTTTCGTCATATTTTTGTCTAGAACGTCAGTAAGTTTTTTAATATTATTGGATTGTCAGTGGAATTTTATAGCATAGAGTAATATATGTTGGGTCATCTAGTCGCGTCACTACATTCATCTCACAATGCTACTTTTAAAAATAACTTTATTCATCGGAAATTCATCATCAAGGAATTATTAAAATTTGTTGTGGATGAAACAATCGCCATCGCGATTAAAATAAAGAAGTAGAGGGACGCCAGTAAATTTGTTGACTTTGGGTCAGGTTTCTATCGAGGTAACACGTGTCTGGCAGTGTTGCAAGTTTCAAAGTGTTTATATTTCAAAACGTACTATAAATTCAAGGTAGAAGTGAAGGGTGGTGATTAAGAGTAGGCAAGTTTCATGTAAACGTCTACAGAAATGAGCAATGAGTAATGCCCTATGTACTACGAGGGTAGCAGGCATCGACGGTTGGATATCACACCAATGGCAATCAAATAATAATGACACAAGCTACCAAGTTCCACTCTTGAATGGATTTAATTACAAAATGCTCTGTTATGATTTTAAAAGTGTTTAGTTTAATATAGCGAAACAGAGCGCAACTAGCAGCGTTTGTAATGTTGGGGATACAAGTTTTAATTAAATGCTGATGCCTATTTTGATTCCTAAGGAGGTTAAATAACATTGCATTAATTATGTTCGCTTCATATTACATAATTACTAAATTTCTTTAAACGTTAAGTATTATAACATTGCCAAATCTAAGAACAACAGGATATAAGAATTAATTAGCAAATTAAGGTAGCTGAAATATGACTAAATTTCTAGAAATGTTTAATATTAAATACAAATAACTACACCATAATTTCACAAACTGAACAGAAAATACAGAGTGGTCCAGATGTTATCTATGAAAATGTCACTGGCGATTTTTCAAGTAATTTTAGACAAGAAAGTTTTAATAGAGATATGCCTTCGAAGCTTTAGTTTTCAAGATACAGGAAATTGAATATTTTCGAAAGAATAATGTTCTTTAAATATTAAGAAAACACTAACAACGGCCAGCCGATGTCAATTACAATAAAACTTGCGTACAGTTCGGTTTATACCTGGTAGAATAGTCTGAAAACAGTGAATGCTACGGAAAAAAAACAAGCGACCTTTCTTGATCTAAATTGAACAAGGAATCTACCAAAATAGCCAAAATTGTATTTTAGTTAGTGGCGTAGAGAATGGCGTAGAGAATATTTAAAAAAAAAGGACACTAGGCCTGGATCTCCGCCACTGGATTAAATAACTTATCACTGGTAGTACTAAAATGTAGAACTCATCTAGCATTGATACTGTAACAAATTTCGAATTATTGTAATTAGCCATCTTTTAAATATTTAAAGAACATTATTTTCTTTGAAAATATTCAATTCCTTGTATCTTGAAAACCAAAGCTCCGAAGGTATGAGTTCATTAAAACTTTCTTGTCTAAAATTACTTGAAAAATCGCCAGTGACATTTTCATAGATAAAATCTGGACCACCCTGCATAGTCAATTTTTTACATTAACGGAATTTCGGAAATTAATTCTTCTCTGGTACAAAAACATAATTACTTTTGATGTTCAATGGTGACTCGTTGTGAGTAAATCATATCGGGAAAGTTAAATGAATGGTCCTGTACTCACAAAAATTCTTTAATAAGAAAAACCTAACTTGCGACAGGTTTCGGGCACATTCCTATCCTCAGGCCAAACTAAAAGGACATCGTGGGTGTATTACAATGTAAATTGCTAAATGTGTATATAAAATTGTTAGACTCAAATACTAGATTTTGTTGAAGTTTATATTGAAGTGTTACATGTACAAAATATTGAAAAGTAGAAGTTGATTTTAAATATTATTTGAAATTTGTAAGTGAAGTGTATATGAGAACATGAGTGAAAAGGTTTTTTATTATTTAAGGATGATTACTAGAGTTTCTCACTAGCGCCAACGGGCAGCGGCGGAGGTTCGATACAACCCTCAGTATAACTGCGAGTCTCAACCAGATCTGTTGTGTATACATGTACGCTGCCGTAAATACTATTTCGTAGTTCTACGTTTGTTTTAAAAATGTTGCCTACGTCGCGAAAGGGACCAATGTTGGACATAGATACAGAATTTATAGCAGAAATGCCTGACCTAAATTATGATGGCGTTAAAATTCAATGTGTAGTCTGTAATATCCCTTTAATGTGTTGGTCCAAAAGGGATTGTCTACGTCACGTAAATAGTAAACAGCATTCTTAAAAAAAAAATTACACACGACACTATGACAAATTTAAATTTAATTTATGTGTTACCTTTATTGCATGTAATCTACCGTTCAATTTACTAGACAAGGAAGCATATGTCTTCTTTTGGAATAAATATTCGGACTGCAAGTTACCAAGTCGAGCATTGCTACAAAGAATTGTGCCATCTGCTTGTGAACATGTTGAAAAAGGAATTAAATCGGAGTTGAAAAATAAAAAAATTGTGTGTGGTTAAGTGTGGACGAAACAACAGGTCGTAAAAAACATTCTGTGGTTAATGTAATGGTACGTACAGTGGAACTACATCGATCGTCACCTTCAATTCTATTAGCTTCCAGACGAGTACAACAATGTACTGCCGAAGTAATTTCAAAGTTAGTGTTAAACACATTGGAAAAGTTTGAACTTTCAACAAACCAACTGTTGATGTTTATGAGTGATGGTGGGCAAACATGCTTGCTGTAGGCCCGTCTCTTAAAAAACATCGTGCTAACTTGTTACACATTATGTGTAAAATTCATGCTTTCAGTCATGTGGCAGATAGTATTAGAAAATGTTATCCTGAAGTAGACGCTCTAATAGCGCATACAAAAGCAGTGTTTGTCAAATCCCCAAAACGTATTCGGAAATTTCACAGACTGTGCCCCCGCATGCCTAGTCACAAGAACCTATTCTTACTCGTTGGGGAACATGGTTACAGGCCGCGTTTTATTATCATAAATATTTTTAGAATATTAAGAACGCGGTTTTACAATTCGATCCAAAGGAAGCTGCGGCTATCAAGGAAAGCCAGTCGAAATTTCAAGATAGTCAGGTTAAAACGGATTTAAAAACTATTCAGAACAATTATTTCGGAGTAGTGGAGGCAATAGAAAAATTACAAAATCCTTCGGTGTCGTTAGTGGAATCTCTGCAAATAGTGCAACATGTTCATGCACAGCTATGCGCGGTGGAAGACGCAAAAAATGTTCGTGTTCTAGAAATGTTTGAAAGTGTTTTAGAGAAAGATTCTGATTTTGGCCCATTAGGACAAATTTGTGAAGGTGCGTCAACAGGACCGTTAAGTTGTTCCAAAGATTATTTAGTTACGCAAATATAACGTCTAATATAATGTAGAACGTTCGTTTTCTGCGTATAAACACACTTTTTCCTCACGCCGCACTCGGTTTACCAAAACAACTGTGGAAACATATCTAACGTTGGAGATATTTAACAGACATTATTCACTTTGTGATTTCACAGAAGACCCTTAAGACGCTAAGTGTTTGAGCGCGTATTATATTTTATTTCTGACCATTTATTTTGCCATTGGCTGTTGGCGCAAATTGAGCAACTCTAAAAATGACTTTTAATTAATTATCAATTTTTTTTTTTAATATATGAAATATCTTTCTCAGGGGTTTTACTCTAAATTTTGTTAAATTTTCAAATTTAACTCTATTAACTGATTTTTGTTAGGTTCGGGGGTATCCCTACATACCCTTGCGGCAATTTTGAATGAATTTGTAACTTAGTGAAATCAAATTAACAAATTTTTGCGATTTTAAAATTAACTAACCTTTAAACTTTCGAACGACTCCAATGTATATAAACACTCTGTTTATGTACACACCACAGGAACTGCCTGTTCTGGATATTTAACCCTATTTACTTTTCTAATAATGACATTGAATACACCACGAACACTTATCTTTGGATTGGATTCACGACAAACTTTGATTCAACCAAGGCCGAATAAAGATTGATGATAATTTAGGGCGTCGCTCCTCTTTCATTTATATTAAATCGCGAAAGACCGGCGATTGTTTTCTTTCACAGCCAATTTTGATAATTTACCCAAATAGAAACTAACTTTTCGATGATCAAATGATATTAGTATGCGAGAACGAATGCAGTGACATAACCAGGAGGTTGTTTGTTGATGATTCTATGGTACGAATTGTCACCAACAAGCTTTAAAAGAGAAAATCCACTACTAATTTACAGAAACCTTTCAGATAAAGATTTAATTGAAGAAATATTGTCTGTTGTGCTTTGAAATTTACGTTGTTGCTTATTCCAGACGATTCTTACATTAATTTGGAAGAAATAATCGAATAGAAAAATTGATAAACGAGTAGAATTGTCCATGATACCCCATACTCGTCGTTATCTGGACTTATAATTAAATTCTACCTTCCTCGCCCCAAGGACGGTTGGCTGAGGGGGGATAGTACCGAAGAAATTTCCCATTATCCCCGCAAGAGGGGTATTTGGTTGCCAACGAGTGGCCAACCTGATATTTGGTCAGTACCGATATGACAACCGAGAGAAGTTGTTGTCGTCGTAAATACAACGTTGAACGTAACATAACAATATATATATATATATACATTTATTTTTTATATTCAATTCCAATATTTGTTAATTATGTAGAGTACCTCAAATATAATTAAAAAAAATATAAATATAAAAAAAAAATAAAAAACCTTTTCACACATATAACAACTTTGTCAATTTGAGGTAACTTTATAAATATTTATATCACTTACAAATTTCAAATAAAATTTAAAATCAACTTCTACTTTTCAATATTTTATACATATAACACTTCAATATAAACTTACAAAATCTAGTATTTAAGTCTAACAATTTCATGTACACATTTAGCAATTTATACATTGTAATACACCCACGATGTCCTGATGATGGACATGTGTCCGAAACCGGTCGCAAGTTAGGTGTTTCTTATTAAAGAATTTCTGTGAGTACAGAACCATTTATTTACCTTTCCCAATATAATTACTTTTATTTGGTGTAACAGTGCACTTAAAGCCTGTTTTACACGCCGCGATTTATTGGTCAATTAATTGAACAAGTTGATCTTCGATTTTATCGTACCATCGTAAAACAGCAAAAATCGGTACGACGTCTTGAACAATTTATCGTGTGATTAATTGAATTAAACAGAACATGCTCTATTTTTGCCACGATTTTCCGACGATTTTTCACTAACTTTGCTGTTTTAATACCAACCTAATAGCAGAAAAGTACATATCTACGGTTTGATTAGTGTGTTTCAAGTAAGATGAGAATAAATTTAGGAAAATTTGCGGCGATTATGATGTAATGGATAGTTCGAATTGAGTAACGGAAAGCGAAATAACCTAAGCTAATCTGCGCATATACCAAAACATTTGAAGGCAGATTGCCAATTTACTTTTATAAGCAGATGAAAATTTCATATTTAATAATTCTCCCGTTCAACTATTTACGAAACTAAACGAGTATTTACGATCCTTAAAAAAATTTTCAATTTATTGTAGCATGTAAAGCAGCGTATTTCTACCGATTTCTTGGTCAAGAATTTGTTCAATTGATTGACTAATAAATAGCAGCGTGTAAAACAGGCTTAAGGTACCCTTTACGCTGTAGATACGGTCCAACTCACCTTTTTCTGACCGTGTCAACCTGTAAAGTAAGAACAAAAGCTTAAATAAAAGCATAATCAAAGCCTTGCTTCTCCAATACCTTTTAAAACCATCTTTATCGATATCCACAATCGATCTTTGGCAGCAATAAGTTCGCACGATAACTGCGGTTCCTTTTACAATCGCGCGCACATCGGTTTTCTTCTCTATCCAATCTGAAATCTACGCCGGGCAATCGATGCGACCTCAGAGCAGCATTAATCAAAGGGTAGGACCCGAGCGATTAGCGCGATATTAATCTATGTGTATCGGACGATGCGACCGCGCGACTTAGTCGGACCGAAGAATAGACAGAGGGCGCTCGTTGCACGCGCAGATTACGATCACGAATTTATATCGGGGAGAATATCGAACACATTGTTCGGACGACCCGATGCGGTGCGCGGCCTCGCGCAATTTATTTTAATAATATTAGAGCGGTCTCACGCCACGACAACGGACGTGTAATTATGTGGATATAGCGAGATCGCAGGAACGAAGCGTAGTGCTGGTAAAAATTTTAGCGAATCGCCGACAACGAGCATGTATATTGTCTTATAATATATTTTATATACAAGGTGGTGTGGATTAACTTATACTTAGTAGATGGTCAATGTTGACTCGTGAATTAATCGTATCGGGAAAGGTAAATGAATGGTCCTGTACTCACAAAAATTTTTTAATAAGAAAAACCTAACTTGCGATAGGTTTCGGGCACATTCCTATCCTCAGGCCAAGCTAAAAGGACATCGTGGGTGTATTACAATGTATAAATTGCTAAATGTGTACATAAAATTGCTAGATTTAAGTTTATATTGAAATATTATATGTATACAATACTGAAAAGTAGAAGTTGATTTTAAATTTTATTTGAAATTTGTAAGTGATGTAAATATTTGTGAGTCACCTCAAATTAACAAAGCTATTATATGAGTGAAAAGGCTTTTTATTATTTAAGGTTGATTACTAGAGCAACGCAAACTGCGCTGAAAGCCAGTGGCTGACGTATAAAAGTTTACACAAAATAAACACGGCCGGGACAATTCGGTATAAGCGTCAGTATAACTGCGACTCGAAAGCCGATCTGTTGTGTATGCATCTACGCTGTCGTATACTATATCGTAGTTCTACATTTGTTTTGAAAATATTTCCTACGTTGCGAAAACGACCAAAGTTGGACACAATAAGAGAATTTATTGCAGAAATGCCTGATTTAAAGTGAGATGGCGCTAAAACTCAATGTGTAGTGTATAAAATAGATTTAATGTGTTGGTCGAAAAGTGATTGTGTACGGCACGTAAATAGTGCAGGGCATGTTTCAAAAAAAAATTCCACACGAGATTATGACAAATTTAAATTTAATTTATGTGTTTATTGCATGTAATTTACCATTTCATTTACTAAGGAAGAAAGCATACGTCTCGTTTTGGAATGAATATTCGGACTTTAAGTTACCAAGTGAGAGAACATTACGGAGAGTTGTGCCGTCTGCTCGTGAGCATGTTGAGAAAAGACTTAAATCGGAGTTGCAAGATAAAAAACTGTTGTTATGTGTGGACGAAACAACAGATCGTAAAAAACATTATGTGGTTAATGTAATGGTACGACCAATGGAACCACATCGACCGTCACCCTCAATTTTACTAGCTTCCAGACGAATACAACAATGCCCTGCCGAAGTAATTTCAATGTTGGTGTTAAATACATTGGAAAAATTTGAACTTTCAACAAATCAACTGTTGATGTTTATGAGTGATGGTGCCGCAAACATGCTTGCTGTAGGTCGATCTCTTAAAAAACATTGTGCTAACTTGTTGCATATTACATGTAAAATTCATACTCTCAGTCTCGTAGCAGATAGTATCAGAAAATGTTATCCCGAGGTAGACGCTCTAGTAGCACATACAAAAGCTGTGTTTGTAAAATCCCCAAAACGTATTCGGGAATTTCATAGACTATGCCCCGGTATTCCTGAACCACCACAACCTATTCTTACTCGTCGGGGATCATGGTTAGAGGCTGCACTTTATTATCTTAAATATCTTGAGAATATAAAGAACGTGATTTTAGAATTCGACCCAAAGGAAGCTGCGGCTGTCAAGGTAAGTCGCTTGAAATTTCAGGATAGTCAAGTTAAAACAGATTTGGAAATTATTCAGAACAATTACGTGGGACTAGCGGATGCGATAGAAAAACTACAAAATTCTTCGGTGTCGTTAGTGGAATTTTTGCAAATAGTGCAACATGTTCACGCACAGCTATGCGCGATAGAAGACGCAAGAAATGTTTGTGTTTTAGAAAGGTTTGAAAGTGTTTTAGATAAAGACTCTGATTTTGGCACATTAAGACAAATTTGTGAAGGTGCGTCAACAGAACCGTTAAGTTATTTGAAAGATTATTTTACTTACACAAATATAACGTCACTAGATGTAGAACGTTCGTTTTCGGCATACAAAAACACTTTTTCTTCACGCCGCACTCACTTTGCCCAAACAACTTTGGAAACATATCTAATGTTACAAATATTAAATAGACATTATCCACTTTGTGATTTCAAGGAGGACTCTTAAAACGGTAAGTGTTTGAGCACGTATCTCATTTAATTTATTTTGTGTAAATTTTTATGCGTCCGCCACTGGCTTTCAGCGCAGTTGCGTTGCCCTATTGATAACTCTTAATTAATTTTCAGTTTGTTTTTATATTTATTTATTTTTTTATATATATATTTTATTATATTTGAGATACACTACATAGTTAACAAATATTGGAATTGTATATAAAATACTTACAATTTGTAAAGAAACAGTTAAAAGTCTAATAAAAATATTCCAGATGTCTAGTGGAGGATCAACATTGAATATAGATAGGTTAGTCGTGTAAAAATTAATCAAAATTGAGTGTAAAAGAGGGAATAAGCACACATAAGTTAAAATAAAATTTGCCAAAACTAAAATTATTTTTTTTGTGGTGAAAAAGAAAATGTAAAAAAGGAAAGGTTGATAACCAAATTTACATAAATTATTAGTGACATCTATAGTTAAGAATTCAAAACCAGGTGATAAAGAGTTTGTTAAAAAGGTGGTACCGGCAGTGGCGCACCGCATAAAAGTAGGTACGTAATATACAATATTACTAAAAAATAATATTGTTACCTTTTCCTGTCGTCTTGATGTCCACTGCGGCAATTGGCAACCGCCCTGGTAAGCTGCGTAGAATTGCAACATCAGGAACGCTTCCATTGTCGATTCATTCAGCCGTCGACGGTGTTGTGAATACGTTGCCGTATATTTCGAAAATGATCGTTCGACATCCAGCGAAGTAAGATTTGCAAATGTGAGATATTCCTTTTCCTCATCTGGGCACTCTTGATTTTCAGTTATAGACCGAACCTTTTGTAAATCGGGATTTTTCGTTAAAATTGCACCAAATTTTTGAGCAACATCGATTCCTATAGTGTTCGTCAAGTTTCCTAGAGCGGGTTGTAAATTGTTTATGCAATTTAATGCGTCTCGTGCAGATAAGTGACTGTTTTCTAATTGCTCAATAGCTTGTGCAACTTCAGAATAGTTCATGGAAATTGCATCTATTTGTTGGTGAACGTCCGAATTGGAAAAAAGTTGCTGACTATCTCGAACTGCTGCAGAATCATTTGAATCAAGTTTCAAAATGACATTTTTCACTTGTGAAAAATATTTCTGACAGTAAGATACTGCCTGGAGCCATATTCCTCATCGCGTTATTACAGGCTGAGGTGGTGGTGGTAATTTCGGACACAACTGTTTGAATACATGGATGTGTTTGGGAGATTTTATGAAAATTTTTTTGGTAGATGCTATTAACTTATCCACCATCGGATACTTCTTTCGAATGGTTTCTGCTACGAGGTGACATGCGTATATGAGGCATGCTATGTGAAAAAGAGTCGGAAAGCATATTCTCAACATCCTACCAACTCTCAGTATTGTTGCGGCTCCGTCAGTAACGGACATTGTGACTTGGGTTCCTCTGATACACAATTCTCTCAACGAATCTTTTATTATCTTGACAACGGTTTCTGCATTAGTTTTCTGGATCCTTTTAGTGGATAACAATGAAGCTGGTGGACCATCACGCTTTAAAGGACTATGAAACCTGCTATACTAAAATCTTATAGCCAATGGAAATTGTATAAACGTAACATAATTGTAAGACCTGTTGTCAACCGCATAAGTTCACCAGCATATTACAAATAAAGGACTTATCAACATTTTCAATGAAACTACTACTCTTAAACCCACCTACAAAATCAAGAATTCCTTAGAACCGATACAAAATTTAGAAAATATAACTATTAATAATTCAAACATACTCATATCATTGTCCTCCCCAGTTTCCCCTAATGCAAAACTTATGAACGTTGCTGTATTTCTCGAAAGGAAAGCTTCAACTTCTAGTTACTAACGTCGCTAAATGGAACGAGAACAGGCGCTTAATCCGCTGTTATTATTCACTAATTAGCTCTATTAGGGAATACGAGAACGCTAGTCAGCCCGTAATAATATTAATTCAAGTCAAAGTCTATAGTATCCCATACAGAACGCTAACGCTCTTCTGTGACGATGAATACAGTAACCCTACCTACTAATCTGACATCTGTTGGCTAATTTGCTTAAAGTCATTGTGAGCCTACGTGCACTGCACGGAATACAAAATCTTATGTACATGCACTGTGCGAGGTGCACTTTAATAATTAATTCGCTTTGTTAGAACGGCCAGTGAATAAGATCTTTTGTGTGTGCCTCCGTGAGTATGTGAAAGGACTAATTTACTTAGATTCGAAAAAGATAAACTATAGCAATGATCGACGATGGTTAAAGAGAATCGTTAGTAGATGCTTTATTGTGGCTATTACATTGTTGACGTTATGGCGAAGTCTTGTATGGATAAAATTACCTCGTTGCTGCAATTCTCCTTTTTCGATTTTGTTTGCTACTTTAATTTATCGGGTATTTACAGTTTATTTTGATGGTATTAATTAATTTATGATGTAGCTAGATTAACACTTGGTTATAATAATTAGTTGGACATACACATGAAAAAATGCCTAGTAACAAAACCAAAAATAATGCTAATGTACCTCATGGTATTGATGGAATCATTCCCGGCAAACACAATGTGAGCAGAGACAAGAAAGTATTAGCTCACGGACATATTTCTACCTACTCGCCGTCATCAGCGCGGTAACGAGTACTCCCTTTCTGCTGCCTGCATTGTGTCTACCAATCGGTTTATGCTGTGTTTCATAGCGCTAGGTGGCGCCGGGAGATATTTTCAGTGCTGTTATGGACTTTGGAGGCATAAACCGAGAGGTAGACGCAATGCAGACAGCAGAAAGGGAGTACTCGTAGCCGCGCTGATGACGCCGGGTAGGCAGAAACATGTCCGTGTGCTAGTGCTTTCTTTTCTCTACTCGCATTGTGTTTGTCGGGAATGATTCCACCAATATCACGAGCTATATTAGCATTATTTTATATAATATGCATTTGTTTTATTTTTTGGTATCTTGGTACCATAGCATGTGTGTCTTTTGATGTAACCACAATCTTCTCCTCTTTCCAAAGCTTAGTCCTTCAGCTTTCTAATCACTTAGAAACAGGGTCTCTGTCCGAAATCCTAAATATTATCTCCCAAGCAGCGTTTGTAGTTCATGTTGAAAATGTCGTTACTCTAGTAGATGATGTCTCGAATTCTGCACGCAGGGAAATGGTTTCGTGTATCAAGGGGTTGGGGCTCCTCTACCGTGTCGGGCAGAAGTGGATTGGAGGAGTTTCCCGCTCTTTTGAACGCTCTGGCGGACAGCTCGCGGATATGTTCTAGTTAGAGATGCGTATCTTGGAATTCCTGTAGGTACGGCCCAGCCCGGCCCGTCCCGTCACGTTTGCGAACCCCATCTGCCCCTCGGCCTGTCAGCTTGACCGGCTGTCAGCCCACTAAGTCCGTTCGGACCGACAAGCTTGTTTTGTCCCACAGGTACTATTTTCTGTATTAAAAAATTAATAATAATTTCAATAACGATTTACTTATTGGTTCGAACAAGTAACATGGATATATTAAAACACAAAGAAGTTTTTTCCTTCTTTATGATAACTAGAGCCTGGTAACAGGGAGCCGTGCCATAGTCGTACCTGCCTAGTATACAAAACCAATAGTAAGAAAATAGAAAAAAGATAACAGAACTAATACATAATTATAATATGTGAAAAGTAGTGAAACACCCACCCTTTTAAGCAGCCTTGGCTACAGAACAGTAAAACTAGAAGCACCATTATCAGTATTAACATCGTATGGATAAGAGTGGCAAAAAGTTGACACCATTAGATATGTTTTCACAGTTGTCTCGGTGAGCGATGTTCGCCGTGGTGAGAAAATGAGTTTATATTTTGAGAAAGAGCGTTCAACACCTACCGATGTTATACATGCGTGATTAAAATACCCTTTGTACTTAGTCAGTGGATTATTCGATACACCATCACAAATTTGTTTTAGTGTGCTAAAATCGAGTAGCACACTCTCGAACTTTTCGGTGGCATGCCCAATTTTCGTTTCCTATGCTGTGCGGGATTTACGTGTCTTGGTCAGAAATCATGAATAATGGATTTATGATGGTTCTCAATTATATTTGTAACTCCATAAATGCATTTAAGAGTTGCGGCTGTTATCAAGGAAACTGTATCCGTTTAAATTGTATTTTGGGGTCGTTTAGCACAAGTATTTCCTCGATAACTCTTGGCAACACGTCGGCGAAGGTTAACATTGGTCTTTCAGCTGTAAAATTAGAAACCGCGGATGTAACAGATACAACATATGGGAAATTTATATTTCTAACGTTTTTGTACAATGATGTATGTATATACCTAACATTGAATGTGAAAGAGATATTTACAGTTAAAGGCGAGTCCTGCATTTGAATATTGCATCCGAGTGGTTTCAGGTGTTAGTATTGTTTGGTTACTATGACAACAGTGAACAAAATATACTGTCATTTCTGTAAATGTTATGGTAAAATGTGTAAAGCAGAATTATTAAAGAAATATTAATTGTATAATTTCCAGAAATAGCTTTTGCTTTGGTTTAATAAACTGTATATAAATTTTAATCATTTGTTTTATTTTAATAAAGTGTATATTGATTTCACTGCAGTGCAGTCACAATTTAAAATTTTACCACAATTTAAACGCGCGAATTTTGTCGAGAGGTATATAGATAGACATCGTATTCTTCCCTAATATCAGTAGCATCGCCGCTGTCAGCGCTGTTTTTATTTCTCCACGTCTTACGATTTACCTTGCTTTTTTGTGCTTATTTGAAACTAACGATAATTTAAATTGCTTAAACGTTGGAAGCCAAAATTTGTAGTGTTAAGGAGGGACATTGATTTTATCGAAACTAATTAATTTTACCGTCTGTAGATCCGGAAGTGTTAGATACGATTTAACCACGACCATTTACGTTTTAAAAGAATCAAGTTGTGACGTTGCAATATAAACGTTATGTTTGTATTTTACATTTACGAACACCGCGTATTTTGAAATTGCCAAACTTGACGCTCACTTCGTAATTAACGTTGAATTTAATCACTAAGCACTTGTAAAAGAACACTTAGACAAATACGTGTAGATACAATGGTTATTTTACCCAAACTGAGAAAATTATAAGCGTCTCTTGAATCGTTTATTCGCGATAGCGATTGCTTTATCATGGCCAATTAAGATATGCCACTCGAATTCAAATTGACGTTAAATTTCAATTAAGTATACCCATTCTAAAAATAGATTAAATTTTTATTTATTTATTATTAAATTTTACCAACGGACATGACCACTTCTTGACCAGAAATATTTAATTTACGATATTAGAACAGAGATACGACGAATTTATTCTTTATGTCGTTATAGGGAAATATTTCATTAAATTGGAAGATTTAGGGTATGAAGAAAATGTATAGAAGGCAAGTTATTTAGCCGTTCCCCCAATATCATCGTTGACTGGACTTATAATAATCTCCCTACAACTCCGCCACTTAGGTAGTAAGCAATAAATTGACTGGAGACACCGAAAAAGAAAACAGAGGGAGTTTAGCGTTGAACGGCTGGACGTAGGTGGTTGACCGAACACAGTATATGTGGCGCTAATAACTGCTTTCGTTCTTGTAAATTGTAACAATATTGCACAATATGTATTTGTTTGATTTTCTAAGAATTTAATTGTTCAGGCTTAAGATTAATTCGGATTTCATTTTGCAAGAAGCGAGATTATATAGAAACTCCTACTTACAAATTTAGATACAAAAAAAAATTAGCTTCAAAGATTAAGTAATCAATTTATAATGACCTATCTAAGAACACATCTCATTTACATCACCTTCTTGTTTCGCGTACTGACCGCATCACGGACTCATTTTACCTCCTCGCAATGTCGTAAGAATAATAATAATATAATCGTGAAAAATTAAAAAGAAACCATAGATAATACCGCAGAAATATGCGCTAATGATTACGTACGTTAAACCTTGCGAATATAGCAATTCTCGCGCACGTTCTTTCAAATATAGAAATGAAAATAATATGAAAACCGTTCGGTATGTTCGTCGGGATACAAACAAGAGTGTAATAATTATATACTCTCTTACTTATTGGCGGACCTTGAGTGGATAAAAAAAAGTCCAAACGAAGAAGATGCATACAACAACATGTACATACAATGTACGTATACTTGAGCAGTACAATAGTGCCGCTAGAAACCTAACAGGTGTTTCAGTGGTATGCATGACCTAATATTTTAGTGTCTGTACTCCTCCGACATGGACATGTTCGATGTAATTTAATTGATTAAATTGACTTTTAGAGTAATAGCTAATGACACGTTATTATGATTCGAGAGTATAGTGTATCTTTTCATTCGCAAAAAAGTAGTCTTCACGGTCTTAAAATTATCAACATTTGTAAACCTATAAAAAGACTTACACAACATTTGAAGGAGCACTTATGGGTAAACCAGGCACAATCTGCCTTCGCAACAGAATCGGATTAGCCGCATGGGCCGCGAATTGTAAATAGTGTACGTATGACTCACAGCCGGCAGAAGTTATATTTTGTAATCAATACCCCTGTGTAAAAAATAAAAGCTGACGCAATAAAAATGTTTGGTTTTTATTACTGTTAGTAGCTTTTTGGTATTTTTTGTATATGTAATGTAACTAGAGCAACGCAAACTGCGCTGAAAGCCAGTGGCTGACGCATAAAAGTTTACACAAAATAAACACGGCCGGGACAATTCGGTATAAGCGTCAGTATAATTGCGACTCGAAGGCCGATCTGTTGTGTATGCATCTACGCTGTCGTATACTATATCGTAGTTCTACGTTTGTTTTGAAAATGCTTCCTACGTCGCGAAAACGACCAAAGTTGGACACAATAAGAGAATTTATTGCAGAAATGCCTGATTTAAAGTGTGATGGCGCTAAAATTCAATGTGTGGTGTGTAAAATAGATTTAATGTGTTGATCGAAAAGTGATTGTCTACGGCACGTAAATAGTGCAGGGCATGTTTCAAAAAAAAATTCCACACGAGATTATGAGAAATTTAAATTTAATTTATGTGTTACCTTTATTGCATGTAATTTACCATTTCATTTACTAAGGAAGAAAGCATACGTCTCGTTTTGGAATGAATATTCGGACCTTAAGTTACCAAGTGAGAGAACATTACAGAGAGTTGTGCCGTCTGCTCGTGAGCATGTAGAGAAAAGAATTAAATCGGAGTTGCAAGATAAAAAACTGTGGTTACGTGTGGACGAAACAGCAGATCGTAAAAAACATTCTGTGGTGAATGTAATGGTACGCACAATGGAACCACATCGACCGTCACCCTCAATTTTACTAGCTTCCAGACGAATATAACAATGCACTGCGGAAGTAATTTCAGTTTCAGTTGGGTTTCTGTTGGTGTTAAATACATCGGAAAAGTTTGAACTTTCAACAAATCAACTGTTGATGTTTATCAGTGATGGTGCCGCAAACATGCTTGCTGTAGGTCGATCTCTTAAAAAACATTGTGCTAACTTGTTGCATATTACATGTAAAATTCATACTCTCAGTCTCGTAGCAGATAGTATCAGAAAATGTTATCCCGAGGTAGACGCTCTAATAGCACATACAAAAGCTGTGTTTGTAAAATCCCCAAAACGTATTCGGGAATTTCATAGACTATGCCCCGGTATTCCTGAACCACCACAACCTATTCTTACTCGTTGGGGAACATGGTTAGAGGCTGCATTTTATTATCTTAAATATTTTGAGAATATAAAGAACGTGATTTTAGAATTCGACCCAAAGGAAGCTGCGGCTGTCAAGGTAAGCCGCTTGAAATTTCAGGATAGTCAAGTTAAAACAGATTTGGAAATTATTCAGAACAATTACGTGGGACTAGCGGATGCGATAGAAAAACTACAAAATTCTTCGGTGTCGTTAGTGGAATCTTTGCAAATAGTGCAACATCTTCACGCATAGCTATGCGCGATAGAAGCCGCAAGAAATGTTTGTGTTTTAGAAAGGTTTGAAAGTGTTTTAGATAAAGACTCTTATTTTGGTACATTAAGACAAATTTGTGAAGGTGCGTCAACAGAACCGTTAAGTTATTTAAAAGATTATTTTATTTACGCAAATATAACGTCACTAGATGTCGAACGTTCGTTTTCGGCATACAAAAACACTTTTTCTTCACGCCGCACTCACTTTGCCGAAACAACTTTGGAAACATATCTAATGTTACAAATATTAAATAGACATTATCCACTTTGTGATTTCACGGAGGACTCTTAAAACGGTAAGTATTTGAGCACCTATCACATTTAATTTATTTTGTGTAATCTTTTATGCGTCCGCCACTGGTTTTCAGCGCAGTTGCGTTGCTCTAGTTATTATAAAACCTTTTGTTTTTAGCATAAAATCTATTTATGTGAATAATATATGTAGACATAACACTACCAATCTTTTATTCAGCATGTACATATGTACATACATACATAATTGCATAATTTTCCTCGGAATATGGAGAACGTACGTTTTATATCGTTGTACATTACTTCTTACAAAAGTGTAACAAGAAAAAAGAACTAAACGATATCGGGATCTAAAAAAAATTGGCGATGATGATTAATGGAGCTGGAACAGATTTATAGATTTGTCACGCATTTTTTTGCGTACCTTAGCATACGCGATTGGCGGTTAACACAGTTCGTTCTTAATTTATTTATACCTTCTGTTCGTCGGCCATAAATTATGCAAAACATATGTAGAACAGAACATTACATCAGGCACGATTTTAGATTGACAAACAAAATCGAACCAATTAATCTAGCGTGTGAATAATATCATTGACATTGAAATACGTGTAGCGTTAAGAAACACTCGTCTACCTACGTTAAATCTCACATACGGACAATATTAATACGTACTTCCTATAGAATTGATAATGCTTATATACGAGGGAAGTGAAAAAATGTATAATTTATTCAAGATTTTCAAATTATTGTCGTGGTTCTATATTCATGTGAGAAGCTCGCGAGAATACAATATAAGGGTGGTTTCAAAAACTTCAAGCCTCGACATGAAGATGGCGTAACTCATCAAAAATATTCTGCTAATATAATTGCGCATGCGTTGAAGGATACTTTTGAAAATCTCAGCTATACTGTTGTTTATCAGTCGTGTCTGTCAGTTGATGCTAGTGTTTCTGCAAAAATGGAATGGAATAGAAGATTGAATATCGAGCCGTCATTAAATCCATGTATTTGACAGGCAATGCGTCTACCCAAATTAAAGCCGAGTTGGATGCTGTTTAGAAGTAACTAAAGAAAGGATCAGGGTATTTAAATTAAGAGAAACCAATACAAGAATAACGTACCAAAACAAAATAGACAAAAAATTTGAAGAAGAACGTTTGTTCATGGAAACGTAGATGGACATTGAAACATACTTGTCAAAATTTAAACATATTATTTGAAAGCAGCTAAAAAAGTATGTGGAGCTACCAGACCAACTCCTAATGAAAAGCAGACTCATTGGTGGAGTGAACAAACAAAATAAAAGATCAAAAAGAAAAAGAGACTCCGGAAAGATTTTTTGGAAATATAGAGAAATGGCAAAGAATCGAAACGAGTGGCGCAACTTCATAATAAAAGAAGAGGAAACATAGAATTAATATTCACATCATTGACACCTTCGGGTATAAGGAGGGAACGATTATGATGGATGCTGTTTACGGGCACCCTGCACCATCACTTGCCCCAGTGAAATGTTGAGCAGAATTTTTCCGTGGTCGTACCACGTATTGACAATGAATGTTCAGGACGGTCAAAAACGACAATCGTTACCGATAACAAAAAAAATCGCCAAATGGTGTTAGGTGACCGTCGAATTAGGCTTAGGGAGATGACAGAGGCTGTGGGGATCTCGAAAGAACGTGTTTGTGATATTTTGACTGAAGATTCGGGGACGAAAAAGTTAACCGCGCGTTCGGTGCCGCGCTTGTTCTCTCAGGACTAAAAACGCATTCGAATGAACATTTTCAAAGCTCTGTTGAAGCAGTTTAAACAAAATAAGTCAGAGTTTTAGCGTCGATTAATAACTGTAGATGAAAACTGGATAGAGCAATACACTTCTGAAGCCAAGACACGGTCGAATCAGTGGACGGAGAAGGATGAATAGGGTCCGAAGAAGGCGTAGACTGCTTCATCGGTCTTGAAAGTGATGGCGACTGTTTTGCGGGATAGACATAAAGTTGTGTTAATCGACTACGTATTTCCCTGGCTTTTCCACCAAGACAACGCACTCACACTTTAGTGGTCACTACTGCAAAAATTCACGAATTAGGGTTCGAATTGATAAACCAATGGCTGAATGAGCAAATAACAGAAAGAGTGATAGCAGGAGGAAAAGTTTATAATAGCATGAAAGATACGTTGCTGGGAAAGAAGGAAAACCTCAAAAACATCAAAGTTCAAATATTCAAAAAAGTAATAACACCCGTATTAAGATTGGGAGCAGCAACGTGGACAATGACGGGAAGCAACCGAGCAGGAATAATAGCAATAGAGATGAGATTCTTGATAAGAATTCAGAACAAAACGAAGAGGAATAATCTGGAAGTGAAACTCATAGTTGGAGTCATCGAGGAAGCGTAAACGTGATGGTATGGTCACGTGAAGAGAATGCAAGATAGTGGAATAGTAAAAGTTCTAGAAGTCACGGTAAATAACAAAACAAGTGGAACACCCAGAAGAGTATGGCTGGAAGATGTAATAGTGGTTAGCAGTAGTAAAGAGGGAAGAAAAGTGGAAGAATACACAGCAGACTACACAGGAAAGGAAGCGATGGCGGGAAATATGTGAGAAGAGCATAAGTTAACAATCCAGCATGGCACCGAGTGTATAGATTTAAAAAGGAGACTATGTTGAGAAATAAAACTGAATGTGTCAGGCTGGAAACATTACATTTTATTGTAATTTTACAACTTAAAGTAAGAGATGCTGCTAAACTAAGATTCCATTACACAAACTTACCTGGGTCATAATGTCATAATCCTTTAAAGATATTCATAAAGGTATCTGCACTAGACTCCTTTGCCTTATTTTTCTTTGTTATTATCTAACATGGGCTTTTTGAATGAATTTATAGAACTGTCTTCAATTTAACTCCGAAAATAACAGAACTCCTGAATTATTTTTCAATATAATATATACTTTACTAATCCTATTATTTCTCTGTTAGCCCATGTAGACACCACATGAATATATGAAAGTATCTCTTGCGTTAGATGAAATATTATGCATATGTATGTAGTAGCTATTCTCAAGCCATTGTATGCCTACGTATGTAGTCTAGCTGTCATTCATTTTATATTTTAATTCAATGAGTCATACTTGGAGCATACAACACCTAACACTCTCGCGAAGGAGGTGCTAGCATATAGGGCGTAGTAGTATACAGGACTCGGTAGGTAACAGACGTAATATGATATTCGAACGGAAGTTGGTAGAGAATTTCTTTATGTTTAGAATTAAACGTCTAGTGTAGTTGATAGTTCGAATCTGCTTTATGACTTTGATATTTTCATGCTATTTCATCAAAAGGACGAAATTAGTCAAAGAAAATTTAAATTTAAAATTTTCTTCTTCTTCCACTTGGTTAAGGCAGTCCCTGTTTAGTTCACTAATAAAAGTGTTCATGTTTGTCTTGGAGGGGATTCGGTGGATGACGAAGTCCAATTTTGGGCCCATCGCTTTAGTGATCCATCTAATGGTCTTTTTGCTTTGGGTTTCTTGTCTCTTGCAATATTGGGTAATATTTTACAGTCCATTCTGTCTATATGGACATTCCATTCCTTCCTTCTGGTTTTTACGAACTTTATAATATCCTATGTCTACATAATTCTCGTATTTGAAAGTTAGGTATCCTGCTTCGTAATGTTTTACCAGCGATGCATCGTAGCGTTCTCATTTCCTTTGTTCTCAACATTTGTTTTGTCTTGCTGATTTCGGATCTCGTTCCAGCAGCATATGTCAAGATTGGTCTAATACATGTATTATATATCCTAACCTTGTTTTCCACTGACATATATTTGTTCCGCCATATTAATCGCTCGGTCTTTCACTTCTGCTCGTACGTCTCTTGCGCTGGATATATTCACGCCCAAGTGACGCAAAAGTTCATGACCTATTCTACTATTGTCCCTTCTATTTCTAGCCCGCATCTTATGGTTTCTCTAGATGTTGTCAGACATTTGGTCTTCTGTTTTGATACCTCCATGTTATGTTTCTTGGCCGCTTCCACAAATCGGTACAGTGATTTCTGTAGGTTGTCCTCGCTAGTTGCGATGAAGACCACATAATCAGCTTAGTTATTAAAACCTAAGTCAACTAATTATTTGTTGAACAAATAATAACAGTCTGCTGCAAATATTTCGTATGCCAAGTAAAATAATTTGGGAACGTTTCCTGGCTCATTCGTGCTCGCTCTCCGCTATCCCCGTTTCCGGTTTTGTACTGCTTGGCGATGCCATTGCAGCCTCTACATTTGTTTCGTTGTCCATCGTAGTTGCGACCGAATAATCTTGATCGCACATCAAATTGATACAAGAGTTATTGCAGCAATAGCAGTTGGGGCAGTATTGAATTGTCTTTGAAGGTAAGTAAAAACGTAGCGCTATCTTGATTTGGTACTCTATTTTCTCTAATAATTTTGTGCTATTCGATTTCCCGAATTTTTTTTTTCGGCATTCAATAGCAAACGCAGCTAATTTATGGTTGTCTTTAAAATTGACAAGCGTTTATGATCTCTATTTGAAAAATCGCCAAGAAATGGCTCTTAATGTTTACAGTTTAGTAGTTTATCTCTTTCATACTGGTTATGACTAGAGCAACGCGCTAAAACTGCGCTGAAAGCCAGTGGCTGACGCATAAAAGTTTACACAAAATAAACACGGCCGGGACAATTCGGTATAAGCGTCAATATAACTGCGACTCGAAAGCCGATCTGTTGTGTATGCATCTACGCTGTCGTATACTATATCGTAGTTCTAGGTTTGTTTTGAAAATGTTTCCTACGTCGCGAAAACGACCAAAGTTGGACACAATAAGAGAATTTATTGCAGAAATGCCTGATTTAAAGTGTGATGGCGCTAAAATTCAATGTGTAGTGTGTAAAATAGATTTAATGTGTTGGTCGAAAATTGATTGTCTACGGCACGTAAATAGTGCAGGGCATGTTTCAAAAAAAATTCCACACGAGATTATCACAAATTTAAATTTAATTTATGTGTTTATTGCATGTAATTTACCATTTCATTTACTAAGGAAGAAAGCAAACGTCTCGTTACAGAGAGTTGTGCCGTCTGCTCGTGAGCATGTCGAGAAAAGAATTAAATCGGAGTTGCAAGATAAAAAACTGTGGTTATGTGTGGACAAAACAACAGATCGTAAAAAACATTCTGTGGTTAATGTAATGGTACGCACAATGGAACCACATCGACCGTCACCCTCAATTTTACTAGCTTCCAGACGAACAATGCACTGCCGAAGTAATTTCAATGTTGGTGTTAAATACATTGGAAAGGATTGAACTTTCAACAAATCAACTGTTGATGATTATGAGTGATGCTGCCGCAAACATGCTTACTGTAAGTCGCTCTCTTAAAAAACATTGTGCTATCTTGTTGCATATTACATGTAAAATTCATACTCTCAGTCTCGTAGCAGATAGTATCAGAAAATGTTATCCCGAGGTAGACGCTCTAATAGCACATACAAAAGCTGTGTTTGTAAAATCCCCAAAACGTATTCGGGAATTTCATAGACTATGCCCCGGCAACCACCACAACCTATTCTTACTCGTTGGGGAACATGGTTAGAGGCTGCGTTTTATTATCTTAAATATTTTGAGAATATAAAGAACGTGATTTTAGAATTCGACCCAAAGGAAGCTGCGGCTCTCAAGGTAAGCCGCTTGAAATTTCAGGATAGTCAAGTTAAAACAGATTTGGAAATTATTCAGAACAATTACGTGGGACTAGCGTATGCGATAGAAAAACTACAAAATTCTTCGGTGTTGTTAGTGGAATCTTTGCAAATAGTGCAACATGTTCACGCACAGCTATGCGCGGTAGAAGACGCAAGAAATGTTTGTGTTTTAGAAAGGTTTGAAAGTGTTTTAGATAAAGACTCTGATTTTGGCACATTAAAACAAATTTGTGAAGGTGCGTCAACAGAACCGTTAAGTTATTTGAAAGATTATTTTACTTACGCAAATACAACGTCACTAGATGTAGAACGTTCGTTTTCGGCATACAAAAACACTTTTTCTTCACGCCGCACTCACTTTGCCGAAACAACTTTGGGAACATATCTAATGTTACAAATATTAAATAGACATTATCCACTTTGTGATTTCACGGAAGACTCTTAAAACGGTAAATGTTTGATCACGTATCATATTTAATTTATTTTGTGTAAACTTTTATGCGTCCGCCACTGGGTTTCAGCGCAGTTGCGTTGCTCTAGTTATGACAATAACGTTTTATTACTAGATCATAAATAAAAAATGTGCGAGTTTTTATTTAAATATCTTGATAGTAACGGCATAAATGACTGGAATGCATATAATGGAAAAAATGATTTTTAAAGCATCTTTTTGGTAAAAATATAACTTAGAACGTACATTGGGTACGACGCTTGCTCACTCGGAACCAAGAATGCATTTGAATGAACACTTTCAAAGCTCTGTTGAAGCAGTTTAAGCGAAATAACTTAGGATTTTGGCGTTGATTAATAACTTTAAATGAAATTTGGATACATCAGTATACTCCTGAAGCTATCACAAGTCACAGTCGAAAGAAGGCACAGTCGAAACAGTAGACTGCGAAGGATGAATCGGCTCCGAAAAAGGCGAAGACTGTTCCATTGGCCGGGAAAGTGATGGCGACCGTTTTTTGGGGTAGTCATGGAGGTGTGTTAATTGACTCTCTTGAAAGAGAGAAAACGTTATTCACCACTATTTTTTGTTACCTAGACTCAAAGTTTTGCTCGGAGGAAGTGAGGAGGCCATTCGAGATTATATCGATTATTCCATTACGAAAGTTTAATTTTTTATATTCTTCGTAACCATAGTTGTTGTCGTTACAGTTGTAACTGGTGTATGAATACTGCTTCTTCTTATCAATTCGTCATCTTGTAGTAGTAGTAAAAGGTCAATCATTTGTATTGATTATTATTTACTTAGAGAGGTGTGGATGATGTCGTCCGTTCAAATTCGCCAAATCAGGGAAGATTTAGATTGTTTGGTTATGCTGATACAAATGACATCGCGTTAACCGCCAAACTCAAATATTTTAAATTTTGTACGGAACGATTTGCGATAACTCTTTATGGGTTCTCCCGCAAACATGAATTTATCCGCCAGAATCACGTGGCGTCAACGTTATCGAATTCTTATCGGGATACTTGCGATAACTCCCTAATATCAATATAAAACGATAAGAAACGGAAAATTTTAACTTCTAACCCGAAACAGATCCACAAACTGTGTTACCAGTATCTAAAAACATTCAAGATCCTACAACCCATGCCTAACAATATCAAATAAACAGTACTACTAACGACTACCACTTCATGATTCAATAAAAAAAAATTGTTTAGGTTATGTGCAAACATGAATTAGTTATCTTATCGCATCTTTTGCATAACTTACATACTGCATTACTTGAATGCAGCACCCGACTCGCATTTAATAAAATGACTAAAAGGCATTATAATAATGTGAAAGAAAGGAACAGTTAACATTGCAATATATTGTAATGAGACTCGATATAAAATTATTTTAATTACTCAGGGTTAACTTTTATAAATTTAATGTGTAGGATCTCACTTATTTTCTTTTTCAAAGAGAAGCAAACAGAAATTAGAAATTTTTAGTGTTAAAGAAATACAGTAATGATCGGCTAAAACGAACGCGCTTAACAACCGGTAGTTCGCCGGTTATTGTGTACCAAAACCGAGGGTCCCCTTATATTTGCCATTGAAATAATACCAGAAAATATCTTTTACTGCGAATCCGCTTATGACGAACTTCCATATAATACGAACCAATTTCAGAGTCTTAATAGACTCTAACAGAAATAAATAGTTTCCGTTTAAAGTGAACTTGTTTAGATGCTACATCAATAAGCAATATTAGGATAGCCCGGGCAACACCGACAAGAACATCGAGGGCATTCATATGTGTATTGAATCGAATGTTTGTATTCTATATTTTTAATGTCTGCACATTAAGGCAAACGCTTTTTTAAGAAGAGGAAATACATAGGCTTTCAAAAGATAGATTAACCTTACTTCTGTGCGTTAATTTAACGGGAAGTGAAAAAAGAAAATTGCTAGTGATAAATAAATCACAAAATCCACGATGTTTCAAGCACATCAAACAAATTCCTGTGAATTATAAGTCAAATAAAAAAGCATGGATGACTGGCGATTTGTTTATAGAAGAACTGAGACTATGGGATGAAGAGTTATTACTGAAGAATAGAAAAATTATTCTATTGGTTGACAACTGCCCACATCCTCCAGTGAAAGGTTTGCGTAATATTAAATTAGTGTTTTTGCCACTGAACACTAGCTCCAAGCTTAAGCCTATGGACCAGAGAATAATACACGCATTTAAAAGCTACTACTAATTTTTTGCTTATAAACTTAATTAATTCCATTGACGAAGGTAAGAGTAGGTCTTTAAATTTTCTGGATGCAATAAATTTTAGTCATAAAGCATGACAAACAGTTACAGAGAAAACTATCAGTAATTGTTTCAAACCTGCTGACTTCTGTACTTTCGATGAGTTTGACTCTGATGACAAATTCACATTCGTAAACGCAGAACAAGACTTACAACAAACTTATATTTGGGCGGATTAAAGAGAGGGAAGCAACGCTAGGAAAGGTGTATAGACTTAGAAGGAGACTATGTTGAAAAATAAAACTGAATTTGATGAAAAAAACACTAATTTCTGTTCGACTTGAAACTTTTCTGCCCTCCTATGACGTTAGGAGTAATTCGATAAGCCAATCAATATGATAGTGACTCAGTTTCTTTAAGTCTTGTTAACATAGAAGATTAACACGACTTCTACTGACTATACTTCTCATTTAATTCGACAAAATGTTCCTTCAACATCAAGCATTACCCATTTCCTTGACAAATTACTTTTTGGCCTCATTAACACGTAATTAGAAAAAAAGACGCAATAAATCATCACCATCTAGATGCTTATCTACGTCTTTTATATTCCTGCGGAGTTAGATTTAGCTGGAAATATTTCTAATTAGCGAAATTCCAAGGAGATAAATCTCGGAAACACCTGGATTTTTAACGGCGCGCGTACGGAGACAACGCGAAAGTCGCCTTCGTCCAGTCGGGCGCGCTAATAAGAAAATGTTATGAGCTCGTGCCGTCAAGATGAATTATCTCCCCCTACAACAACGTACGGCTCAAAACTTTTGATTTATATCGCTTCTATTTCGCAAAGCGAATAAATTCTGCCGCGTATACGCAAGCTTGCGATATTATTCGTTCGCACGTTGAATTACCGCGGAGATCCTGGAAATGTTATTGCGCGCGTTAGGTCTGTTATTCTTCTTTTTGTCTACATCCATGTATATAAATGTATGTAAGTGTTAGACACGGGTTGTTGTATTTTACGTGTCTTACGGATAATTTATATTTGTTTATTATTGAATAAAAAGCCGTAGAACACTTGATCTTCATCAGCGTCGCTTTCTTTTCTTTCATTTTGGAACGTTACTTGAACGGTATGCGTAGTGTGTAATCAGCTACAAAAGTATCTGTACTCTGAAACACCGATATGTTCGAGTCAATCATACTTGTTTTCTTTAATCAAATTTCCCTTCAAGCAATTATTTGCCTTGTTAAAACTGACAAGTCACGCGAAAAATGGGATGAGCCGACGAAAATGTTCGTGTATTTTCTACAACTTTCGGAGAGGATTATCTCAGCAACAGTCTCGTTGAGTTGGTTTCTGTTTTCAATAATGAAGCACTACGTCTGTCGGTTTAAGGGAGCCGATTCTTTGCAACGAAGTAGTACAGATCAGTCAGGAGGCTAAGTTCTTAGGTGTAACCTTGGACTCTAAACTGAACTGGAACTCACATTTACAAAAAATGACCGACAAATGTAAGAGGGTGTTAATGACAACCCGTAGAACAGTTGGGAAAACATGGGGACTCAAACCACATATGACGTACTGGCTGTACACTACAGTGGTAAGACCCATGATAACTTATGGCTGCCTGGTTTGGTGGCCTAAGATCACACAGAAGCATGCGATAACTAGTCTCTCGAAAATTCAGAGACTGGCATGTCTTTGTATAACAGGAGCTATTAAAAGCACTCCAACAGCTGCTATGGAAACCATGCTAAACCTACCTCCTCTTCAGATTCATATCAAGGGAGAAGCCAGAATGGGGGCATACAGTCTGAAAAATACAAGCAACTGGAGATCCCACAGTGGATCTGGGCACACGAGAATAGAAGCGGTAGTAACAAACCCTATCTATGATGTGGGTAGTGATACAACAATCTCCAGGATCTCCTATGACAAATCTTTCAAAGTTTTCTTGAATTGGGAAGAATGGAGGGATGGAGAGGGGAGAAAACCAAGAACACTAGTCTGGTACACAGATGGGTCCAAAACGGACACTACATCTGGCGTTGGTGTATATGAGGAAAACCAGGGATACAAAGTATGTGTATCACTTGGGCGATACACCACGGTATTTCAAACAGAAATATATGCTATACAAACCTGCGCGTGGGAGAGTCTGCGTCGGCGACCGCAGGGTGAGACGATGTGCATTCTCTCTGACAGTCAGGCAGCCTTAAAGGCACTAGCATCTTATCGCATAACCTCCAAACTAGTATGGGAGTGCTTGCAAACCCTAATGGCTCTGTCTAAACAACAAGGTCACACTGGTGTGGGTGCCAGGGCACAGGGGCATAGCGGGCAATGAAATTGCAGACCAGCTAGCGAGGGAAGGTTCAAAAATGAATTATATAGGCCCTGAACCGGGTCTAGGTATTACCAAGAGTGCAGTGCGTGGTGCAATTAATGAGTGGATTATAACACAACACCAATTAAATTGGAAACATGCAGCTGGACAAAAGCACAGCAAACGGATGATGGGAAGACCGTCGCAACATCTGACTGCTGACCTGCTTGAATTAAACAAGATACAGCTTAGAGCAGCAACATGTCTATTAACAGGACATGGCTGTTTGAGAGGCCACTTGCATAAGATGGGGATCTACAAAGATGAGCCCTTATGTAGACTTTGCAATGAGGAGGAGGAAACAGCCTCTCACATTATTTTCGAATGTGCAGCGTTAGCTCAACGCAGATTCGCTATGCGAAGCACAATTGAACTACCAATGGAGAAAGATTTACTACATAGGCTGTTAAGCCTGATTGCGGGAACTAACCTGTTTAAGTAAAACAAAACCGAAGCAGGAATAATACAATAAGCTACTAAGCTTCAGTGTTAGGGATGTAAAGACCAGCCCTGCTCTGGTAGAAAATCAATCAATCAATCAATCACTACGTCTGTCAATAATTTCTCGCTAGTACCGCGAATTCCAATGTGAACACACCAGTCTCAACGACCATCCAGAACAGGATCACCAACGAGAGCAGTCGCTTAAAAAAGCACCGCTGCTGTGCACCAACTCATCAAGAAAGATCGGCATGTGACATATCGCGAGATTGAAACATCCTTAGGCATTTCAAAGACCTCTACTCCAAAAAATTCTGTATGATAAATTAGCTTTGAGAAAGTTAGTTTCTCGATGGATCGCGCGTCTTTTAACTGAAGAACAAAAAGCGCCTCGTGCTAAATGAGATCGAAAAACTTTGAGCCCGTTCAACAACGATGTTTATAGTAACATGAGTGGTGATGAATCATGGATATATTCTTATGAATCCGAAACGAAACGTCAATCCGCAGCATTGGTGCTTCAAGATGAGGAGAAGCCAAGAAAAGCTTTCCGTTAAGTGTGATGAAGAGAATGATAGCAATTTTTGTCTCAATTTCGGGTCATGTTACAATTCCTTTAGAGATCGTAGAACGATTAATGCCGATTGGTGTACAACAGAGAGCAGCAAAACATCGAGTTATTAGATCATCTTCCGTACAGTCCTGATCTATATCTCAACGACCGTTTGCGTTCCCTAAAATCAAGAAATCCTTTGTGGGTTTTACCTTTTACCCTATGGGGCCTACCTGTGTTGTTTTTTTGTGAGCCACCCGATCGGCCCCGGGTGTGAAGTGTGTCTGTGTTTTTGATACCTGTGTTCATTCGGGTTGTTAGGTGTCTGGGGTAACTGGCCAGTGGCGTCCGCCAAAGCCATTTCATAATAATAATAATAATAATAATAATAATAATAATAATAGAACCAAGAATGGTTTACGTTGGTCAACCACGCCGGAAGAAGCAGTAGATGCCTCTAAAATGGCAATTGTAACTGTTCCAGCTGGTGACTGGCATAACAAGTTTAGCAGTTCGTTTGAAAGAATTAGAAAGTGTATTAATCTTTGTGGAGAATACTTTGAAAAACAATGAAGGACTTTAAGTCGATCTACTATTTACAACCCTCGCAATTATTCTAGATACATTTTGATATTTCTCCAGATGGCATTTATTACGACGTGTTTAAGTGAATGCTCGTTACTTGTATGTCAAATTGCTAATAGATCAGAAAGCCCTTTTTTTACATCAAATAAATTCAGATCGTCTTCGAAGAAGTTATTGCTTCAAAAAAATGTTTCTTTTAACTAGCTCTAAGGTGAAACTCTTGCGCAAAAACTCTAAACAAGCGGATACTTTCACGCATAGCTGTAAATCGCACCAACCCGTCCTCTTCTTCAAGTATATTAGCGCGTACAAGAATTAGCACATGATAAATGACCACTTACGTTATCTTCACACCTTCTCCGAGTCGCCGGACGTCTCCGGTCGAGCCCGCAAAGGTCGTATTCCTTATATATGTGCGCGAGGGAAAGCCGTTCAAATTTGACTAATTCTTGAGAGACGATGTCAATTTATTTGAAATATAACTAGTTTTTCGTCGAAGACGCGTATATTATTCGCTGGAAAACGTACGTTACGTTACATAGGCCAGTCTGCGTAACCTGTTGAGTGCACAGGTTTAATCGCTGCGACCGCCAGGTTGAATTATTAATTTTGATTATAAATCAGAGTCGTTAGCGATGCGAAATCTATTACGCACTGGTTTGCTTGCTTGCTTGCCTGCATGAATGCTGTAGCTATATGGCAAAGCAGAGTGTAATTTATTAATTTGTATTTATCTACGATGCTTGGTGTCGTAACAAGAATTGCAAGTAATTCTTTTACTTTTGTCTAAGAGGAGGTGTTTCTTAATTTATGCGAAATAACATAGAAACATGATATTTGTGGAAGGGAAAGATTATTATTAAGTTTCGCCCATTCTCCCCTGAATCTTAACTGAGGCATGTGAACGGCAGATCCGTAAGTACAAAAGACAATGTAAATCATAATAGCACCGATTAAAAGTGTTGACTGTGCTCAGGGAAACGGTTTCTTGGATCAAGGAAATAGATTTTCTTACAAAAATCTGTCTCTATTCAAGAGAATATTTTTATTTCAAGACTATAAGAATGTATAATATAAGAAAATAAGTTTCTTGAAATTCTAGTTGTTATTTAATAAATATTTTCTTAGGGTTAGAAGATCAAGAAAATCCAAGACAGAAAAATGTTTCTTGCAAATAAATCATTTAGTTTTAAGTTAAGAAAATATTAAAATAAAAAATTTAAATTAGGCAATCGGTTTCATGTTCAAAAAACACATCAGGCCAGCTACAAGGATATCTAATAAAAGAAAAATTACAATAATGGAAAAAATAATTTAAAGTTAATAATTAAAATTAGGAGCAAATGAATGAACTAATGAAGAAGATTTTTTTATATGTTACACTGTAATTAAATTATTCCTTTAATAATGTAATGAAATAGGGATAACTTTTATGTAGTTTGAGCAAATGAGCAAATATTTAAGTTTATTTGTCCCGTTCTCTATTATTTATTATGTATTAAAAAAAAACTATGGTTAAATTAGTAAACATGGTAAATAGTAATAAAAATAAAAAAAAGATACATTAAGCAGTATTTTTTGAAAATGTTCATGAAACGTAATACGTTAAAGGTTATATCATTGATAAGTACCACGTCTGTATTCCGGTTTCTACTATCTAGGACGGCATTACTATATTTCTTGACAGTAGGTGACGCTGGAAAATATTTCAATGCTGTTTTTGAAGATTAATGGAATAAACTGAGAGATAAACAGCAATATGGGTGGTAGCAAAAAGCGTTAGTGCTTTTCTCTTCTCACTTTGTTTTTGCCGGGAGTGATATCATTATCAATACCATGAGCCATTCTTTTAGAATTATCTTGGTTATTGTTACTAGGCACTTTTTTCATGTGTGATTCAATATCTAGTTCACTTTCATTTGAACATTATTCTGTAGATAATCTCCTACATCAGCCTTTTTAAAATCGCAAGCAATGAGAATAATTTACCGCATTATGTACGGATATGTCGAGTTGTTTTAAACAAGGAAAGTGCAATTAATAATGTGGATATAAATAATATACATTTCAAGAATTTGTTGCAGTTTCAGTTCACTAAGGCTAGCTTAACGTCTTACTAGTTGAAAAAGGGAGCATGATACAAAGTAAATAAAACTGAAAACTGTAACTTTATAATAAAATACGTTTATTGTTAAAAAAAATACAGGAAAACAAAATCAGTTAACAAGCATAAATGGTATAAACGAAATTAAAATATTGAATATATTCCAAGAAAAATAGGCCTAAAGTATAGTGCTTAAAATTTTACTCCATGGCTGCACGATACGGAAGGTAAACAAAGGATATAATAAAACAACGTAGATATATCTTTATTTGACTGTGGCCGAAGTCTTAAGTGGCACTCGCACGTTTCTTTACGATGAAGACCCTGTGAACTCCTCGGTGAATAAGTCGATGTTTACTAGGACGCCACTGAATGCTTATTTATTTCGTCGTCTCGTTCAACGTTGAAATACTTGAAGAAAACCATTCAGAGTTTTTCAGGGAGGGGGGAAAAAGGATTCGTACGAATATTCAAAATAAATCAGCAAAAGTAAATTAAAATATTCAGCAAATTTAAGGTTTAACAAATTAAAATATAAATATAAATTTCGGCAAAATGTTACGTAGAAATATCTAAAATATCTTCCATTACTAGCAAATTATGAGTAAATGCGCCAAATTATTCAAGTAAAATATAAATATCACATAAAAATAAAAGTAACTTTACTAAGAAATATCGAAATTATTTAGCAGTAGTTCCGTTAAGGGCAATTCAAATTCTCTTAAATTAAATACAAAACTGAATCCTCGATCGAGACTACTTAGAGGTTACGAACTATAAGTAAATACGTGGGTAAAATGACCACAATTAGTAATACAAAACGAAATATGCAGCAAAAGGTATTAATTATAGTTCGTAATGTTACACACATAAAAAGCTTAAAATTAACTGACGTGGAGGTACTGGTGGTGATGGGCAGAAGTCTTCATCGATGACTGTAATTTCGTACTAGAGCAGACGCCTGGCCGGGTCCGTAGAATAGAAGAGAGAACCGATTCAAATCCGCAACACAGTCCTGAGCGATCGACTCAGCAAGAAATCTTCGCAAAACCAAATAACCGCCGGGAAATAAGCCTTGAGTACTGAATATCACATGTCAGACGACAATTTATAGTACGTCAAGGTAATAGGGGTTACCCAGCTACTTGGCCACGTACAGCTACTCTCAAATGGCCAACAGTTTGACTGCTCTCAGATGAAAGATCTTTTACCGGGGACTGATGCCGTCTTCTAGGGCAAGGCTATCTCGCCTTTGGATCCTTTCTTCCTCTGCTTAGGAACTCGTTCGTGTTGCTAGGGATGCTGTATTAAAGTTATTGTGGATAATTGAAACAGTAATTGTCTTAAATTAAGGCGGACAACCTTGGTACAAGTAAACGTGTCTGCGTGTTTGTGTTGTCTACCGAAACATGTTAAAATCTGGCAGAAATTTCTGATTATATTATTTATTATATCGTCGTCGTCAAGTTAAAATTTGGTATATGGGTTTTACAAAACTTTATAGAAAGCAATAAACTAAGTCCTCTACCTTAAACATTATGTTGATTGCAGTCTGAAAATAGTTGGCTGGACTGTAAGGTACGAAGGTAGAATCCTTGTGACAAAATACAATTGAAAATTTTACAATTTTGCAAGAATATCGATTTCTTAAAAAAAAAAAAAAAAAGATGGTTGCATTATTAACTTTACTAGTTTATTATAAATTATGCTGATTATGGTAGGGTAAAAGGTCCGTATTATTAATAGCTGTGTCAATAGACTGAAAATGCTATACAGGGTGTTTAAATTTTTGAAACAAATGTGGAATCGACAAAATTAGCAACAGCCGATTTTTTAAAAATGGACCCGTTTATGTAAGAGTAATTTCCAATTCTATGGAAAAATTCATACACACTTGCACCTGAATATGTCTTAACTTCGTTCGACGTGCGTGGGGTCATTCAGCTGCAGTTAATAGAACTTTTTTTCAGCAGCGACGTGTTATTAAAGGTTCTTCGATCTTCGATTCCTTCGTATCCTAGATCCTCAAAATTAATAGAAGATCTTCCTACAACAGATAACAACGCAAATTCGAAGGTATTTCTAGCATGATTTCGTAAATTAAATATCTTTCGTAAATTTTGTATGTAGAACGTCAGTAAGTTTTATTATCGTTGGATTGTCGCTGTTTTCCTGTATCACAGAGTAGTATACTTGTGTCGTCTAGTCGTGTCACTACATTCATTTCATCATGCTATCCTTAAAAATAAATTCATTTATCAAAAATTAATCGTTAAATTGTATTTGGAAAAGTATTATGAAAATTTGCTGTGGATGAAACAATCGCCATCGCGACTAAAATAAAGCAGAAGTGGGACGCCAATTGATTTTCTCACTTTGAGCCAAATTGTCATCGAGGTAGCTCTTATTTTGGCTATGATCCCAGTTTAAGTGTTAATATTTAAAAATCGTGACATAAATTCAAGATAGAAGTGAGGGTTGATGGTAAGTATCGACAGTTTTCCTGTAAATACGATATAAACATAGAGTTTATATTGACATTGTTAGTTTTCAATTTTTGTTAAATTCCATTAATTGGAATTTGTACTAGCAGTACATATTTCCGGGCTGAGGGGCCGTGGTCTTCGATGTGTCGAAGCCGACGTTTCGTCATCTTCAGGACGATGATTAGTCTTCATTGGTCGTCTGATGAGTCATCAGACCGCGGTGTTTGGCGAAACGTCCACTGCGACACATCAAAGACCACGGCCCATCAGCCCGGAAATATGTACTGCTAGTACAAATTCAGACACCGGCCGTGAAAGGCTACAGTTATCCATTAATTGGTATTAAAGTTCATATAAATTGCCGAAAAAGTATTTTAGAATACTTCCGAACCCTCAGTTTACATAATTATTTAATTAATTTGCGAAAATTTAAATTTTTCAATAATTTTTCACTTTTAGAAACATTCCATTCCTATTTGAATAAGGATCATAAGGAAGTTGATATCCGCTCCCGGTTTAGTCAAACAAAGTGTCATGAATTTAAAAATATTTTTAGGAAATACATTATTATGTACAATATTGTCTACCAAAATTCCAAAAAAATACTTTAGTTATTTCCAGAAATACTTTTAATAGGTCACTGTCGTGAATGACTCTGTATATCTATCAGTAGCAGGAATACTGTTTTTTTTTTTTCCAATGCAACCTCTAAGCAACCGCTAATACACTCAATGGGTGTGTACCTCATTTAAATACCAAATATCCATTTTGTTCTCCGAAATATGATCACTTCCCGGTTCTAGTTGCGTACACAAGTAAGTATAGGTACACGTAATTTTGGTTTCCGAACGTACCAGATGCGATAATTTTAAAAATTAATACGAACTTCCAAATTCGCTATTCAAACAATGCCGACGGACATTTTAATACAAAATATGTAATATAGCTACAGCTGTCCAAATAGAAAAAATCGTTTAGCACATCGTCGAAATACGTCCTAAGTACTAGGATATAGATACAAGTCGGCATCGCTTGCGTATGCGGTTATTAGTTCGGATGGAACTAACCGGAGGCATGTGAACAAACGAAAATATTTTTGTTTAATGGTAAATCCAAACACGGAATTAATTCTTCGTCCTCGGCGAAACGTCATTGTCACATCTATGTAGATTGTAGATATTACAATACAATACCTAATGATGTTAACAAACAATGCGTTTGCATTGTGAGAAAATTTTTTCTGTTGGAAGAAATAACAATATAATAGTTTATAAATTATTAAAGAAATTGACAAAAAATGATATGAAATAATGGAATTTAGTTGAGAATCTTTTTATTTAGAAATTTCTATTGCTTACGCCAACTTTTTTATTTTTTGTTTATTTTAAAATGTTAGCTTAGGACTGAAATTGTATATACTTACCTTTAATTTTTATATACATATTTAATAATCCAAAATGAGTCTGTGTGACGTGAAGTGTGCAAGGTAAGAATGAAAGCATGGTCCGGATCTCACAAAATTCTATTGAGGAATTAGGCAACCGGTTTTGTCAAAATTTAAAAAACAATTATACAGGGTATTAAAAAAAAAACGTTTAAATATTTAAGGGACATATATTACGATCAAGAACAAGTAAAAAAGCCCTAACGAACATGGGTCCGCAAAACAACCGTTTTCGAGATAAGTGCAATTGTTTTATTCTTATTTTTTTTTACATTTTTTAGCGTTTAACGCTACAGAACACGATAATCACAGATGTTCGAGATGTCCGTCTTCCATTTCAACACAAGATGTACATCTTCTTAAGAAGGAACGCCCCACCCTTTCCAAAAAGCCCGGTTTTGCTTGAATTATTTGACAACATTGTTCAATTCGCTGTTGCAACTCGGCAAGATTATTTACTGGTATTTCGTACACTAAACTTTTCAAGTAAACCCAAATACAAAAACCTAAGGGATTTAGGTCGGGAGACCTAGCAGGCCATGGAATGGGACCCCCTCGACCTATCCATCTCCTATGAAATGTTTCGTTCAGGTGCTCCCTAACAACAAGCGTAAAATGCGACGGCGGGATCTTGCATAAATATACGGCCTGTCGGTATGCGACGTTCTGGCTTAAAATACGGTAATAACGTGTTTTTTAACACATTTATGTACTGCTCTTGACACATTGTACCTTCTACAAAATACAAAGGGCCGGGTCCGTCTCCACTAGTCACTCCCCAAATCATTACCTGCGGAGGGTATTTTACAGTTGGAAGAATCGTGGACTCTGTGAGACGTTCGCCAGGTCGTCTACGAACAAATTATGCTCGCTGCACTAACACACAGAGCGTTTTTCTTTTCTGACCACACTTTGCCCGTCTTTGTGTCGATGCGCTTCTAGCTAAACGCGATACAGAAGAAGGAGATACTTTCTGTAATTTTGCAGTTTCTAAATCTTTCCCGGGCATTTTCTATAAAAAACCCCAAATATTTCATTTTTTTTCAAATTCCAAATAATTAGTTATTAAGAGAGAGATAGAATAACAATTTCACCTTTGCAATAACGATATGTCAACACAAAACACTTAACGATACTCCACAACTTAGCTTCTATACGGTTATGACGAAATATTTTAAAAAATATCGATGCATTCTCTAAACTGTGAACTCGCTAAATGTAAGTTGATAACTGAAATATTTATATATACGTACTTTACTCTTCTAAATATCATTTCTCTGGTATTTTTATTTATTGATACAATAATCTAGTCCCCCTATAAACGATCGGATTCAAAGAAAAAGAATATCACTATAATAGGATGGGAATTTCCAGGTAAAAGGGTTGATTTATGACTTGTTTCAAGTAATATGGCCAGGGACTGTATATATTTTTTTTATACTTTGGCCGCCACGCTCTTGTGATTTAACACCTTTGGACTTTTGACTGTGAGGTTATCTGAAGTCACAGGTTTATGCCGGCAAACCCGGGACCACCGAAGCATTGAAGGTCGAAATTAGATGCTGTACCGACGAAACACCGCCACATGTATGCAACACCGTTATTGACAATTTCGCCAGAAGAGTACGCATGTGTCAGCAAAGCCGTGGCGGCCATTTACCAGATGTGTTGTTACATTCATAATCTCCAAATGTTTACATTATAACTCAATAAATATTTCAATACTTTGCTACAGAAAACCATGTTTTATTGAACCTTCAAATCTTGCGCTCTTATTGAAACATCCTTTATAGCTAATGCTTAGAAAGAGATTGGAATTTTTCTTAACTCTTCCCAAAGTGTAAAAGATTAACCTTTTAAAAGGGATTGTGTTTGAAATTCCAGGGAATATTAAACGATTCTCAAGTATAAATGCTCATATTTCTCTAAAAATTACGGCTGCAGGTACAGACCTTTTTATGGTTTCGCCTGGATACGAAAGGCAACTCTGAAAAGTTGAAAAACTATTTGTTTCGTCAAATTCAAAAATTTTCGTATGAAAGCGTATATTTCCCCGATCTAAATTTCGTAGTTAGTGAGGAACATAATATGATCTTCCATCTTTTTTGTCAACGTCGAAACCCTGGAGCTTCAAACGCAAAATTCTAAAAATCAGCAGTGATAAGAACTGTAGGCAAAAGTAAAGAACAAGAAAATGTAACATATAAGCGTATTTCTTTTTTTATAGCTTTTTTTATGAAACATTTTTCGACCAAATAGACATGGAGTATCCGTTCACCATAATAGCGAATAACAGCAAATCATCATCTCGATAGATCACGACAAGGGCAAAAATTCGATCGCAGGCAGCCGAGTCTAGAACAAACGCCTATCGTATACTGTCAAACGTCAAAACGCCGCATCATAAGTGCGTCCGATGCCCGAAAAGAACGCAACGCGATCTCTCGGCCTAGGTGTCAGTGTCGAATGAAAAGAGGTGCCCAAAACTGATAGGACGAACAAAAGATTTCAATTAAGCCGGTACGCGTCGCGTTTCAACGCCAGGTGAGATATGCATGTATCCCAACCGCTGTGCCGCCATTGTCTTTACATGAGTATCGGTTTCGGGCGGTTACGTGCCTATTGTTCGGGATGATCCGGGCGGTGACGTTTACGGGAGCGCTGACTATCAAAGACGGCCGCGGTCAAATTCGTAGAGGTCGCGTAATGGGTGCTATGCGAGGTACATTTAAGGTCTATGCCTGGATGTAATAACTGTGGGCATATGGTACTGTGAATTTGGAAAATATCTGGTTGATGACAAGAGGCAAAAGTTGAATAGAAAACAGTTGTAACATAATGAACTGCATTTTTCTTTATGTCTTTTATTGATAACTATTGATTGGTGGTTTTACGTATACAATTAAGATTATGTTGTACTGTGGTGCTGCGTGGTGAGCAGTTTGTCAGTAACTAACTGCTGCCTTTCCTCCCCTAATTAACTAGACGTTTGAGGAAATCTAGAAGGAATACTGTAATACATTTATAATAGTAATGTATCTTTATTTCGACCTATATATAAGCATACAAAATAAAATTATTTAACGGCTTTAAATTATTGGGTAATTTATGATAGAATTTACATCCTATAAAGTAAATGCTTTTCTAACGTAAAATAGTTCTATAACACACAAGTAAAAAATAATTATTATTTCTATCAAGCTGAGAGCGAGACGTATTAGCACAAAATTCAGATATGTGTTTAAGAACAAAACATAGAATTCCTAGAATGTAGGCTCCATAAGAAGTTAACATTCCATCTAATCTGAAAGTCCCTACATGACATCAGCAAAGAAAAACAAAAGATAATCTACATATAGAGCCTGTTTCTGTAATAGGAAAACATGATTTATGTCAGAACACCAGGAACCCTAGTGAATTATATCATAGGTCACCTTAGACTAGAAATCAGAAAAGTAAAAAAGATCTTTTCAAGTTGCGCAAATCGTAATAAACTGTAGACAATTTATTTGAGAGACTGACGATTGATCACATTAACAGTCGTCAGTTTTATTTAAAATAGAATAAAACTGACGACTGTCTTCGTTAACAAATACACCCAAAAGCTTGTATGCGTTTAATAATACCCCCATTTAAAATGAGGTAGTTACATTGCATTTAAGTTGATTATGGAAGAAATATATCATCAGCGTAAAGAGTCAGGTTATCACAAATATTCAAAAAAACAGGGCAAATCATTAATGAAAATCGGAAAAAAATGTGGGACCCAAAACAATTCCTCGGGGGACACCTTTCTTTCTTATGCATACTGGAGAAAAGGTTCCATCGATAACAATTTTTTGTTGATCATTTTGTAAATAGCTTTAAAACTAATCTGGTGATACGCCATTAACACCCTACCGTTCCATTTTACAAGGACTGTTCTCTTTCCGTTGAGGCTATCTAGCAGGCTGTGATATTTTGAAATAAATTTTGCTTGACATTTTAATATAGTTATTCACAACTTTAATTATAGTGAAGGTTGTCGAATATACTTGAAGGCTTTTAAAATACATAATTTTAAAGTTATCCTTTCTGCAAGAAATGGAATTGAATAAAAATAAATATGGAGCTGGGATTTTTTTACTATTTCAAGTGTAGCTTAACCTGTAAAGAATGTTTTGATAAAATTTCAACATAGTCGACTTCCTTAAAATGGCAACTTTCGGGCTCCTGAGCCGAAACGGTAGTTACCGAAAAGAATATTGGTCTTGTACGGAATATGATTGAAGAAGATCGGCACGTTACCATCAGGAGCATTCAGGCAAGTTTAAGAGCTTAGTGTGAAAGCCATTTTACACAAACATTTAATAGTAAGTAAGCTTTATGCCCATTGGTTTCCCCACAATTTTGTTCCAGTTGAAAAAGAAAACCGTGTGGCACGGAGCAGATCTACACTGGGTCGCTTTGATAACGGATCGTCTCATTTGCTGTAAACACCATGACAAGTAGTGAAACGTGGGGATACTTCTATGATCCCGAAAGGGAATAACAACCGGCAGTTTGGGTCTTTGACAACGAATCGTGATCTGGTGCAACCAAAACGTAAAACAGAATTTTTCTTTGCATGTGAAGGCAGTGTTTTATATATATATGTATATTGCCAAGCATTTATTATTAATGTAAAGATAGACTTCATACGAATCTCTGGCATTAAAAGAATCATAAATGTACGTATTATCGACACAAAGGTGATGCAGGTGATGGAAACATTTCACCATATGAGACATATGGATAATATAGAGTAAAGGACCAAGAATACTACCCTGATGGACTCCCAGATACAATTATATCACGCTTATATTATACTGTCAAGTAAAATAAATCATTATTGAGCAAGCTTACTGGTTACGCATACTTTTTTCTTAGGGATGGGCATGAAAGTGTTTGCTCACTCAGGACCAATAGCGCATTCGAAATAAGTCAGAATTTTCGACTAATAACTGTAGATGAAGCTTGAATACACTAGTACACTCCTGAAGATTATGAAGGGCGAATCAGCTTCGAAAAAGGTGGAGGATTTTGCAGGACAAGACACCAACTACTATTTAGACGAATTAAAGAGATGGGGGCATTGCTGGGAAAAGTGTATAGACTTAGAAGGGGACTATTTTGAGAAATAAAACTGAATTTGACAAAAATAAATGTTTCTGCGTTAAGCTGCAAACTTTTCAGATTATCCTCGTACCTTTACTACCATCAACTTGCTTATACAACGTCTATAACTCGATAAACGTTCAGAATTAATTGAGGGCCTTAGAACAAAACGTGTTTAAGGTTAATTATATGCGATACGAAGCTAATTGACTTTTTCATTATGCCTAATAGGAATAAATTAAAACCTTTTTCTAACGATCGCGTAGCACTAACGCGCTGGCACGTCGACATCTCTAAAGACTCTCCAGAGAAGAGACAGGCTTCGATCGGGCGAGCGGCGACAATGAAACGCAGCCGGTGAAGCCTGTATTGTCTTCCGAGTCGTCCCATAGCGCTGCGAAATGCTTTCTAACGCGCAAACTAATTAGTTTTTTCTCTTCTCTATTTTCTTTTAGAGGCGAAATTGATTGGCGTGCGTTCAATAGCACAATGAAGATAGAATTTAGTGTTTGCCGTTCGTGAAAGAGATACCTTTGAAGACCTCTAGGGGTTAGGTCGGCCGTTTGACCCGGAATTTCTTTTTCTATTGAAGACATTATTTGAATAATGAAGTAGAAGATGCGGATTGTGCGTCTTATGGTGTATATGCGGAGAAAAAGTGTAATAGCATTGGTAATTTTTATAGTTCAAGTGTAAATCCATTGAAACTATAAGTGTTACCATTAGGAAATTATTTTGGGGTTTCCGTCGAAAACACTCCTTTTTTGTCTAAAAGCAAAGTAAGGACCAAACCTTTTGCCCTTTTGGAGGTCCTCATTTGATACACAAATTAGGAAATCTTGATTAAATGTTTTGCTTTATACTGAAGAAGGTCCTATAATTTCTAAAAGATATCGCGAAACAAAAATAGCAGTTACGTGCCAATAAACAGAATGGACGTTTGTGGCAAAGAACTGGATACTGTAGTGAGGTACTGGGATGAAGTGTACGCACTTACAGTAAGTGTTTTAGGATACACTTCAGCCAAATGGCCGAATAATGTACCCCTTGGAGGAGATCTTCGCTGTCAGTTGTTCATAGTGAGCTTTCCCTGTTAAATTATCCTACAGTATTCTCAGGAACTTAACAGTGTTACTTGGTCTAAAGTGATGGTTATGGACGACGAGAGGGTAAGGTAGATCCCACAACATTTAAGCCACAATAGCCCCATTATGCATCCCCTCTATGCCGAAGAACCCTCTAGGCCATCAACTAACTCACTGCTTTGGCATAGGTTAGGACGTTGTTCAGAGGAATTGCCCTAATGGTGGTAAGACGTTACCACTCGTCACCTAGCATAGTCCTTCTAATTGACGTCAGCGTCGAGCACTCGTCTTCAGTTAACCCCATCTTGTGGAGGTGACCCTTTAGCCGGTAATGTCCAGTCAGTATCTCAACAGCCGTGCTAAGGTCTGTTCTGGACAGCCTCAGGCATCTTGATGCTCTCCGCTTGTTCCGATACTTCGAAGCGACATTACCGGCGCAACAGGACTTAATTTAATTCCATCTTTTTAAGAATTTTTCATGGGTAATAGTTGTGATACTTTCGTGGAGCGCATAAACAGCCGATCGAATGGAAATTTCTGAGTAGTCATACTGGTCAGTCTGTCCGCTTCTTCATTGCCAGGATATCCCTTTAGCTATATTAGTCTCAATCACTAAAGTATCTAAAGTACAATCCGCTGTGTAGTATGGAAAACTGCATGAGTACTCCTTTTTAAGCTTAAGGCAAGCTTATTCTGTTCAACAGTAATGACGGTTCGATAACTTGCTCATGATCACGAGTCTCTCAAAGGAAAGATGCCAAGTCTGTGGAAGATAATTCATGTTTGGATTGTTCAACATAACTTTTTCCGAATATAGGTTTGATGTTCTTTTGAGATATAAAGTTTAATTGATTACGTTGCCAGTGCATTGAAAAACTCTATACATATTCTCCGGGGTTGTTTTCATTTTGAGATACTTTGATGAACAGTTTTTTATTTTGTTAATTTTGCACGTAATACAGCTTAAATGCTGCGTATCTCTTACGTCTTGAACGCTGCTTTAAGTCTTGACGATTTTTATTTAAGGAGTCTAACAATTCTCTACACTGCGCTAATTTATCCTTTATATGGTTTTACTCTCAGTAATAGACATTTAAAACATGATACAACGTCAAGTGAAGAACCAGTAAGGATAGTTAATCCGGTATTCTAAAGAATTACATGGAATTATACAGACTGTTTGTTGTAGGACGTCCGCTAACTTATAAATAGAGCCCGGTAGCAGGGAGCCGTGCCTTTGCCGTACCTGGCTAGTATACAAAAACAATAGTAAGAAAATAGAAAAAAAAATAACAGAACTAATACATAATTATAATATGTGAAAAGCAGTGAAACACTCACCCTTTTAAGCAGCCTTGGCTACGGAACAGCAAAACTAGAAGCACCATTATCAGTATTAACATCATATGGATAAGAGTGGCAAAAGGTTGACACCATTAGATGTGTTTCCACAGTTGTCTCGGTGAGCGATGTTCGCCGTGGTGAGAAAATGAGTTTATATTTTGAAAAAGAGCGTTCAACATCTACCGATGTCATACATGCGTGATTAAAATACTCTTTGTACTTAGTCAGTGGATTATTCGATACACCATCACAAATTTGTTTTAGTGTGCTAAAATCGGGATCTTTCTGTAGCACACTCTCGAACTTTTCTAAAACGCGATCATACTTTGCATCATGTATAGTCAGTAGCTGTGTATGCACTCTGTCCATAATTTGCAGAGACTCCAATAATGATAACGATTTATTTTGTAATTGGTCTATTGCGTCAGCTAATCCTTTATAGTAGCTACGAATATTTTTTAAATCTGTTTCAACGGAAATATCTTGAAATTTCGACTGGCTCTCCTTAATAGCTGCAGCTTCGGCAGGATTGAATTGTGCAATAACAGCTTTTACTATTATGAAATGTTCAGCATAATAAAAAGCTGCCTGCAACCATGTTCCCCAACGTGTAGGAATTGGCTCCGGTGGTTGACGAATACTAGGACACTCTGTGTGAAATGATCATAGGCGTTTGGGAGATTTCAAAAATACTTTTTTTGTGTTTGCTATTAATGCATCTACCTCGGGAGAGCATTGTCTAATGGTTTCTGCCATAAGATGTAAAGCATGCACTTTACACGTAACATGTAAACACTTGCAACCATGTTCAAGGAGAGAATGGACTACCGAACGCATTATCGCTGCGCCATCGCTCATAAACATCAACACTTTATCTTTTGAAATTTGAAATTTTTTTAAAGTACTAAGTACAACCTTCGTAATTGCTGTAGCACTACACCCTTATAGTCTTCGGCTAGCTAGTAACAGTGGTAATGTAGGTTTACTAGGGTCTAGTATGCGTACCATAATATTTACAATTTAATTTTTTTTACAGTCTGTTGTCTCGTCAACACATAACCAAGGAAACTGTTTTTTCAATATGCGTTTCATTTTCTTTTCCACGTCATCGCGTACAAATGCAACATGCTTACGTGCCGTTTTCTCCGTTGGCAACCGCAACTCGGGATTGTATTTGTCCCAAAAGTCCTTAAACGGTTGTTTATCGAGTAAACCTAATGGCAAATTACAGTTTATCAACATAAGAATTACATTAAAAAAATGCACTTCTCGGTGGCATGCCCAATTTTCGTTTTCTATGCTGTGCGGAATTTACGTGTCTTGTACAGTTCCACTTCTTATTTGACACCCAATGTATTTTGCACACTTTACAAACTATCTTGCTCCCGTTGTAAAACAAATCGGGAAAGTCAGAAATAAACTTATTTACTATGTCTTGAAAGGGTCGTTTTTTAGCCGTCGACATGTTCACTAAAAACTACAATTAATAACTACGTCTGTATCAATAAAATCAACACGCCCTATCCGCTATCCAATGCTAAACTGAATTGAGTGATGATGATTTGTCGTGTCGTATCATAATCGACCAGCCCTCCCCGCCCACCTAAACACAGTCACACCGCTGTTGCGATTGCTTTCCAGTTACCGGGCTCTACTTATGCTTACGGTCTAAATTACCAGAAAGCTGGTTTTCAGAAGTGAATTTTGAAGGATTCAAAACTTTAACTTCTTGCTCTTGTAACACGAACATAGAATACCTACTCATAGTATATGATTTCTATATACATATAATATCTTACAGCTATTCTCTATCTTTCAACGACGATCATCAAATAAAACGAATATTCACATAATAACATGTTACAAGCTAGCAGTGGATTCTACTTATAATTGAGCTCATCTTCAATATTCTATGAACACGTCGTTATCCTCGAAATAAATCGATTTATTTTCGAATTAGATGCACCGTCGAGAGATTAAAAGAGATTAAAAGAAAAAAAAGCGCAACTGAATAGAAAAAGAAGGTAATCAGCTTCTTTTGAAACGCTAACGAGACAAAATTTATTATTTATTGAAAGGTTATTTGCCATTAATTAATAATAACTTATACCGATTTGTTGCGCTGATTTAAATGTCACAATGTAACATGTTGATGTACGCTACGTACAGGTACTTGCATATCTATATACATAGTATAAGTATAAACACATCTCAGCCGCTCTATTAAATATGTACGTTTATCTTTAATAGGACGCGCATTTAATGAATACAATGTCGAAAGCCGTTCATGGTTTAAATGGGTGTATAAAATATGCTCGTAATATGAATACTGCGTTTTTTGCCTCAGTGTTTCTATCTGATGTTGAGTAATAAACTTAGATGAGGTAAGGTTCGATATAAGAGTGCAACGTCAAAAGCGTATCGCGCAAAAGTAGGTACGTGAGATATAGTATTATTAAAAAATAATATATTGTTAGCATTTATTGACGTCCTGATATCTGCGACAAAATACTACTGCCCCGGTAAGCCGCGCAAAACTGCAACATAGGCAACGCTTCCATTGTCGATTTACTTAGCCTTTGACGTTCGTTTGAAAACGTTTTCGTGTATTTCGAAAATGATCGTTCTACATCTAGCGATGTAGGATTTGCGTAATTCAGATATTCCTTTATCTCCTCTGTACTCCTCTTCATTTTCAGTAATAGACCGAACCTTTTGTAAATCGGGATTTTTATTTAAAACTGCACGAAATTTTTGAGCGACATCTAGTATCTAAGGTATTTAATATGTCTCGTAAAGATAAGTGACTGTTGTGTAACAGCGATATAGCTTGTACAACTGCAGAATAGTTTATGGAAATTTCTTCTATTTGTAATTGAACGTCCGAATTGGAAAAAAGTTGCAGACTCTCTCGAATCGCTGCAGATTCATATGATTTAAATTTTAAAATCACATCCTTCACATTTGCGAAATATTTATGATAATAAAATACTGCCTGGAGCCATGTTCCCCATCGAGTTATTACAGGCTGAGGTGGTAGTGGAAGTTTCGGATACAATCGTTTGAGACCTCGGATATGATTTGGATATTTCACAAACACTTTTTTGGTAGATGCTATTAAATTACTCACCATTGGATACTTCTTTCGAATGGTTTCTGCAACGAGATGATAGGAGTGTATGAGACATGTTATGTGAAGAAGAGTCGGAAAGCATATCTTCAACATCCTACCAACTTTCAGCATTGTTGCAGCTCCATCAGTAACTAACATTGTGACTTGGGCTCCTGTGATACAAAATTCTCTTAACGAATCTTTTATCTTTACAACGGTTTCAGCTTCACTTTTTTCAATCCTTTTACTGGTTAATAACAAGGTAGCTGCGGGATCATTACGTTTTAAAGGATGCGCTACAACATTAATCACGCTGTGTTTCTGTGCATCAGTTGTTTCATCCACCATTACGCAAATTTTCTTATTCTTTAACTCGTCTACTATACAATTTTTTACTGTACCCTGCAAATGTGGTAAATTGTATTGCAATTGTCTATTGGTTGGTTGTTTCCACGAGGGAACATATTTATTCCAAAAAAGACGAAAGTGTTCATTGTCTACGACGTTCATGTGAGCTTTACTAGCTTGTTCAATAGCGAATAAAACTCATGGTTTCATATATAAGTCGACCAAACACTTTGTGGATTCAGATGTCCTTAAAACACTATACCACGCCTTCGTCCTCAACAAACTGGAGTACGTTGGTCTCATATAGAATCCCATCTGCGTTGATCATGTCCTAAGTCTTAATCGTCTACACCAAAAATATTTAAAAGTTTGATGAAAGATTGATAGAGTTTATCCGTCGACGGGCGCCTGTTAAAATGATCTATTGCAACGACATGGAATGGAACCTTTCTCCTAGCGATGTGATGTTCAAACCTCAAGATTTTTGTTGAACGTTCTTCACAATAGAATCGATTGCGAATGTTTACTATATCGCGTTTCATTTAATGTGCCTTGCCTTTCCTCTAGGCATCTTGCGACCTTCTTCATGCCAAATACACGCACCGATGTATTTTCAAAAGCTCCAGTTTGGCAATGTCCAGGAATGATAATAGGATTTATGATGATATCTTTGTGGGAAGCTAATTTATATCTTTTCTCTTTCTATACCTCTGTTTTTTTGTTTTTGGTTATAGTGATATTTAGTACCTGAATCTTTTGAAATCAGAAACGAAGCTTTGTGAAACAAAAATTTCTACTTAAACTGATTTTTTTTCCAAACATCATTAAACGTTTTTTTTTATTTTACATAAAACATTTATCACATCGATTCCCGGACCTCATTTATCTACTCAGCCTCCACTTTCAAGCTTCCCATGGTATATGAACCACCAGCAGCACCCATTATTCGCGTCCGAGCATACCATCCACCATTTATCCAGTCCATTCACGAGATTATTTATATCGCGACGGTGCCGTCCCGATATTGAATTGTATGGAAAATTTACATTTAGGACTCTGCGTACATACATACGTGTAGTAGACCTAAAACAGATTTAAATACAAAATATATGTGGCATCTGAATGCCGACGCAATAAAGACACGTCACAATAAATTATTATTTTATCTAAATCGAATCTAATTTGTCACAATTTCTCCGTTCTTACCGAGCAACGAGAGAAGACGCAATGCTCGGAGAGCCTTGCAGGGCCGTTCCGGCCTGAGAAATCCCGAATTAATCATCGGATTAGCTTAATGCAGCCAACAACGCGCATATTCAGTGGAGTAATATATATTGGTGTATGTTTTTACAGCTATGCGTACGCATATGTGTACGTAAGTATACCTTATGGTTGCCTTAGCTTGTGGTATCAGATGAAAGTGATGTGGAATGCTACGTGTATATCTTGAGGTTATGTACCTAAATAATTTGACAATAAGTTAAGTAATCTCTTTCATGTGACTAATTGATGAGGGAAGTACTTGTTGAAACTCCATAACGTAATAAATAAATTATACTGAACTAGAAGTTTCAAATAATTTCCACAACAATATGGTGGATGAATATCTAATCTAGCTAATCCTAATTGACTATTTCTATTAATTTACAGATACAGAAAAAGTAAACTTGGTAAAATATAGTAATTTTTATTTTTCAATAAAATCTCCCTTAACTTCAATACATTTATTGCAATGATCAATTAATAATTCTATACCCTTCTAAAAATAATCTAAAGTTATACCCACAAAATATTGTATTACAGCTTTCTGGGACGAAGTTCATCGGGTACATCGATTTCTTTTTGGATAGAGGATCAGAATGCAGAACCATCGGTTTCAGGTCGTCTCTATGCATATTTAAAAGAGCGTGTTCGACCCGACGTTCACGTTGGAGAGCAGGTCGAATACTTTTGTCTACCTTTTTACAGGAGATAAATCACTATAAACGCTCCCTGAACGTTGTTTAATGTGATTAGGCTTATGCCCTTCTTTTGCTAACAATTTAATGAGCGCGCGGTACTCAATTTTCGTTACCTGAGACATTTTCATGCACTAGTCACGTTGACTGACTCGCTACCAAAAACTACTACTCTTCGAACCGTAGGCCCCGCACATGTGCAACTATGGTGCAACAGAGTTTGAAACGCTCGAACCTGTATAAGCCTGTCAGACCGAGAATTTATGGCACCTACCTCGTATATCAAAGTTACTATTAAAACTATGATTCTACTCTAAGCAATAGTTTGCCAAAATTTTCTATTTTTTATTTTTTTTGTCTCTTTTATTTTTAATAAAAGTAAGGAAAGAAGATGCTGCATATAAAATCTATCAAAACTGTAAATTCTTTCAGTATTACGATAACAATTCAAAAGTAAATCAAGGGCGTTATTTAGAAGCTGTGCTTTTGCGTTTAATAGCACTTAAGTCAGATGAGTAATCAAAGGAAGTTGTTCTGTTATACCAACAATGGGAGAGATTGTACCAATATAATTTTAGAGCTTCCACAAGTAATTGCTGTATTGCGCCACAGGTATATACGAAGGTAAGTCAAATATTATCTATACTTTCGCCATAACAAGCTTTGAAGGTTATCGTAGTGGCGGCCGCTTGCGCATGCGTTGAGTTGGCGCCTCTGTGGTCATGTGTGCGGAATTTAATCACGATGGCGTCATTTGTCTGCTAGCTATAATAGCATAAGCATGTCAGCTCCGCTATTAGTTTGCACGAAAGAGGAACAACGATGATCCGATTATTGTGGTCAGAGGGTGTGAAAGGTGCTGAAATTCACCGGAGACTTTTTTCACAATCCGGGGACAGTGCTTTATCTTGTAAAAGCGTTTTTTTGTGGATCGAAATCTTTCAGAGTGGCCGCACGAGCGTAAAACAAAAGGGAGCTGGACGGCCGTCAACCTCGACCACCGACGACAACATTCAACAAGCTCGAGAGATGGTTACAGCAAATAGGTAAGGTTGAATCTTCTTTAAACATCAGTCACGGCTCTGCCTATCAAATTATCCACGATGAACTGAAATTTCGTAAAGTGTGTGCGCAGAAAACCGCAGAAAACAAAACCAAACGTTTGGACATTTGCCAACGCTTACTGGATAACGTGGAAGGCGACGCATTTTTAAGCAGAATAGTGACCGTTGATAAAACGCGGATTCATCACTACGAGCCTGAATCGAAACGCCAGAGTTTGGAATGGAAACTCCTAGGATCCCCTAGCACGAAAAAATTGAAGACCTCGCCATCGGCTGGGCGGTGATGCTAACCGTGTTGTGGGACGAAAAAGGCCCTATACTGAACAACTACTTAGACAGGGGACTACCATAAATAGTGCGAGGTACAGTGATTTGTTGGCGAATAAGCTGAAATCAGCAATCCGAAACAAACGATGTGGTCTACTCTCAAAGAAAATTTTGTTGTTGCAAGACAACGCCCGTCCGCACACGCCCCATAACACCATAGAAACTATCAACAGGTTGGGCTTTGAGACCCAGGAACACTCTCCCTACAGCCCTGATCTTGCTCCCCTCAGACTTTCATCTCTTTGGACCACTCAAGGAAGCTTTGAGAGGTCGTCAGACACAGACGTTCGGGATACGGTTCAAAAGTCGCTTCACGACCAACCGAAAACCTTCTACCAGGAAGGCATACGGAAGCTTGTGGCTCGCTGGACCAAGTGCATTGCTAAAGGTGGAGACTATGTCGAAAAATAATCTGTATTAATAATTAATAATCTGTTGTACACCTATCTTTAATACAGTTGTAGAACTAAATGTGTAAGTAATTTTTGACTTACCCTCGTATAGACACAATATAATTTAACAAATCATTTGTCAATTTCAATTTTTTAACAAATTTTTTAGGTTATCTATTTACATTTAAAATTTTTGAGAACAGAAGCAAAGTAGAGGGGGTATACTTGGACATATTGGGGTATATTTGGATATATATGATTATATATCCAAATAATTTGACAGCAAATGAAGTAACCTCTTTCTTTTTCGAATAAAAACAAGATAGAGGTTGGAGGCAGGTTGGTGGTTATTTTGAAAAGTATTTACGTTGTATAGGACTTTATAGCACTCAAAAAACTGTAAAGCGAAAAGAAGGTAGACAAGATACTCAAGAAAGGAGCGCCCAATATGGAGTGGAAATGTAAGATGTGAATGCCAATGTTAAAAGACCAGTGCAAATTCATTTTTTGTTATTTATTCTTAATTCGTTTTGTAAAGCATTTTTTTCTTTTATTTGGATTGTTGTTATCTCTTAAACACGATAGATCTTTGTTGTTATTTCTCCCCATCACTAACAGTTAAATGTTTCGATAAAAAAAATTGTTATCGATCATCAATTTGAATTGTAAAATTACAGAATACGTTGATATTGCATTAAATTATAGCAAATTGCCGATTTTAGTTACTCACTCATTGTTTCAGGAAACACTATCACTATTTATGTACAACATATGGTGAAAACGTAGAGTCTGCGTATATAAACCTTAAAATTTAATTTTGAAGTAACACTCTGAAAATCTTCAATTAGTCTAGTAAATAACATTTGCGTACACGGAAACAAGATCAGAATACAAAAAAATTACCAGGTTTCTGTCGCTACTTTCTAGGACAGCATGACTGCATCTCTTAGCGCAAGGGGGCACCAGGAAATATTTCAGTGCTGTTTTTGGAAATTAGTGGGATAAGAGAGCTGAACGCAATGTGGGCAGCGGAAGATAGCGCTCGGAACCACGGTGATGACGCCGAGTAGGCAGAAACATTTCCGTGGGTTAGTGCCCTTTTCTCTGCTCACATGTTTTTGCGGGGAATGGTTCCACCAATACCATGAGCTATATTAGCATTAATTTTGGCTTTTGTTACGAGGGCGAATCAAATATTAACCGGATTTTTCTTTTTAACGCTCCCTAGGTGAAGTGAGTAACGTGACCTGTTGATATATGTTGGATTGGGGATGTAAAGTGGAGGGGAGTAAACCGGTTCGGCCCGCCAGAGCAGATTGGTTGTTAGTAGAATCATGTCTGAGCAAGAGGTACACACGTCTGTTGAGCAACGCATTATTATTAAGTTTTTGTCGCGGGAGGGCGTAAAACCTGCCGAAATTTTGAGTCGACTAACTGCACAGTTTGCTGAAAAAGCCCTTTCAAGGACCCAAGCCTACGACTGGCACAAAAAATTTTCCGATGGCCGAGAGTCAGTGCGAAATGAGACGCATGCACGCCGACCGCGGACAAGCACCAGTGAGACGAATATTCTTGCGATCCGTGAGATGATTCAAGGAGACCGCCGCCTTACAATACGGGAAATTGCTGCACACGTCGAAATATCGTATGGGAGTGCACAATCAATCATTTCAGATGATTTGGGTTACGGAAAAGTGTCGGCAAGGTGGGTTTCTCGCCTCTTGACGGAAGATCAGAAAGCAAACCGTCTTGCCGTGTGTGAAAGACTTTTGGCACGATATCGAATAGAGGGGGATGATTTCTTGAGGCACATTGTCACCTGTGATGAGACGTGGGTGCATCATTACACCCCGGAGTCTAACCAGGCAAGCATGGAGTGGCGAAAACCTGGAGAAACAGCACCGCGGAAAGCCAAGACCCGTCTTTCTGATGGGAAAGTTCTTGCAACGATTTTTTGGGATTACAGAGGCATATTGCTCGTTGATTTTCTCCATGAACGGCGTACAGTTAACATTGCGTATTACTGTCAATTGTTTGATGAAGTGAAACTGGCCTATCGACGAAAAAGGCGAGACATGCTTATTCGAAGTGCGATTCTGCTTCATGACAACGTTCCGCCACACACAGCTGCATTAACCCAAGAAAAATTTGACAAAATTCATTGGGAAACACTGGAACATCCGCCCTACAGTCCCGATCTGTCGCCGTGTAAATACCACATGTTTGGACCACTCAAAGAAGAACTGGGTGGTTATCACTTTAACGACGACGAAGGTGTAGAAACGTTCGTGCGCAATTGGTTACAGACGCGACCACATTTATTCTTTGATGACGGAATTAAAAAACTTCCGATTCGGTGGGAAACATGTGTGAATAAAAGAGGAGATTATATAGAAAAATAAGGTGTATTCAAAATTTTATTTACTGTACCAATAAATGTTTTAAAAGAAAAGCCCCGTTAATATTTGATTCGCCCTCGTACTAGGCTCTTTATAAATATAAATTTTCAAAACTGGTGTATGTTAGTGCAACAAACACGACAAAACCTGAATGACACTACTTCAATAAATCAAATATGTATGTTTGGATATGACGACATAATCTTTGTTGCTGGATGTAGCTGTATATTTACAATTTCTCAAAGATTCTAAGCAAAAAAGAATCAGAATTCTCTTGCAATAAAAATTAAGAAAAAACGTATTAGAATTGGAGCTTCGAGAAGATTCTCATCGCTTAAAACCCATCTAGTACTTTAGTTACTCATCTACTGCTTATTATTATTCTATCTACAAAGTTGAAATTACAGGAAACTGTTACGTTATGTCTTATAAGTATCTAGACCGACGGTCACGCCATCTACGCCGTCGTCCGGTGGGTCACGGCTACAATTACTCACCATTGCAAAATATCTGTCCGCTCCGTTGTTATCGTCGCCCCTCTAATTGAGCATCTTCACATGTAAATCGTTAGCGACGTTGAAGACGAGAAGCGGTTCGAATCGGAGAAGGAATGATAAAATCCCGTTTTTAAAATGATACGCCGCACTGCGTTGAACAAATCGTATTAGAACTGCGGGCATTGCTAGACAAGTATGGAGGTATTTACGTATCTATGCATTTGACGAGGTAACAGAATGTTTGAGAAACGTTTAGAGTTTAAGGACCATCTGCGACGGCGATTAAATAATATGTAAACACATAAGGAGTACAAGAGAGTTTTATTGGTGTATATGCGGTAGTACACTGGTGTATGAAAGTAAGTTTCTTTCTTTTTTGCTTAAAAAAGAAAATACAAAAACTGGGAAGTAACTGAAATTATTGCTCGATTAATATTATATTACAGAAAAAAACAGATTTTTGGCTCCCGCTAGACATGAAACCCTGGTGGCGATTTTGTGGCCTTTACATAGGGTAGTGTAAAATTCATGTAAAGAGCAAGGTGTAGCATTTCATTAATATTTTTTACATTTAGTTTTAAATTTGTATGTCATGACTAGAGTAACCAAAACTTGCGGACTCGCATAGGCGCCGGTATTACGGGTTAATATAAGAATACGAAAAATTCATAAATAAACTTACTTGCTAATTATTCAATAAATTAGAGGCATCAGGATGTGAACTACTGTAAACTTGCATCATTGCATATGTTTCCACAGTTACTTCTTTAAATCTTGTGCGTAGACAAGAAAAAATATTCTTATACATAGAAAACGATCTCTCCACATCTAAGGAAGTTACATTTGCATGTAGAAACTGTTTTCCAAAATCACTTAAAAGTTCACTATTCTTACACTTATTATAAACGGCCTCTAAAGTATTAAAATCGGGATTTTTCCTTAAAACATCTGCCAACTTTTGACTAGCGCATAATACTGGCGTATCATTTAATGTGTGTAATTTAATTTTTACACTCTCCTATGTCTAATGATTCCTGTAATGACAATTCAGTACATTGTAGTTTTCTGATGGCATCTAGTAATACTGTATAATTGGTACATATTGTTGTTAAATCTTCTAAAAGTTGAGGAATTTGAAATTCTCTTTGACTTTCTCTAATTGCTTTGGATTCATTCCGATTAAATCGCATTATAACTGATTGAATTTGTTGAAAATGGATCAAATAGTAAGAAGCTGCTGTTAGCCAAGTACCCCATCGCGTTAAAATTGGTTCAGGAGGTTCTGAAATACCTGGACAAAATTTACGAAATTCTTTTAAACGTTTAGGACATTTACGAAACACTGCTTTAGTACCTCCAATCATCCGATCAACGTTTCCGTAATGTTGTCGAACAAGTTCACCAACTAAATGCAAAGCATGCGGCACGCAGGTTATATGTATTAAGTTATGAAATATATGCTTTAAGGATCGCCCAACACTTAACATCGTTGCTGCACTATCTGTCACAATCATCACAACTTGATCTTGGGCAATTTTAAATTTTTTCAAAGCGTTCATTATCACTTTTTGAATATTTTCCGCGGTACATTGTTGAACACGTTTGCAAGCTAACAAATATCGAGATGCTGTGTTCTCGCTAGATAAAACGCGAGCTATTACATTCACAATACTGTTTTTCTTTATATCGGTCGTCTCATCCACGGTAATCCATATTTTTTTGGAACACAAATCACGTTTACACACATTTTCTAGCATTTCTTTCATTCGCGGCAAATGATTCTGAAATTGTGTTTGTGAGGGTAATGGGTACTTTGGAACGTATTGTCGCCAAAACGTTTTAAAAGCTGCTTTTCTCACCAACGACAACGGAAGATTACAAGAGGTAAACATAATTAATAAATGTATGAGGAATAGTCAGCGACACGTAAGTACATAACCTTGACCGTTCGACTAATCTCTGCAACAGCTCAACCGGTACTAAAACGAATTCTCTCTCAGCGCGGTTTAACATGATTTATATTCAAGGTCGACACTACATGCCTGCTTCTCTACCGGTTTAGTTTATTTATGAATTTTTCGTATTCTTATATTAACCCGTAATACCGACGCCTATGCGTGTCCGCAAGTTTAGGTTACTCTAGTCATGATCACTTCAGAAACTGCTAATAAACATACCATAGGACGTTTCCGTTTAATTTTATGCATTACAAAAGAAAAACAGACAAATTTAAACTGCGTTATGGTAAAGGAAATAATCGGTGTCAGTTGTTAAATGAGTGCAAAATTTGCATTAATTTAGTGTAAGGATTAGTGCAAAATTAATGTAAATTTTGCACTAATCCTTACACTAATCTCGCACTAATCCTTCGCACCACACTATGTGAATGCGGCCTTGGTGTATAGGGTTTAGCTAAGAGATATCAGCAAGCATGCACACAGAAGAAACGCTTTGTTAAGATCACCTATTTACAGTTTTGTTAAAGGTGCTTTAATAACGATGAAAATCTTTATTTCGTAAGTAATACGTCATAAGTAACCTGCGGTAACAGCCAGAGGCGTGGCAAGCGCATAAAGGTTTACACATAAAAGAGAAGGTAAGAAATAAATTATAGAACGTGCTGAAACACTTACCGTTTTAAAAGTCTTCCGCGAAATCACAAACTGGGTAACATCTGTTAAATATTTGAATCATTGGATATTTTTCCACAGCTGTATCACTCGAGTGAGTACGACGTGCGGAATAAATGTTTTTCAATGCCGAAAACGACCGTTCGACATCTAGCGATGTTATATTTGCATATTTAAAATAATCTTTGAAACAACTTAATGAATCTTCACACGCACCTTCACAAATTTGTCTTAATATAAGAAAATCGGAGTCTTTCTCTAAAACATTTTCAAATTTTCGTATTACACACCTATTTGTTTCGCCTTCTACACCGCATAACTGTGGGTGAACATCATTCACAATTTGAATGGAATCCACAAGCGACATCGAAACATTTTGTAATTTTTCTATTCCCTCCGCTACTTCGAGGTAATTGTTGTGAATAGTTTGTAAATCTCCTTTAACCTGACTATCTTGAAATATTTCCTGGCTTTTCTTGATTGCTGCAGCTTCTGTCGGATTGAATTTTAAAACTACCTTCTTTACTTGATCAAAATATTTGTTGTAGTAAAACGCAACCTGCAACCATGTTCCCCAACGTGTAACAATCGGCTGTGGTGGTTCAGGTAAATCAGAACACAGTTTGTAAAATAGTCGGGTAGGTTTCTGAGACTTTAGAAACACTGCCTTTGTACTAGCAATCAATGCATTTACTAGTGGAAAACATGTAGGAATCGTTTGTGCCGCAAGATTTAGAGTATGGATTTTACACGTTACATGTAAGAAGTTACCACTGTGTTCTTTAAGAGATCGACCCAAAGAACGCATGTTTGCGGCACCATCACTCATAAACATTAAAAGTTGCTTAGTTGAAACTTTAAATTTGTTCAACGAGTTCAACACCACCTTTAAAATCTCATCGGCAGTAGAATTTATAACTCTTTGGGAAGCAAGTAAGTAGGAGCATGACGGTCGATGTGGTTCCATTGTACGTACCATTACATTAACCACAGAATGAATTTGACAATCTGTTGTTTCGTCCATACACAACCACAGTTTTTTTATCTTTCAATTCTGTTTTCATTTTTTTTTCTATATGTTTACGAGCAAATGGCACTACATTTCGTATCGATGTCCGACTAGGTAATTTGCAGTCCGCATATTTATTCCGGAAGGAGACAAATGCTTCTTTATCTAGTAAACGAAACGATAAATTACATAAAATAAGAGTAACACATAAATCAAATGTAAATTTTTCTTGGTCTCGTATGCCACTTTTTGCAGAAGAATAATGTTTGCTTTCGATGTGATGTTGACAATGTTGTTTTTAACTCTATCTGTCATTGGTCGTTTTCGCGACATACTTAACTGCGACATTTTTAAAACAAACAAGCGTACAATTACGAAATAAGTTACGACAGCCTACATATACACAGAACTACTCGCATACAGCATCGATTTAGTACTGACGCTGTGACCGCGCGAAATGGGTAATTGCCGACTCCGCACCACATATCTACTACACTGACTGTTACCGCTGTTTGCCCAGACTAGTCATAAGAATTTTTACGTAACATAACATGATAGACGAAATTCTACAAAGCTAGTTTGCTACAAGGCTTTCTGCACAGAAAAGAATCCAGTGTAGATAATTACAACAACGTTGCAAGAACGATATTGTATTGAAAATTTACGTAATTGTAGGAAGCTAGGCCATCATTAAAAATTAATTTTCTTTAAAATATTGGAGTAATTTTATTGTAGCGAAATATGCCTTGAAACTAGCGAAAATTCACAAAAGGCATGCTAAAACGCAATGGCTACGAAGCGTAATCAGATATCAGTAAGGTTCGACAAACGCGTGCGACGGCAGAAGCGCCGAGGGGGGATTTAGGTCGATGCGATGTCAGTAGAGAGTTTAGTCATTCGATAGGCGTGGAAGTGAACGGTTATTCGATAATTATCGGTATATCGGTGTGTGTCTTTAGCATCGCATGTAAATAAATATATTAGCCGTTTCCCTGGGTTGGAATATACAGGTACTATCATTCAGTGCAAAATTTGCAATACACGGTTGATAGGTCGCGATACATTTCACTGTAGAAGATATATACGTCATGACTTTAAGCAACGATATTCCGTACTGGGAATTTCTGTATGATTTTATTTTTATGCTAAATATGTGCAACATCCCACAACACCTAGTAGACAGTGAACACTTTCGTCTTTTTTGGAATAAATATGTTCCCTCGTGGAAACTACCAACCAATAGACAATTGCGACACAATTTACCACATTTGCAGGGTGCAGTAAAAACTGTATAGTAAACCGGTTGGAGAATAAGAAAATTTGCGTAATGGTGGATGAAACAACTGATGCACAGAAACATGATTCATGTTGTAGCGCATCCTTTAAAACGTAATGATCCAGCAGCTTCCTTGTTATTAACCAGTAAAAGGATTGAAAAAAGTGATGCTGAAACTGTTGTGAAGATAATAAAAGATTCGTTAAGAGAATTTTGTATCACGGGAGCCCAAGTCACAATGTTAGTTACTGATGGAGCTGCAACAATGCTGAAAGTTGGTAGGATATTGAAAATATGCTTTCCGACTCTTCTTCACATAACATGTCTCATACACGCGTATCATCTCGTTGCAGAAACCATTCGAAAGAAGTATCCAATGGTGAGTAATTTAATAGCATCTACCAAAAAAGTGTTTGTGAAATCTCCAAATCATATCCGAGGTCTCAAACGATAGTATCCGAAACTTCCACTACCACCTCAGCCTGTAATAACTCGATGGGGAACATGGCTCCAGGCAGTATCTTATTATCATAAATATTTCGCAAATGTGAAGGATGTGATTTTAAAATTTAAATCATATGAATCTGCAGCGATTCGAGAGAGTCTCCAATTCGGACGTTCGGTTACAAATAGATGAAATTGCCATAAACTATTCTGCAGTTGTACAAGCTATGTCGTTGTTACAAAACAGTCACTTATCTTTACGAGACTCGCTAAATACCTTAGATAATTTACAAGCCGTTCTAGAAAGATTGACGGATTCTATAGGAATAGATGTCGCTCAAAAATTTCGTGCAATTTTAAATAAAAATCCCGATTTACAAAAGGTTCGATCTATTACTGAAAATAAAAAGTGCACCGAAGAAATAAAGGAATATCTGAATTACGCAAATCCTGCTTCGCTAGATGTAGAACGATCATTTTCGAAATACACGAAAACGTTTTCGGACGAACGTCGAAGTCTAAGTGAATCGACAATGGAAGCGTTGCTTATGTTGCAGTTTTACGCGGCTTACCGGGGCAGTAGTATTTTGTCGTGGTGGACATCAAGACGTAAGAATATATTTTTTTAATAACACTTTATCTTACGCACCTACTTTTGCGCGATACGCCTCTGACTTTGCACTCATTTGTCGAACCTAAATGATTTGTTTTAGTTTAATATAGAATGTTTTAATTGTTTAAATAATTGTTGCAATTTGTGTAATCTAATGTAGTAACTGCTAATATTCTTGACATTACCATTTCAGTAAGTGCCATAAATGTACTTCCACAATTGTTAAAATATATGCAAGTGTATTGTAGCAAATATTGCAAGTTTTGCGTCACTCTTGTTTCTTATAACACTGTTTCACTAATTGGTACAATTGTAAATGTTATTCTAATACTTTCTTTCTGTGTATTTTCCTTTTTTCTCCAGTTATTTTAGACATAACTCACATATGAAAATGTCTTACTGAGACGATGAAATCCTTGAATGAATTAAAGAATATTGAATATTGAAGCAAATACTACAAGAAAACAGTGACACTAGATGTCGTAAGTGCACTATTTCTTGACACGAGTGTACACGTATAGTAGAAGAAGTCCCCGACTCGACTACAGAAGACCATACATACTTCAAGATCAAAATCGCCGATATTATCGGAAAATTATGATAATAGACCCGCTTGTGTTTATAATGCTGGTGCAATTAAGGGATATTTATAGGAAGATCTGTGTAACTGCGCAAGTATACAACGCCGTTCCGTATATACCTACGTAAGTACACGTATGTATAGATTAGACTTGAAGATGTGGAAATTAGATTGTGAGCACGGTGGTGCGGTAAAAACCGACAAAACAGCCTATTTGTTGATTACGTAAAGCCAGAAATAATTTAGTTTTTCGCGGAATGAACGTATGTTGCATAAGCATTTAGATTGTATGTGGAAGTTCAGACTAGAGTGGACATACGCGTTTGTGTTTGTATGCACAGAGCCTAGGTGGTGTTAGGAAGATCACAAGGTTAAGTTTCTTGATTTCTACTATGAGATAAGGTATCATTTGCAAGAAGCTGTAAGCTCACAACATCCTATAGTTGCAAGTACCTTCTCAAATTATAATATATTAAATATCATGTTTTTTCCTTCATCAAATTGATATTATAAAAACCTACGATAGATCTGATTTTTTTTCTAAAACGTTTTTTCGCGGAATTCCTTCAATGACTATTCAATACTAATAGGTTTTAACAAAAATAATTTATAATTGCAGCAATCATCTATAATTAAAATATGGGCGGAATACAACGTATACGTATGTACTTAACATAATATTAAACATATGTGACTAGGTGAATCAAGTTTAGATCCTGGATCTGTCAAATTTTGATATATTACACCTTATTCGTTTTTTGTTGCTTTTGTAAACTATAAGAATCTGTTGTGGGCAATCATTTCACATCATTTTAATGTGACTCATTGGCAGTCTTTTTTTTAAATCCACTGTGCTATCGTTAATATTATTGTATAATGTTATAACATTTATGAACATGTGTATAGAGAATGTCACTAATAAGATTTATTTACTTTGTTCTCCATGGTTTCTAATAATGATGAACGGAGAGATTTGATCTGAAATGACCAAAATTATTTCAGTTACTTGGTCTTTTCTTGGAAGAGAAGCTCAGTTGTACTCAACACATAAACGCAGTGTGCAACCGATTGAATTCTGCGTTATATACCATAAGAAGAATTAAGTCCATGTCAACATTTAATGCAGTAAAAGCCACATATTGTGCGAATTTCTACAGCATCGCTACTTATGGTATTTTAGCTTGGGGTATGTGAACGGATGGCGATCGCGTGTTTGCGTTGAAGAAGTAAGCCATTAGGATCCTGTTTAATCTGAAACAGAGAGACAGTTGTCGTCTTTTCTCGGGGACGCACACGGCGTAGAATCAGTTCGGACCGAGAGGAACGGTAGTATTACTTCGTCTGCGGAGCAGTACGGACATTTTCGCTGCCGGTCATTTGCGCAAATGTTTATCTGTCCTAGAAAAATTATGATTTCGTCAGCAAAACGACCGCGGTCGGACAAACTTCGAAAATTTATTGCAGAAATTCCAGACTTAACCCCTTCGCTACCAGGCACTGTTTGCGTGGCGCCCGCTCTGTACCAGATTTCATCAGTCGAAGCGCGCATGTTATACTCAATCAGTAATACATAAGTAATGTTTTATACTGTGTTTAGAATATTTATTGTAAAGTTTAGAAGTCAAAACGTAAGAACAATAACTAAAAGTAAATTATTTAATACAAAATACATTAAAAATTTAGTTATGAAAATCAATAAAATGTTCTTGCGAACATAATGCTACATTACATTTATAGCAAAAATTTACAGTATATCTAGTTTTTTTATATTTATTATAACAAATTGTGCAACGTCTTCTTTTTTGCTCGTTTTTTGGTAAAGAAATCAATTTGTGTTCTTCTCTCTGTGGTTGTGAAATTTTTTCATACGAGTTTTTTATTTCTTCATAATTGGGCACATATTTAGCTAATATATCTTCACACAAAAAGAGTGTATAATCTGACATAGGCATTTGCTTCTTTTTATTGTTACAGACACTATATAAAACTCTAGAATTTAGTACCATTCGTTGAAGCATGTGAATGCCAACCTTTTTGAACCAGCTAAAACTTTTGCGTGCAGCATTATAAGGTTCCAAATCCTGATCAACGGCGTCAACAGCCCCCATATTTTGATTATAATGCTCAATATGTTCCGGTTTTTTGTAAATAGTATTCTGTGTTGATGTTTGCCCCTTATTGTGTCGCGATTTTTCTACAAAAGAAGCAGTCAACTTACTCGTCAGAACGTATACTTCTCGTTTATCTCTAAACTTTACTAAAAGCAAATCTTTATTTCTAATAAAACACGATTGATATGGTCGAAGCTGTGTTTCATTTAGTTCTTTGGGCACTCCTCGGTTGGTTCTTATAGTTCCAGTAACGTAAGTGTTTTTAGAAAGCAAGAATTCTGCTAACCTAACTGACATATACCAATTGTCTATAATTACTTCACGACCTTCAGATAGATTATTTTGCAGTAGATGAACAATAATTCTTTCAGACATACTTAGTTCTTCTCCGCCAGGTATATGTGAAACATCGTATATGTCCTTGCCAATGTACAGAGAAAAGTTGTAAGTATATCCTCTTACTTCAGCAGCACTTGGGCAAAGACAAAACAATTTTAGGCCAAATCGAGCACGTTTGGTTTTTATAAATTGCTTGAAATGAAGTCTCCCTTTATATAACATCAGGCACTCATCTATTGCGCATATTTTTCCAACATCTATCAATAGCGTAGTATTTTCTCGTAAATATGCAAAAAACATCGCTAATCGGGTGAGTGGCTTTTTTTTGTCTACTGTTTTTGGGTTACTGAATCGTAAAAATTTCAAAATTGTCACAAATCTAGAAAAATATGTCTGCATGAGTTTCAACAATATGACAAAATAAAACTACTCTTACCTGTTTCTACTCATAACTTTTGCTGAAAACACTGGCGGGCCACCTAACAAAAATTTTCTACGCCAATAATCTGATATTCGGGGCAAATGTATCAAACCCATTAGAAAAATAAGCGCCATAAAAATGTACATTTCCTGTTCGGTCACATCTCGCCATTTCAAAGAATTTACTTTCATTTCATAATCGCATTTTTCTTCAAAATACATCATTGCTCGTGTATTAGTCCAACTACATAATTGTCTAACAATTTTTGAAGAAACAAAAGCTTCAAAACATTTTCGTGTTGAATTCATGTCCCCCGGACCGATGGCGGGATGAATGTCGTAATCATTAGTATGTTCAATTAGATCCGTGTCTCTAACATCTTCAAATGGATTTGTAACAATTTTCCAATTTCCAAAACATCTAGGTTCTGTTTCATCTTCAAATTCAGAGTCAGAAAATTCTTCGTCAGAATCTGATATATCACTTTCTTCGAATTCGTCTTGATCGGGTAGGTACTCACTCGAATCTGATGATGACATGATTTTCACAATTTTCACATTTATAACACAAAAGTACACTACAATATGTTGATACTTGTTAAACTGCGGCTGCAATGCGAAATAAACATTTGACACGTTGTAACTGGTAGTGCAACTTAAAACATCTGTTCGCTCCCCCGCCACAAATTTTAAGAAAAATATAGAAAAACCAGGTTTCAAAACACCATCTAGAACACATAGAGCATGAATCAAACGATTGCATCATGGTTTGCTGCAAAATAAGCCATGAATCAACCGTTTGCATCATGGTACCAACAAGGCGCACGGCATGAATCATCCGTTTGATTCATGGTACCGAAGGGGTTAATATATGAAGGTGCTAAAATTAAATGTGTAATCTGTAACATCCTGTTAATGTGTTGGTCCAGACAACATTGTCTACGACACGTAAACAGTGAAAAGCATGTCTCGAAAAGAAATTGCGCACGAGACAATGAAAAATTTATATTTAATTTATGCGTTACGTTTATCGCATGTAATATACCGTTTAATTTACTAGACATGGAACCATTTATCTGCCTTTGGAATAACTATTCGGAGTGCAAATTACCAAGTCGAACATCGTTACGAAGAATTGTGCCATCTGCGCGCGAACATATTGAACAAAAAATAAAATCGACGAAACAACAGATCGGAAGAAACATTCTGTTCTTAATGTAATGGCACGCAAATTGGAACCTCATCAATCGGCACCTTCAATTCTATTAGTCTCCAAACGAATACAACAGTGTACTGCCGAAGTAATTAATTATTCACTTTGTGATTTCACGGAGGACTCTTAAAATGGTAAGTGTTTGAGCACGTGTTATTTAATTTTTATTTAAAAGATGAGCGAAATTATTTGCGGCAGCAAACATCTCTATTAGCAGAATAACTCTAGTGGAACGCGAGGCCTGGTCGACTCTACGCTACTGCGTGGTACCGCTCGTGGCCAGCTTTACTAATCATCGCAAGTGCTTATATAGGGTGTTTGGAAGAGCGACGTAAAGTTTTGAATAGCTGATAGATGAGGTCATTAGAAACCATATTTACCTTAGTCCAATGTCTAAGTCTAATGGATTTTAAGACATTTGAACACCATTAAACATTAATAACTCTTTTTATTTTTCTGAGATCACGCTAAAAAATGTTTTTTTATGGCAGTTTAATGCATCTTTCTTTGAAGAAGCCATTAATTTAAGTTCGAAGTTATTTAGAAAAAAATATAGACCTACATATCTCACTTAACGGGATAAAAAATTTATAATTCTCAAGTTTGTTGTGATGTTTTTCTTTTTAAAGAAAACAATTCGAATGCTAAAATCACTTTAAAAATTTTCGTACTTTATACCATTTCGAATAGTATCTCACTTGTAACACAAACCTTTAATAATAGCGAATAGGGACCACTACCTTTCTATCTCGTTGCCATATCCCGGCTCTTAGACGACGAGAAACCTAATCTTTTGACATTTGTCGAGTCTTGTCTGTATGCTATTCAGTGTGATCGTGGCGCTAAACAGTTGTTTCTTTTATTGTTTTCATTATTACGTTACGTTGTTATTATTTGCTTATTTCTCGCTATTTTTTATTATACTCACTGTGGCAGGTCTGGTCTGTACTCCGCATGGAAAAAAGCACCCCTTCCACTGTACACCATTACAAGGTTTGGAAGTAGCGGATCACGTCCGATGGCTACAATTTTCGCGATTCCTATTACATGAGGAACTGAGAATAGATCTTTTTGTGCAGCATCTAGTGGAATGATGAAAGCAGATTTGCCAGAGAAGGATCGATTAATTTACACAATTTACGTTATTGGGCGACCAAAGGAGAGAATCCTCGGGTCAAGCATCAAACATCGTTTCAATACAAATTTTGTGTGAATATGTGGGCCGGTGTAATAGGTAATTCTCTCGTCGGCCCATATTACTTACCCGACTACTTTAATTTAGAAACTTATCCTCAATTTTTACAAAACGATCTGCCATATTTGGTTACAGGACTTGCCACCATTTGAAAATGAAAAGCGTCGTATATTTTTTCTAAATGATGGTTATCCGATCCACTATCGTTTAACTTTTCAGATATTATAATTCTTGATTGGTTCTGTTATTATTATTCGATTTATTACTTATTTATTGGTATTGTACTTACTGAAGGAAGCGCTCGCCTATGCCGCACAGAGACATTACCTCACTTTAGTTATCAGTGTTTGTTTTGTTATGTTCTGTTGCTCAATATATGAGCAACAGAATATAATTTATCGTTATTTCTTCGTAACGTGGATGGCATGATCCCTCCATAGAAAAAGTACGGCTCCAAACAATTTCAATTTCATCTACACATACAATCATTCCGGTCATCTTTATGACAGTCGCAATCATGAAGTGATATCCTGTTATCGATGTTTTTGCACATGTGTGGAGGCGATCCATTGCGTTTGCTTTAAATTTGTTAATATCTGTTGTCTGCCCCTTTTTGAAAGTTCCTAAAATCTTCGTTCACGTTACTCCTCGCTACATCAAGATATCTATGAAGGCAGACTATCAATATGTATTTGGTATCACTCCCAGCATCCGTTAATACGAGTACCATGAGGGGCTATATTAGCATTATTTAGATTATTGTTCCTAGGCATTTTTTATGTGGTTTTCACACGTTGACTATGTTTGTTCTAAACTGAATAGTGCTAAAATGCACGTCACACATTGGGCCGAACAGGAAGTCTTGTGACCCTGGTGTGAATCTGTTGGTTTAGCTCATGCGAGGGCCCAGCCGAGACAGAGCTAGGAAGCTTATAGGACTTGACAAAAAGTGTATCAAGGCTCTAACCGAAATCTTTGCCGGCCATGCTCGCTTAACGAGATACCTGCACGGAATGGTGCTTGTTGAAGAGGAGGAGTACCCTCTGTGCATGGAAGATGAGGAAATAATTGACCACATATTCTACCACTGTCTCGCCGTCTGCAGAATCAGATTCGTCACTGTTTGGTGAGGCTTTTGTAACGCATGAGAGTTTGAATAGAATCTCGCTAAGCGAACTTCTGGAATTCGCCGGAAGGATAAAAAATTACAGTATAATCCAATTAGTATTGATATTCTGTGTTCGAATTATAGCACGTTAAGTAGGATACTATTTAAAGAGAGAAAAACCATGGTAAATGGCCGATAATCACATGTTTCTGGTTGATTCTTTCATGCTTTTATGGACATTTTCAAAAGGGGGCGAGTAATTCCGTCCACACACACACAAACGCAGCACACTAGATGCACGTTTCAGGTGAAAGGAGAGATTAATTATTTTATAACATTGTACTACAAAACAGTTAATTGGTCATGATATGAAATACGTGCAATCGACTCCTAATACAATGCGTGCTAGCGTGGCTTTGTGTGTGTGTGTGTATATGTATGTGCCTGTGCGCGCTTTGTAATTTATAGTAAACAATAAGGTTAAGTAACAACAATGGAACGATCGGATAACCTCAACATACCATATCTCGAGAGAACGAGATGGGGACCGCGCGGTATTATGGTCGGGATGTTATTAGACAATTATTATTAAATATATGGGTAAAGTCGATTTTAGATTAATTATCGGCTTACGATCTGTATAGAAAATGTGTACAGAGCTTTACGTGCTGTTCGTACGCGATTCTAGATCACGTTCGTTGTTTTCTATCCGCATCTAAATTGTTTCATGGGTTATTTTTAACTTGCCCTTTTAGATAAATCTAAGAATAAAATTATCTTATAGGTTTCAATGCTGTGAGGTCATATACGAGGGGTGTACGACGAATCTCTACATGCGACAACATGACCAATCCACTCCGATCTCGATTTTATTGTACGAGAGAATATTTAGTTTTAGTAATGTCTTTTAAAGGTGTCCTTTCGTTTAGAAAAGCTTACATGACATTTAGTAACTTTCGAGAATGGGCCATTAGGACACTAGTGGCGCTGAACGGCTGAGATGGCCTTTGGAGAAATTATTGAAAAGAATCTACGACATAGCGATGGATGATACAAGGCTGAAGGTGCGTAAACATGCTGATGCTGAGCCTTTCCATAGCAGTAGATGGAATTTGAGATCTCCTTGGCCATTTTAAGCTTAAAGAAAAAATCAAACAAATAGTTACAAGCGAATAACATGTAACAAAAAAGAAAGTTCTTTCTTTTGCAGTAAGGTTGTGGTCACCATCTTCTGTGATGCTCGTTATAAAATCATCATAGATTTCTTACAGAAGCCTAAACGAAATACAACTGATCATTCAAATAACGGAATAAAGCAAAGATAACCACACGAAATACTTTCACATCTACCATATTGTAGAGGCTTCTCTTTGGTTACCACCTGTTGTTACCAAGCTCGAAAAAACAGTTGGAAATAAAAGGATTTTCATCAAACAATGCAGCAATTGCCAAACTAGCTACCTATTTTGAGGAGGGCATCAAGAAACTTGAATACCGTTAGGCTAAGAATATACAGTCCCTGGCCATATTACTTGAAACATGTCATAAATCAACCCTTGTACCTGGAAATTCCCATCCTATTATAGTGATATTCCTTTGCTTTGAATCCGATCGTTTATAGGGGGACTAGATTATTGTATCAATAAATAAAAATACCAGAGAAATGATATTTAGAAGAGTAAAGTACGTATATATAAATATTTCAGTTATCAACTTACATTTAGCGAGTTCACAGTTTAGAGAATGCATCGATAGTTTTTAAAATATTTCGTCATAACCGTATAGAAGCTAAGTTGTGGAGTATCGTTAAGTGTTTTGTGTTGATATATCGTTATTGCAAAGGTGAAATTGTTATTCTATCTCTCTCTGAATAATTAATTATTTGAAATTTGAAAAAAATCGAAATATTTGGGTTTTTTTTGTAGAAAATGCGCGGGATAGATATAACAAGTGAATAAAAAGCCGCTATACAAGCTGTTCTACAATCAAACAAACATTCATAACGAGAAATTGCAAAATTACCGAATGTATATCCTTCTTCTGTATCGCGTTTAGCTAGAAACTTAAACGAAGGAGCTAACACATCGACACAAAGACGGGCAAAGTGCGGTCGGAAAAGAAAAACTTCGAAGAGATCTGACCATGAAATTGTTCATCAAGCTTTGAGCAATAGATTTGCTACAATTAAAATGATTCAAAAAAATTTGCAAGACAGAGGAATAGAGATTTCGAGCAGAACTGTCAGGCGCCGATTGCGCAAAATCGCCTAATGGGCCGAAGACCTGTAAAAAAGCCGCGTTTAACAGAAAAAATGAAATCTGCTCATCTCAACTTTGCAAGAGAATATCGACATTTCACAGACGAGAATTGGAAAAAGGTGAATAACTTAACAACATGATTTTTACTGAATTAATGTTTGTATTATTTAATAGGTTTTCTTTAGTGACGAGTGCTCGCTATGTGTGTTAGTGCAGCGAGCACAATTTGTTCGTAGACGACCTGACGAACGTCTCACGGAGTCCACGGTTCTTCAAACTGTAAAACACCCTCCGCAGGTAATTATTTGAGGGAGTGATTAGTGGAGACGGCCCCGGTCCTTTGTATTTTGTAGAAGCTACAATGCGTCAAAAGCAGTACATAAATGTGTTAAAAAACACGGTATTACCGTATTTTAAGCTAGGACGTCGCATATCGACAAGGCGTATATTTATGCAAGATAATGCTCCTTTCCATGTGGCAAAAAAGGTTAAGAAATTCTTTGAAGGCAATCACGTACCTCTTTTACGTTGGCCCGGAAATTCACCGGACCTCAATCCCATCGAGAACGTATGGAATCGACTAAAAAGTAAGGTATATAAAAGAGAAAACCCTACAAAGGAAATATTAATGAAGAATATAAAGGATGTATGGGAGAACGATGAAGATATAAAAGAGACAATCATATCTTGCATTGAAAGTATGCCCCGAAGAATTAAGAGTGTTATTAAAAATCATGGGTTATGGACTAAATATTAATTACTTACTTCATATTTACATATGTTACATATTTTTACAATATATTTTATAAATAAAAAATATAATACATGTATAGTTTATATTTTATTATGAAGAGACTACAAAATATTGAGTGTTTCAAGTAATTTGGCCAGGGACTGTAGAACTGAAAGATATACTGTGCGCGGCAAAATTATGAAATAAATTCATTGAATTTGAAACAATTTGTTTTTCGAGGAAATGCTCAAACAGGTCAACTTTATTTTTTAAAAATATACATTCCTCCACCAATTTTAAGTTTCTCCCACTTTTTTAATTTTAATAGATCATTTTATTATCTAAATAATAACATCAACATGTTAATACCTCACATAAGAAGTTTTTCAAATAAACGTCATTTAAAGAGTGACAAAAATACATTTTATTAATAACAAAAAGCAAAGATAAATATTGTTGTTCTCTACAGCTCCAGCTGATTTGATACAGCTTCCGGAAGTAATTTAATCGCACCTCCAGGAATTATTAATTTCAGTAAATCCAAAAATTGCTACAGCTGCAGCAGATTTGTTACAGCTTCCAGTAAATTAAATTATGCAGCTTCCCAAAACTTAAAAGTCAAATCCCAGTCAATCCAATAGGTACAAGCAAAAATCACTTAAAAATATAAACGAAACCCCAAAGTTAGAATGCGAAATATAACCAAATTAAAAGCTTACCGTTATAACGGGGAAAACGGTATACACGATGAGGATGAATAATATTCATAGCCTCACGTGCTAACTCAAAATAGCTGATAGAGACGCAGGATACAAACCGTGACTAGCAGCAAACCGAAGCCATCCTCTCCAATATTTCTCAACCAAAAGTTAAAACCAACTAACGGCAACGGAAATTACAAGTAGATTTCCAAAAATATCTATTCAACGTGAGAAATTCTCAAAACTATAAAATAGGAAGCGCTACCACAGCTAACGTCTCAAGAATTTCACAACCGGGCCACGAGTGGTAAAATTCAACGACAATGGACCGGAAATCCAGTCGAAAAATGTAATTCTCCCCACACGGAAGCACATCAAAGAACCGCGTAAGTCAACCATTTAGAACATGAAAAAGGAAGACGCTAAACTGAATAATTAAAATGGGGTAATACGTAATTCAGGTTTAATGAATAGAAATGATCAAATAAAGAAGAAACAAACTTTACAAATGAGCTGGGAGCAATAAAATTACGAAAAACAACAAAAAGGCTATGGCTACGTAACGCTGAACAACGCGCATTCCCAAAGATTTGTTGGGCGCCCCTAAGATTTGCCAACTCCTATAACCCTCGCAAATAGCTGAGAGACCAAATAACCTCACTAGATGTAAACATATCTAATGCTTCCAGTTGAAGTGGAAAATATTAAGAGGAAGGTTACAGGAGGTTACTAAGACACGGAAAACGGGAAGTATAGACCCTTAAGAAAAATAAATGTCTAAGTTTAACCCTATTCTCGCTATCAGAAAACCAAGAGCAATGCCAATAGCAAATCCGATAAAGTACGCGGTAACCAAGTAGCAGAAAAATTAATACTAGGATAAATAACTAAAAGGAAATGCCATCAATATCGAATCTCCAACAACAGGTGCAAAAATCAATATCGCAATAAACTATAATGTCAAAAACCTAACCAGACCTGCCAAAGAGGTTTCAGCCGATAAATTTTAATCAGAAATACAAAAAAAAAAGATTTAACAAAGTAAGGTAGGCGAAACTACACTGTGAGACTAAAATTTTAAGAGCTTGTCATGTGGGTCAAGAGAAAAATAAATGCCAAACTTGTAAATATAACGACGAATGACTCGAAAAGTGTTCTTACCCTCATGCCGTAGTTATAGTCCAATTATCGCGGCTAACAGCTCAATTCCAGTGATCGCATGGAAGCGCCATCCATTGGATGTCAGACCAATTTCCGATCCCATAACAAGTTACTTACTAGTTCGCCTAAATCGGTTAGCTCTTCACATGTATTGTAAGCATTACACGAAACTAATGTAATTAAAATACTATCGGCTTTCTGGAGAAAATCACTAATCCGTTTTGGCAGGGAGTACGTATAGGAATGAATGCATGATACATACATATATTCCCTTCACAACTATTCATTCTGCACATAAAAAACATTTCTGACTTTTATTACTACAGCCACCATAACAAATGTTCGTCACAAATTTCACAACTCCTTATCTCGTATTTCGTCAATAAGAAGACAAAAAGGAAGCAGCTGAAATCCTTATCTTCACATTTCGCAGTTGTAAATCTATAAATTTGCTACCCGGTGTGAAAAATTACCAACTTTATCGTATCGCTGAGGAAAATCTGTACTCGGCGTTAGGAAGAGGAGGCCCTACCGGCCCTCCTGTCCTGTTTTATGCGCAACACTTGCATGCATACGTCGTATTCTGAATAAAACATCTAGCGAGGAGAACCAGGGGCGCAAAACACGCACATCACATCGTTTTCGTCGGGCTAATTTATGTGTCGTTAAGTGAGGCCATTGTAAGCGCCTAGGGTACCAATGTTAGAATAAAAGTAAACAAAATTATGTACATATTCTAGTTGTGCGCCATGTGTCAGCGCTATCTATCTAGAATCTGTGAGCAGGAACGTACGGTTGCAATCTGCGCGTGAAGATCTTGTTCGTTGTTGATGATTTTCTGTTTTGAGGCGATGGTTAGTAGTATGGCGATTTTGCAAATATTTTTCTAGTTCTTGCGCCTATAATACAAGCCACACCAGAGAGAGCATTGTAATTGTTTTTATAAGACCTTTTACTCCACGCGCCATCTACAATAACTGTAATAATAGGAACTCCATCGATCACATCACCAGCTTCAATAGTGAAATCGACTTCTCCTTTCCGAGCTTTAGACATTTCCTCCGAGAATCATGCTCCTATGGAATTGTGCACATTCTATGAATATTTTTGATAAGTTTTCCTGGGCATTTGAGGAATATTCAGGGCAGCACAGAATTCAGAAAGTTGTGTGTAACCTACACTTACAGACATTGCACTCACTATAGTTGCCTTATTTATATTTGCACCGAAGTTTTTAGAGTCAAATGAATCCTTCAATCCACATACCTTGCACACTGTGAAAAATCTGCTTTTCAATCCAGTTTTGATTTCCTTGAGATAAGAAATTATTGAGTTGCATTTTCATCTTTTGGGGTTCGGCCATGCTTACATACTAAGTGCTAGCATAATTTATTACCCCGAACATTACATTTTAATAACCCTTTTATCGTATCTCCTACAAGAAATACATTTTACTAATTAACTATAAAAAAATACATACTGTAAAATGCAAGAAATAAATGAAATACAATCGCGAAATTAGGTTACAGTTTTTCCAGAAAACATTCATTATTTTAATTCACTTAAATATCATAACAGAATTTAGATCGTAATATTTACCCCCTTGCAAATCAAAGACAACTCTTTTTAACTACAATAAAAAAGTAGTAACATTGAACGGCTTTCGTAATGTTTGAAAATAATAAAAAGTTGCTTTTAATTTTTTAATTAAGTAGTTCTTGTTTAAATATTGTGCAAGCATTGATCATAATCAGTAGAGCTCGGTAACTGGAGAGCAATCGCAGCGGCGGTGTGACTGTGTTTAGGTGAGTGGGGAGGGCTGGTCGATTATGATACGACACGACAAATCATCATCACTCAGTTCAGTTTAGCATTGGATAGCGGATAGGGCGTGTTGATTTTATTGATACAGACGTAGTTATTAATTGTAGTTATTATTTAGTGTAGTGCCTTTTGATTTTATTGATACAGACGTAGTTATTAATTGTAGTTTTTAGTGAACATGTCGAAGGCTAAAAAACGACCTTTTCAAGACATAGTAAATAAGCTTATTTCTGACTTTCCCGATTTGTTTTACAACGGGAGTAAGATAGTTTGTAAAGTGTGCAAAATATATTTGATGTCAAATAAGAAGTGGAACTGTACAAGACACGTAAATTCTGCACAGCATAGAAAACGAAAATTGGGCATGCCACCGAGAAGTGCATTTTTTTTTAATGTAATTCTTATGTTGATAAACTGTAATTTGCCACTAGGCTTACTTGATAAACAACCGTTTAAGGACTTCTGGGACAAATACAATCCCGAGTTGCGGTTACCAACGGAGAAAACGGCACGTAAGCATGTTGCATTTGTGCGCGATGACGTGGAAAAGGAAATGAAACGCATATTGAAAAAATAGTTTCTTTGGTTATGTGTTGACGAGACAACAGACTGTAAAAAAAAATCAATTGTAAATATTATGGTACGCATACTAGACCCTAGCAAACCTTACATCACCACTATTACTAGCTAGCCGAAGACTACAAGAGTGTACTGCTACAGCAATTACGAAGGTTGTACTTAGTACGTTGGAAAAATTTCAAATTTCAAAAGATAAGGTGTTGATGTTTATGAGCGATGGCGCAGTGATAATGCGTTCGGTAGGCCATTCTCTTCTTGAACATGGTTGCAAGTGTTTACATGTTACGTGTAAAGTGCATGCTTTACATCTTGTGGCAGAAACCATTCGACAATGCTCTCCCGAGGTAGATGCATCAGCACCAAAAAAGTATTTTTGAAATCTTCCAAACGCCTACGATTATTTCACACGAAGTGTCCCGGTATTCGTCAACCACGGGAGCCAATTCTTACACGTTGGGGAACATGGTTGCAGGCAGCTTTCTATTATGCTGAACATTTCAAAATAGTAAAAGCTGTTGTTGCACAATTCAATCCTGCCGAAGCTGCAGCTATTAAGGAGAACCAGTCAAAATTTCAAGATATTTCCGTTGAAGCAGATTTAAAAAATATTCGTAGCTACTATAAAGGATTAGCTGACGCAATAGACCAATTACAAAATAGATCGTTATCATTATTGGAGTCTCTGCAAATTATGGACGGAGTGCATACACAGCTACTGACTATACATGACTCAAAATATAATCGCGTTTTAGAAAAGTTCGAGAGTGTGCTACAGAAAGATCCCGATTTTAGCACACTAAAACAAATTTGTGATGGTGTATCGAATAATTCACTGACTAAGTACAAAGAGTATTTTAATCATGCACGTGTAACATCGGTAGATGTTGAACGCTCCTTTTCAAAATATAAACTTATTTTGTCACCAGGGCGAACATCGCTCACCGAGACAATTGTGGAAACACATCTAATGGTGTCAACTTTTTGCCACTCTTATCCATATGATGTTAACACTGATAATGGTGCTTCTAGTTTTACTGTTCCGTAGCCAAGGCTGCTTATGTATTAGTTCTGTTATTTTCTTTTCTATTTTCTTACTATTGTTTTTGTGTACTAGGCAGGTACGGCTATGGCACAGCTCCCTGTTCCCGGGCTCTAATAATCAGTTTTCGGCTCTTCCGCTCTTTAGATAACGGTAAACGGCGGAAATTCCCCATATTTACAGCAGTTTGGAGAGCTCTATAAAAATGGTTAGCATTAAATTTATACTTTTTGAAAATGCATACTTACATACTATTGAGCCGATTCATATCTGACAAACTACAAGCGATGCAATATGTATATGCAACTGAAATAACATGAAATCGTGAACGCTCTGTAGGTGTCGAGGAGCCACTGTAGATTCATATTAAACTAAATCTAATTTGGAGATTTTGCATTAACCAATGTATCAACTGTCAGATACTAAAGTAATTCTTTTATACCTGTGTATCATATCACTCAAGGTAATAGAGTTAAGAAAGCAAAAGGACCAAAACGAAGATAACAAATCGTAAAACGAGAACAAAGAGCCGGACAATAGCACTCCCTGTACAAATTTGTAATGCTCTGCGTGTTGTACCTGCGCGAGACACGGTCGAGACATTGAGGAGAAGACTATGAAGAGGAAAATAAATCAAAGAGGAATCAATGTGTCAGGAATAAAAACGCAATTTACTTGTAGCGGATACGAGGCATCTCTCTTACCATACCATGCGTGCATATATCTACATTCTACATAGCACACGTACGTTTACAAATGTACGTCATAATTCATTCGGCCGTGTATTTTTCTATAACAGTGATTGCGTTATTGACCTTATCGGCGTGAAGATGATAAATGTATGCAGGCTCGAGAGGGTGTTAGACGCATCTGCTTACGCCACCACCCGTCGCGTAATCATCCATCACTAGTTAGCGCTCTCAATCATGCAGGTGGAGTGTGTGAGGTGAGTGTTCGGACATCGCGTCAGAATTTGCTTTCGCGAATCTCCTCCCGATGTTAATCGCTTTCGCATGGAATGTTTTCTTTTGTTTGCGCAATAGGCAGCTGTATAGACTGACCATGCTTGGGATACGTCAACGAACGGATTAATTAGCACTTTTTAACGCTTCTATTATCCTGAAGGTTTGGTCCAACTCATGATCTTCGAATTAGAGTGATGATAAGAGCTGTTATTCTACAATTCAATCCTGCCGAAGTTGCAGCTGTGTCAAGGTATTTCCGTTGAAACAGAGTTACAAATTATTCGTAACAACTATAAAGGATGACATGACGCAATAGAACAATTACAAAATGGAGCGTTGTCGTTAGTGGAGTCACTGCAAATAGTGGTCGAAGTATATACACTGCTACGCACTATACATGACGCAAAATATAAGGGGGGTGTGTTAAAGGAAGATTCCGATTTTATCACATTAAGACAAATTTATGATGGTGCATCGACCAATCCATTAACTGAGTTTAAAGCGCACGCCTATGTAGCGCAGACATGTTTATAATGAATCAAAAGATGGAAATCAACAAAGGTTTCCAATGTTCTTTTTTGCTTTATACGCCTTTTCAAGAAATCTTCATCTGAATCTCTGAGTTACAACTTCCTTGTTAGATGATTTTCAATGTACCTCATTTCCTCCAATATCTCCGATCCTTCAACAACTACTAGAACACGTAAATATGATCACAATCTGCCCCTTTACCAATATTCCTTTCTTAACAAGGGAACAGACTCGTGTTCGCTACTTTAATGCTAATACATCGATTACACAACACCTAGCTTGTTGATTTTTGTTGGTTACCAGGCCATATCGCCTCTAATACTACGCTAATAATGGCGCAATTACCCTTCCAACGCCGTACTAAATCATATTTATCGCAACAAATTCGCGCTTTCCACCTCTTCTCATCGGCTCTTATCTGCAGTTTTCGAACGCGTGTATCGTGCCCGTGCAACTTACGGTAGCGCCGAGTATAATTCACGTAAAGGCGGTTTTAGACCCAATTTAGAGAGTTGCTAGCGCCGGTAGCCGCATAAATCACTAAACGCGACGTGTTGGTGTTCTTGTTGTTGTCGTTGTTGCTTTTGTTGTGGTGTTGTAGTTGCGGTGGGCACGCTGGAAGAGATGCTAGTTAAGCTCTGTTTTCCTATCCCGTTCCATCCTGTTCGCTATCCTATCCTATTGATGGCAACGAGAATAACAGCAGCAGCGACACCTACGTATACCGCTCTTGCGTTTAGGAATTGGTGACTAGCAGTTATACGTGGCGTGTTCGGTAAATTTACACCCTGATGAGGTTATGAACCAGCTGAACCAGCAAGATTGACAAGCTCAAATCAGCATTGGCAGTATGCCATTTTCTATCCTTTAAGCGAAATCACCAAATTTTCAACGCGTTTAACATCTTTGAAAAGTTGAATGAATTACCATCTGCGAGGGTAATAATTTCAAGCCTGTACATGAAGATGGCGTCACTCGTCAAAATTATTCTGGTAATATGATTGCACATGCGTTGAAGGGACTTTTGAAAATTTTAGCAACGTTAGACGCTCAATTACTGCTTAGCAGTCGTTTCTGTCAGTCGATGTTAGTATTTCTATAAAAATTAAAAACATTATCGAGCACATCATTCAGTGGTTCCCACGAAAAAAATTCACATATTGGGGTTCGAATTGATGGACCGATCACGCTGTTTACCAGATCTGGCCCCCAGTGATTTTTGTTTCCTAAGCTAAAAGTTTCGTTCGAAGGAGAGACAATTTCATCGAATAACGAGGCCATTATATTCGTAAATGCCTATTTTGCTGAATAAGATGTCAAGTGTACTATTTGGGCGGATTAAAGAAATGGTATCATCGCTGGGAAAAGTGCATAGACTTATAACGAGACTATGATAAGAAATAAAATTGAATTTAACAAAGAATTACTTGTTTCTGTGTTAGTCTGGAAACTTTTCAATTCAACTACTATATTAACTAAGAGAGTTCTTAACCAAAAAATAAATGCTAATATAGCTCATGGTATTGGTGGAATCATTCCCGGCAAAAACAATGTAGCAGAGAAAATAGCGCTAACACATGGACATGTTTCTGCCTACTCGGCGTCATCAGCATGCGTTTGCCTCTCAGTTTATGTTGCTAATTTCCAAAGCAGCAGTGAATATGTCTCTCGGCGACACCTATCGCCAAGAAACACAGTCACGCCGTCCCAGAGGGTAGCAAGACAAACCGGAGTGTAGATGTCCACCACCTAGAGTTCTTAGTTAATATATATATTTTTTTCCAATCTTAAGGGTTACAGTCACACACGGTTATACAGTCTTCTCCGTATCATTCCAATTTGTACATGTTTAGTAATGTGCGAGTTGATTTCAACAAATTAAACGCCGTAATTTTTAGGTAGGTCTTCCTCAAAGTATCCAAGTGATGTTAAAAGAAATGCTGTTATTTTAAGCTGCGATCTATTCAATGCAAGTAAGCAGTTAACTCTTTGGATGGTTGCCCCACTATTTGTTTTGAGCGTTTCTGGTCATCTACATTACTCCATTAGAATTAATATTGTTTTGCAAATCACTTATTGATCATCCTCACACCATCCTTTGTAGCCATTATTAAGCCACGTGCAAGTGGTCTTTCTATCAAGTTTTTTAACACAAGGCTTTGTGAATTATTGTAAATATTACTTTACTGTGCACATTTGTACGAGATACTTAGATCCCATTTAGAGAATGAACATTTTAAACATGAGACCAGCCAATAAAATTCATCAAATTTAAATATTGTGAAGCTACAAAAGCTTTCAGAAATGCTTAAGAATTATTTCCAGCTTCATTCTGATGGACCCTGGATAAAGTTCATGTTCTTCAATGGCAAGTTAAGCGTGTTATTTTTTTGATATTGTGGCCTTTCTGTTAAGATTATAACGATAATATGTCTTCCTTCTCATTAAGTATTCAATTCTTGCTTAAAAGATTCCACGCAGTTTTCAAAAACTAAAAGTTAAATGGTGATAGCTGATTTTAGTTAGCCAACAGGAGGAAATAATAAGGATTCAGATGCAAGGCTGGAGAAGTATAAATCTAGTTATTAAATGAAAAAGTTGCTTTCTTTTGCGACGAATATTGCCAACTCCAAAAAAAATTTCGTCCATATCATGGTGGCCTTGGAAAACGAAGAAGATGGAATTTAACCAATGCATTCTTTTAAAAGCACATAGTTTACTTTAATACATTCCGATATTGCCTCATACAATGTAGATATTCGAAATGGCAACAATTTGTTTAAAGATCTAAAAGCAACTACCACGAAAGGAAAAATTTGCTGGAGTTATTAAGTAGCTGCTTCAAGGGCCTCTTATTGTGGAATATTAACACATTGCATTATCTAAACGATAATAATACGCTTTATTTTAGAATTTATCTAGTGCACCGCGTATATACCAGACGCAGGCATGTGGAATATCGGCAGATTAGCATGCAGGCAGCATACGACAATACTATCCCTTATCTCGCTATCTGTGAACGGACTGCTACCGGACAAAACTGGCCTAGAATGCCTAATGATGTAGTAGGTGTATAACTATGTTTATACTATATTGTCAGGTATGTAGGTACTATCTATACATTTCGACATTTCCTCTAAAATAGAATATTACAGGCCTGGGTTTTACGAAAGAAGTAACTATAGATGTAGTTTTTACAATACCTTCAATATCTAAATGGATAATTAGTTTAGGCGTTGAATAAAAACAACTGTTTCGCTTGACAAATCTTGTATACAGGTGTGGCAACTGTCTGAGATCGATCTTTTATAGCTTGCTTAACTGCTGGCTTCGAATATTGACAAATATTTAAAATATGAGTTATTCAGGTTCAAGTGGGAGAGACTAGAGGTGAACATTTTGCAACATATGCACGAAGTGATTTGAAAAAAATGGACAGCCAGAGAGCAATAAGTTTTACAGCATTTAGATGAAATTAAACTTGGCTTTTGGTATTAATTGTTCCTGTCGTTGCTTCAAGAAGACAGAGATATTGGAAGACGACCAATGAAGTAAACAAGTAACTAAAACGAGCTTTGTAAGCCATCTGTTAATGTGTGACCTTGCTAAACTTATTCTTGTTTGAAGATTATTTTTTGCGTCATAGTTGCACAAATGCGAGACCTACACTATATATATTACGGCTCGAAGAGTTTTTAGTAGCCAACCAGACAACGTGACTAGTGCATGAAAAGGTCTCAGGTAACGACAATTGACTACCGCGCGGTCATTACATTTTTAACAAAGGAAGGGCATACGCCTAATCACTAGAGTTTGTTAAAAAGGTGGTACGGGCAGTGGCGCACCGCATAAAAGTAGGTACATAATATACAATATTAGTGAAAAATAATATTGTTACCTTTTCCTGTCGTCTTGATGTCCACTGTGGCAATTGGCAACCGCCCTGGTAAGCTGCGTAGAATTGCAACATCAGCAACGCTTCCACTGTCGATTCATTCAGCCGTCGACGGTGTTCCGAATACGTTGTCGTATACTTCGAAAATGATCGTTCGACATCCAGTGAAGTGAGATTTGAAAATGTCAGATATTCCTTTTCCTCATCTGGGCACTCTTGATTTTCAGTTATAGACCGAACCTTTTGTAAATCGGGATTTTTCGTTAAAATTGCATCAAATTTTTGAGCAATATCGACTCCTATAGTGTTCGTCAAGTTTTCTAGAGCGGCCTGTAAATTGTTTATGCAATTTAATGCGTATCGTGCAGATGACTGTTTTCTAACTACTCAATAGCTTGTGCAGCTTCAGAAAAGTTCATGGAAATTTCATCTATTTGTTGTTGAACGTCCGAATTGGAGAAAAGATGCTGACTATCTCGAACTACTGCAGGATCATTTGGATCAACTTTCAAGATGACATTTTTCATTTGTGAAAAATATTTCTGATAGTAAGATACTGCCTGGAGCCATGTTCCCCATCGCGTTATTACAGGCTGAGGTGGTGGTGGTAATTTCGGACACAATTGTTTGAATACACGGATGTGTTTGGGAGATTTGATGAACACTTTTTTGGTAGAAGCTATTAACTTATCGAGGTGACATGCGTGTATGAGGCATATTATGTGAAGAAGAGTCGGAAAGCATACTTTCAACATCCTATCAACTCTCAACATTGTTCCGGCTCCGTCAGTAACGAACATTGTGACTTGGGTTCCTGTGATATAAAATTCTCTCAACGAATCTTTTATTATCTTGACAACGGTTTCTGCATTAGTCTTCTGAATTCTTTTACTGGATAACAACAATGAAGCTGGTGGACCATCACGTTTTAAAGGACGCGCTACAGCATGAATGACGCTGTGTTTCTAAGCATCAGTTGTTTGATCCACACATAGGCAGATTTTCTTATTTCCCAACTCGTCTCTTATACATTCCTTTACTGTACCTTGCACACCTGGCAAATTGTATCGTAATTGCATAGATGTTGGCAGCTTCCATAAGGGAATGTACTTTGCCCAAAAAAGACGAAAGTGTTCATTAGATACTAGATGTGGGATGTTGCACGCACTTAATAAAATCATATAAAAATTGCTAGTATGGAATACTGTTTCTCAAAATTCAATACATGACGTTTTCTTTTACAATGTTTTCTACATTCAAACCTACCGCGACTTAGCAATCCGCTATTGCATATTGTGCAATAAATATGCGGACTTCTATATTCTAATCCAAGGAAATGCCTGAGATATTTATTCACATTCGAAGGGAACGTTACACCCTTTGGGGGTCCCATCTCTGAGCACTTATTTGGCGTGTAGCGTGCAGCGTACTGTCGCATTTAACTCTCTCGCGGTACTGTCAGGATCGACTACGAGTTGAAAATTATCCCTACCCACGCCACTACCGCTACGCTACTGCCATCCGATACCACCTTTTTAACAAACTCTACTAATCACATTAAACAACGTTTAGACGACGTTTATGGTGATTTATCCCCTTCATATTCCACTGTAAAAAAGTGAGCAAGATGTTTCCGTTTGGGGCAAGAATCCCTTGAAGACCATAAGCGCCCCGGTCGGCCAATTGAACTGATAACGCCTCAAAACATTTCAATTATTGAAGAAATGGTAATAGCAAATCGCCGTTTTTGGAGTTCATTGTCACAGGAGATGAAACAATGCTTGTGTATTATATTCCTCTATCCCAAAAGGAACCGATGGAATGGCGGCGACCAGATGAATCTTGTCCCAGAAAGGCGAAAGTCGTTCAATCAACGGAAAAGGTGATGGCCAAAATATTCTGGGATTATGAGGGTATTTTGCTCATCGACTTTAAAGAACGCTGTACAACTGTCAACAGCACATATTATGCGTCTTTGCTGCATAGATTGAGGGACAATATGCGTACAAAATGTCGAGGAAAATTGACAAAGGGTGTTGCACGACAATGCCGCCATTTCACAAGCTGCCATCCGCGAATATGGCTTTCAAGAATTGGAACATCCACCGTATAGTCTGGACATGGCTCCGACTGACTATTATTTATTTTCTCATTTAAAGAAAGACCTTAGAGGACGTCTTTTTAGGGGGGATAGAGACCTACAAGCAGATGGAATACAAGATTTTTGAGGGAAAAGCTTAAGGTTATTTTTACAAGGGTGCAGAATTATTAATTGATCGCTGTAATAAATATATTTATGCTAGGGGAGATTATATTGAAAAATAAAGATTGCTATATTTTACTAAGTTTATTTTCTCAATATCACGGCGGGAATTGATGGCGCCTACCTCGTATGTCCCTTACTTTGTGACAATCACACCCAAAGGATAAGGATCGTGAAAATTTGCATCAGAAAGCTTATCTTTGGATTAATACTTTTAATTGTGTTGTAAAATGGCATTTCCCTGAAATTAGAAATTCTCCAACTTCGAAGTGGTATCTATTATAATAATTTCAAATTTACTGAAACACTGATAAAATAAAAATATAAATTACACTCATAAATACATTGAAAACATTTCGTAATTGATATTGGATTTGGAACTGGTTTTACCATATAAGATCGTTCGTATTACATGCAAGCATCCTCACGTAGCGTGTCGTGTACACCATCGTGCGCATAACTGTACGTTAAAAGCGTATGGAAGAAGAAAAAAGCTTCCCAAAGATATTTTCAAAGCTCGCCATTAACCATCTTTGGATTTTCGTCTCTCGTTAGATTATTTATGCAATTGTGCAACACGACTGTGAAGTACACGCGTATGGATATACATGCCGATTGAGATCTGTAATGTTAGCCAAAACGATCGAATACACAGAGAAACAACTTCATTGATGCAGTAGTTTATAAATCAGTTTGGATGCCTATTAAAAGCTGAAATACCTCAGTCTACTTTAGGCTGGACATCTAAGTAAAGAACATGAATGTGTTGCTGCTAAATGATATTGGACAAGTGATTTTTCAATACCACAGTTCTCAAAGAGGATTACACACATTCCTTAAGTACTGAAGGAGTTTTAAGAAAGACTATCAACTCAAACTATATGCTTCATCTGTAAAAGAACGTGTTCAGACCTATATTGGCTAACGTTAGGATATCTAATCGGTAAAAATAAGTATATACAAACGCTTAGGTACAAATAACGCGTATACTCAACGCTAGAAAGAGTTAGATATCATTTATTACGGTACGAATTATTACAAATAACAGGTAAAACGTAAGGACAAGATAGTCGCATTCAATTGCGTTATTATTTATCACCGTTAGAGGTGTATATGGAGAGAAAATTCAGACCTATGTGCAAGATTGTTCTCCTCGAACCCGCTATCCAGCGCTTCTCGTCGCGTACAGTGATATGTAAGTCCGATGTCGAGAATCTAGAAGACCTACTAGTCACTCCTATAGCGTTTATGCGTGGGTCAAGTTGGACAAATGAAATAGGAGGCACGCAAGAATGTTTTGCAATTACGGGTTTACTTAGTTCTACAAGTACATTTTGTCAAATTCGGTTATTTCCCAACATAATCTCCTTGTAAACCTATACATTTTCCCAATGATGCTCTCTTCTCTTTAATTCATCCGAATAGTAGCTGACACCTTGTCCTACAAAATTGGCGGTTATGAATGTGAACGATGAAAATCTCTCTCCTCCGGGCGAAACTTTGAGTCTAAAAAAGAGAAAAAGGTCGCCGGGACCAGATCTGGTGAATACGATCATGAATGTTCGTCCTGGTGACCACTGAAGTGAAACCGTAGGTTGTCTTGAGGGAACAAAATTTCCTTTTCCTTAAAATGCGGTAATTTCCCCGCAAATTTCTGCTTTCAGCTTGTCAAGTAATAATACATAGTATGCTCCCCTTACTGTTTTTTCCTTCTTCAAGATGGTTGATTAACGCAACCCATGACTATCCCAAAAAACAGTTGCCATCACTTTCTTGGCCGATGAAACAGTCTTCGCTTTTTTCGGAGCCGATTCACCCTTCGCAATCCACTGTTTCGACTGCGCTTTGGCTTCAGGAGTGTACTGATGTATTCAAATTTCATCCACAGTTGTTGATCTACACCAAAACTGTTTTAACAGGGCTTTGAAAAATGTTTATACGAATGCGTTTTTGATCCTGAGGGAGCATGCGCGATTCCCAACGCGTGGTTAGCTTTTGCATGTCAAAATCTCTAGTCAATATATGACAAATACGTTCTTTCGGGATGCCCACAGACTCTGCTATATGTCTAACTTAATTCGACGGTCATCATTTGGTGAACTTTTCCGATGTTATCGGAATTTAATATTATAGTTGATGCTATTTGTATTATGATGGTTTGAATGAGGAAGTGTTTTAATTGAAGAATAGAAACTGTTTATTTGAAATTTACTTTACAATATTTATCTTGTAAACGCCTTCTATTTAAATAAGTGTTATTGTTTTATATATTTTAAGTAAATATTTTAGATTCTTAACATCGAGTAAGCACTTCAAAGAGGTAAAATAACATTCTTTGTCATTGTCATTAATGTAATGATAACTGAAATCTTAAAACGAATGCAGAATTCTTTCCAGAGCAAATATGAGATTATACATACTTGTAGCTGCTATAAATCTAAATAGAGCAACCTTAAACTGATGATATATTATCACTTATAAAGAAAAGCTTGTATATAGCTGAAGAGAAATTAATGCTTGTATTTGGCAATACCCTTGTCCATAATAGTGTCAATGTTAATAGCGAATTCGAAGTGTGTTTCACGTCTTGTGTTTAATGATCTTGTAATTAAGCATATTCCTGTCTTCCTTGTGTCTCCTCTAAAACTACCAGTACGTTGATATATCAAGAAACTGCTATTTTATGTCGTTAGTAAACATGTTATTAATTTAAATTCTGATTGTCCTTTCAAGCGCTTGAAGTATGAAGTATGGATAAAACTTTGGACAAAGTGATAGTGACTTATTGACAAATAACTCGGCTTCATATAAACGCTCCCTTCATATTACTTAAATAGGGTGGCGTTTATCAACCCACACGCCATCTTCGGCCGGGCTAGGGCAAAGGGTACCGTACCCCATAATCGCCACTGTTTCAAATATATAAAAGTACCCACCATCTAAATCTTTCCGAAAGGTTTATCATTAAAGCGTGACAAACGGTTGCACCCGCAGAGGCGCCGTGAAAGGAGCTGTGTTTACTATGTGCATACAAGGAATCGAGTGGACGTTCGGTTATTCTCGGTTGATCGGTGTGCGTGTACTATTTATAATGTTCGAGAAACTAGTGGAACCGTCCGGGGCATACCGCGCAAAAGTAGACAGAGTATTAATAAAAAAATAATAGATTGTTACCTTTTATTGACGTATCGATGACCACTGCGGTAATGTGCGACTGCCACGGTACGCCGCGTAATACTGCAACATAAGCAATGCTTCCATTGCCGATACGGTCAGGCCTCGTATACTTTGCAAATGATCGTTCAGCATCTAATGTAGTAAGATTTGCGAAATTCAAATGCTCCTATATCTTTTCTGTGCAGTCTTGAATTCCAAATATAGATCGAACCTTTTCTAAATCCGGATTTTTATTTAAAACTGCACGAAATTTTAGCGCGACATCTAGTCCTGTAGGATCCGTCAAGCTTTCTAGAGCGGCTGCTAAATTGTTAATGTTATTTAACGAGTCTTGTATAGATAAGTAAGTATTTTCTAACTGCGAAATAGTTTGTGTCACTACAGAATAGTTTATGGAAATGTCATCTATTTCTTTTTGAACGTCCGAATCGGAAAATAGTTGCTGACTCTCGCGAACCGCTTGCGAATTAGAAGAATTAAGTTTGAAAATTACATCTTTCACTTGGCCTCGATCCATGTTCCTCATCGCGTCAATACAGGCTGGGGTGGTAGCAGAATTTGCGGATACAATTGCTTGAATACGCGGATATGTTTAGGAGATTTCACAAACACTTTTTTGGTAGATGATATTAAATCATTCACCCTAGGATACTTGCTTCGAATTGTTTCTGCTACGAGATGACATGCATGTATGAGGCATGTTATGTAAAGAAGAGTCGGAAAGCATACTTTTAACATCCTACCAGCTTTCTGCATTGCTGCGTTTCCGTCAGAAACTAACATGATGATTTGGGTTCCTACGATACAAAATTCTCTATTCTCATATTTTTTATTATCTTTACAATGGTTTCAGCATCAGTTTCTTCAATCCTTTTACTGGCTAACAACAAGGAAGCTGCTGGATCATTACGTTTTAAAGGACGCGCCACAATATGAATCACGCTGTGTTTCTGAGCATCAGTGGTTTCGTCCACAATGAGCCAGACTTTTTGATTTCTCAACTCGTCTTTTATACAGTCTTTTACTGTACTTTGCACAGGTGGTAAATTATACCGCAATTGTCTTTTTGTTGGTAGCTTCCATGATGGGACATATTTATCCCAAAAAGACGAAAGTTTTCATTATATACTAGGTGTTGTGAGATGTTGCACGTGCTCAACATGAAAATAAGGTCATACAAAAATTGCCAGTACGGAATATTGCTTCTTAAATTCAATACATGACGTTTACCTTTACTATGACTTCTACATTCAAATGTCGTGCGACCTAGCAACCCTATACTGCAAAATTTGCAACGAATGTGCGAACCTGTAAATTCCAAACCAGGGAAACGCCAAATATGTTTCTTCACATGCGATGCAAGAGGTACACCAAGCTTACGTTCCATACCCAACTCCTCAACGTCTACCGCATTACTGAACTCTGTGTCCACATACGTAAATACATCCCCCCTCCCCGTACAGGCGTCTCTGCGGGTGCAACCGTTTATTTATCATCCTTCCTTTTTCGCGCGATATTTTCGAGATAGGCGTTAAGCGTGTCAATCCCGTAGCGAGTATGATGCTTTTCACGTAAGTGAGAGGTCCACCAGGTTCCAAATATAATACTTGGACATCACTGTACGTAGGTACCGGACGTTGTTAGAGCTTCGATACTGTGGCGCATACGTACGTGGCAGAGCGTCAGGTTACGCCATAATGCGCCGCGACAAATCACCAATGCGGGACAGTTCGCACGACCCGTGACCCGGGACAATAACTATTGCCAATCGGCGCAATTACGACCCCATAGAAAAAGGACGTATTACTTCATAGAGCGCATGCCATTGTCCGTTGCGAGACGCTTAGTTTCGATTCGTTCGTTCGTTGAACGGCGATGCTGAGCGCTTGCTCGTAAAAGGGAATACTTGGAATAAGTGTTAAACTATAACAGCGTACACGTCGAGTCGGCTAATTCATGATTTCCACGCCTGTACGCTGCGTATAAATGGTCTCTGTCGGACGTGCGATATAATATGATCATTTCAAATGAGGAAAGATACCTAGAGTAATCTGTTTAACCGTATAAATATCTTGTCAGGTAGATATGTACTTACGAATTTGGAGTTATTGTTATTATTATAGCACGTGTTGGTGATATAGCTAATTTAGTTGAAACTTGAAATATTCTTATAGATAAATTCGATGAATTCTTTGGCCAGCACTTGGAGAAACATGATAAATAGAAAAATAAAACTCAAAAAAACACTTAGTAACTGTTTCACAAAGAAACTGTGTGAAACAGTTACTAAATGTTTTCTTCTGTTTTATTTTCTATTCTTATAGATGTCTTACATAGTTTAATTGCCAAATCGAAATCCATATTGATAATTATGAGATGCAAATCAGATCTTACGTGGGTTGCACCTTAAATTTTTACGAACTACCACTAGATGGCGCTATTGGGATTTGACGTTACAATTTTCGTAAAATTTGACATTTGTTATTGTTAAAGCAGTGAAAGCACAGAAATTGGACGAGTTTAGACAGAATTTCGTCGTGAAGGTCGACCAAAATCGGTTGTTGTTCCAAAAAATATCGATGCTGAGCGCAACATGATTGACGAGGATCAGTACCTGACTTACCGTGAGATAGAGGCATCCCTAGGCATATCGAAATTGAATGAACATTTTCGTTTGAAAAAGATCTGTTCCCGATGGATTCTGGATAATTTGCCCCAAGCACAAAAAAACTCAGGTTAGTTGGGCTAAGGAAACGCTCAAAAAATTGCACAGAGGAAAACATTGCAACAAGTGACGAAACTTGGATATATTCGTACGAGCCGGAAATTAAGCAACAATCAACTGTTATTAGAACTAATGCTGAATGGTATACAACAATTATTAATATACAACAAATTAATGCTTATTAATCCACTCCCTGGTTATAATCACTGATTTTATTTACAAAAATAAACCAATATACAAGTTAGAAATACAATTTAGAAAGCAGGCATTCATATTCCCGATCTATTTTCTCTAATAATTCTCGACTTTGAAATATGAAGCCTTAGTGGTTCAGTATACAATACAGAGTTAAATATTGATCTTTATAATTCATAACTAGAGCAACGCAACTGCACTGAAAGCCAGTGGCGGTCGCATAAAAGTTTACACAAAATAAATTAAATGTGATACGTGCTCAAACACTTACCGTTTTAAGAGTCCTCCGTGAAATCACAAAGTGGATAATGTCTATTTAATATTTGTAACATTATATATGTTTCCAAAGTTGTTTCGGCGAAGTATGCCGAAAAGGAACGCTCTACATCTAGTGACGTTATATTTGCGTAAGTAAAATAATCTTTCAAATAACTTAACGGTTCTGTTGGCGCACCTTCACAAATTTGTCTTAATCTGCCAAAATCAAAGTCTTTATCTAAAACACTTTCAAACCTTTTTAAAACACAAACATTTCTTGCGTCTTCTATCGCACATAGCTGTGCGTGAACATGTTGCACTATTTGCAAAGATTCCACTAACGACATCGAAGAATTTTGTAGTTTTTCTATCGCATCCGCTAGTCTCACGTAATTGTTCTAAATAATTTCCAAATCTGTTTTAACTTGACTATCCTGAAATTTCAAGCGGCTTACCTTGACAGCCGCAGCTTCTTTTGGGTCGAATTCTAAAATCACGTTCTTTATATTCTCAAAATATTTAAGATAATAAAATGCAGCCTCTAGCAGCCTTTAGCCGTTCACTTTACTACGGAAGCTACGAACGCGGTATGTAATGTAATAACCGTAAAAAATAAACAAAGTAGTTTCTTCAGAAATGTGTTGTACTTAATACCGTAACAACAAATAATATTATAATAAATAAACGTAACTTCTTAACAGTGTGGATAGGGTTGTTGAAAAACTTGCACCACCAGGTATGTTTCAACGTTTGTCTCGATGAAGGTTGTTCGCTGTGATGAAAAAATGTTCTTATATTTCGAGAAAGACCGTTTAACATCTACGGAGGTAACACAGGTATAATTAAAATAATTCTTAGATATAGTTAATGAATCAGCAGATGTACCACCACACATTTCTCTTAATCTCGTATAATCGAATTTTTTTTTTAAACACCGTCGAACTTTGCTATAACGCGACTGTTTTTTGCGGCGTTTATACCATGTATCAATGTATTAACTTCGTCCACGATTTCCACTGATTCTACTAACGACAATCCAGTATTTTGCAATTTTTCTATTGCGTCTGGTAACCGTTTATAATTGTTCCTAACACTTTTAAATCTGTATCAACAAATATCTAGAAATCCTTTCTGGCTCTCCTTAATAGCTCTAGCTTCGTTAGGGTCGAATTGTAAAACCACAAATTTTACTTCTTATTCAGAATAATAAAAAGCCGCTTGCAACAATGTTCCTCAACGCGTAAGAATCGGTTGTGGTGATTCGCGAATACCAGGACCGCTTGGGAGATTTGAGAAACATTTACTATTAATGCATCCACCTCCGGATAACATTCCCGAATACTTTGTGCCACAAGATGTAAAGCATGAACTTTACACGTAATATGTAAAAGTCCCTCACTTTTCTTTAAGAGAACGGTCTACACTACACATTGTCGCTGCTCCATCGTTCATAAGCGTCAACACTTGACTGGTTGACACTTAAACTTGTTGCAACGTATCGAGCACTACGTCCGTAATTGCTTCACCAATATACTTTCTCAGTCTTTTGCTTGCTAATAAGATTGCAAATTTCGGGTTAACAAGATCTAGTACTCGTACTATAATATTCAAAATAGATTTCTTTTTACAATTTGTTGTCTGATCAAGACATAGCCACAGCTGTTTATCTTTTAATTCTGCTTTGATCCTATTTTCGATATCTTTACGTATACATGGTAGCTCTTTCCGTAACGCTGTCTGTGATGGTAAATTCCACTCGGGATTGCAAGTACGCCAAAGCCCTCGAAACGGTTCTTTATGGAGTAAGCGAAGCGCTAGACCGCAAATAATAAACATCAACAGTAAATCCAACTTAAATTGGGTTTGAGGTGGCACGCCATTTTTCTCATTTTTGTGCTGTACACTATTAATATGTCTTTTATAGTCGCCTTTGCTCCAACACATTAAAGGTTTTGCAAACTCTATACAATACTTTAGTTCCATTATAGTTCAAATCGGGAAAATCACTGATAAATTTAGTGACTTTATTGGCCAACGGTCGTTTATTTTTCTTGTGTACATAAGACGTACTTACATACACATATTTATCGCCATAATTACAATTAACGCTGCGAAGGGTTGATGAGAAACTGTTGTAATAAATCAATAATTTCATTCGCTAAGGAATCCCGTGCCGATTCATCTGTATACATGCGACGCATCGTGGGCGCGGTAACCTCACTTCTAACCTGGCACGAAGCTCTCTGTGCTCGGCCTATTCATAATACAATACAAAGTTCCAATGTAATACTCTCTTTCATTTTACCCATTATGTCAACCTATACGTTATATTAATTATTCCCATACAAGATAAGTGAGCATCTACCCGCCTTGAAAGTAACAAAAAATCCATACACTTAACTCGATTATAATAATTACGCCTAATTTCGGATGGATCCCAATTAGTTCGGGTTAATTGAAGCGCCGTCGCCGCAGTTATTGGCCACCGCGCGCGCTATTTAAAATTCAAATTTGCGTCAATCATTTAAGAAACTGATGATTATATCCGCTTGAAAAAAATCGAAACGGACGATGCTAAATTGCCGGCCAAAAATTGAAAATTCGCGCAACAGATTACCTTTTCATTTATTTCTTTTTCGTTTTTCTCTTTACTCTTTCACTGGCGGATGTGCCAAAAGTATTTTGCGGATCGGGTGTGAGGTCCCCGAAAGGAGAGGATCGATATAAATTACTTGCGATGGTCGCGATATTAATCAATCGCGCGAGATCTGGATCCGTCCCGAGAGGACAAAAATGGAAGTCGACCTAAAATAAACTTGTTTTTCGATTCGGGTGCTTCGCCTTTTAAATATCTTCGACGAAATTTATGGCCGATTTTTTGCTCTTATTTTCAGTGTTGGTAGAAATAATTTTACATTACACGAAGGTAATTGGATTTGAGCTGATTTCATGCAGAGTGTCATGCGGGTTTTGCGAAAGTTGCACTTGATTCAAAATCGATTATTTCCTGTTAAAAATTAATCGCTCCAAGTTTCTTGATGTTAATGTGGGAAAAAGCTTGGGAAAGCTGAGAAAGCCATACTTCCACGAGAACTACCGAAGACATACAGCGCCGTGCCGGGGCGCGTTCAATTACATATCAAAAAACGCACATTTCTACGTAGATCAAAACAACAAAATTATTTCGTTTGCTCTAAAAGCGTTCGCGAGTTACTTGCGTTTAAATTTGAGAAAAATCTGGAAAATTCTAAATCGTCAATATTTCGAAAGTGCTCGTCGATATTTGTTACCAATGACGTCAAAATATGCGTCCTTCACCCCTCCGCCGACACCCTTTCGGTCAAGTATTGCAAGATAGGAACTGAGACAACCTTTAGTGTAAATGTAATCTACCAACCTTGGGGTGAATCGACTCAGACAAAGACGAAGACAATACTGATAGCAAGGACTGTGGGGTAGTATGACAAATAACACAGAGTATCGGCACACTCCTCACCACACAAAATATTATTAATTGATTCGGAACAGCTGTTTCAAAGGCTCACTGGGCCCCTATTTTCAACCGAGTTACCGAATAAATCTGAACGAAGAAACTAAAAATTTTTCTTTAATTCTACCATGCATGTCTGTCCCTCCTCTTGAGGAAAAAAGAAGAGTATATATGTACAAATGTGTCTAAACATGTATCTGTGTATATCTATTTCCGAATACCTACTTTTCTATCGCTTAACTCTAACATGCTGGGTATATGTGAAACGGTCAAGGTTCTCATCCCGCCCTCGTAGAATAGAGCGAGACGAACGGAAGGTTACTTCCCGCTAATTCTCTGTCTACGCACTCTAAGGATACTAAACAAATCAATACATAAATTGCAGAATACCGAGACTCGGTCTTCGTCAAGTGTGGACTTAAAAGTTCTTTTACCCTAATAAATCAAACAAGCAAGAGAAATGAAGTGGCGCATTCTCCTTGTTAGGAGCTTCGAATGTTTTTTCAAGTACACTGTCTCAAATGCGTCCAATTCACGAGGTGAAGTTACGTTTTTAATTAATTTGAGGTTTTCCAATTTGATTACATGTCTTGTGTTATGCATATGGTCAGCTACACTTGACGCTCCTGTTCGACCAAATCTATAGCATCTCATGTGTTCATTAAATCTAGTACCTATCGCTCGTTTCGTTTGTCCAATATAGGCTTTATCACAGCCGTTGCATGCAATTTTATAAATTCCCGACCTTTCTTTCATGTCCGGCTTGTCTTTTGGACTACCAAGAAGGTTCTTAAGTGTATTTCGTGAACTAAAACATACGTTCATGTCTTGTCCTCTAAAATCTTTATTGATGCCTTTCGATATTCTATGGAAAGTTTCTTAATTAATAGACTAGTGAAATTTCCCTTAAACCAAAATAGGTACAAGAAAGAGCTTAAATTGATAAAAAATGTGGCTATTTATAATGGTTACTCGTCTATAGATGTCGACTGCATCTTTAAGGAAGTCCAACATAGGCATTATGTAAGAAATTCTACGACCTTGATACCGGTAGAAACTCGTGACAAGAAATTTGTGAAACTCCCTTTCCATAGAATATCGAAAGGCATCAGTAAAGTTTTTAGGGGACAAGACATGAACGTATGTTTTAGTTCACGAAATACACTTAAGAACCTTCTTGGTAATCCAAAAGGTAAACCGGACATGAAAGAAAAGTCGGGAATTTATAAAATTGCATGCAACGACTGTGACAAAGCCTATATTGGACAAACGAAACGAGCGATAGGTACTAGATTTAATGAACACATGAGATGCTACAGATTCGGTCGAACAGGAGCGTCAAGTGTAGCTGACCATATGCATAACACAGGACATGTAATCAAATTGGAAAACCTCAAGTTAATTAAAAACGTAACTTCACCTCGGGAATTGGACGCATTTGAGACAGTGTACTTGAAAAAACATTCGAAGCTCCTTAACAAGGAGAATGCGCCACTTCATTTCTCTTGCGTGTTTGATTTATTAGGGTAAAAGAACTTTTCAGTCCACACCTGACGAAGACCGAGTCTCGGTGTTCTGCAATTTATGTATTGATTTGTTTAGTATCCTTAGAGTGCGTAGACAGAGAATTAGCGGGAAGTAACCTTCCTTTCGTCTCGCTCTATTCTATGAGGGCGGAATGAGACCCTTGGCTGTTTCACATATACCCAGCATGTTAGAGTTAAGCGATAGAAAAGTAGGTATTCGGAAATAGATATACACAGATGCATGTTTAGGCACATTTGCACATATATACTCTTCTATTTTCCTCAAGAGGAGGGATAGACATGCATGGTAGAATTAAAGAAATACTTTTTAGTTTTTTCGTTCAGATTTATTCGGTAACTCGGTTGAAAATAGGGGCCCAGTGAGCCTTTGAAACAGCTGTTCCGAATCAATTAATAATATTTTGTGTGGTGAGGAGTGTGCCGATACTCTGTGTTGTTTGAAAGACGAAGACTATCGGCTGGGAAATTGATGGCGACTGTTTTTGTGAAGTTGGACTATTTTGAAAAAAAAAACAATAACGGAGGCCTGTTACGCATCATTATTTGAGAAACTGAATCCAAAAATTACGGAAAAACGGTCGCATTTGAAGAAAAATAATGTCTTGTTCCACCACAACGACACACCTTGTTTCACATTTCTGTAGTCGTTATGGCAAAAATTCACAAGTTGGGGTTCGAATTGATAGACTATCCACCCTATTCGTCAGATCTGCGCTCAGCGATTTTTTTATGTTTCCTAGACTCAAAGGATAAAGATTTTTATCGAATGAGGAAGCACACATCACATTTGCAAACGCCCATTTTGTAGAACAAGATGCCAACTACTATTTGGATGGATTAAAGAGATGGTAGTTTCACTGAGAAAAGTATATGGACTTACAAGGAGGCTGTGTTGACAAATATAACTGAATTTAACAAAAAAATACTTGTCTTTGTATTACGCTGGAAACTTTTCAGACTACTCAATGAAAAAATCAAACGACAACAAAGTCTGAAATTGAAAATTAGATGTTATTCATAAGAATTTCAGAAATGTCCCTAATGCTAAATTTTGTTGAATAACTCGGAAGACGTTTGAATTGAGGGGCACACAATGCTGGCTGAAAATATGAAATAAACTAAAAAGGTAATAGAAATTGAGCGAGCTGGTCAAATTATGCAATTATGAATATTTGATTTTAAAACTAACCTATTAGCTTTAAATAACGTATTCATATTTTTTACGCTAGGCGTATGTTTATAATTTCCAGTTTACAATTTCCAGATGACTTGAAAATAGGTATTGTTATACCAGTTTTTAAGAAAGGCGATCCTAGTTTAATGGATAATTATCGTCCCATTAGTTTACTTAACATATTTACTAAAGTTATAGAGCGAATCGTTTATAATAAGCTGTTTCATTACTTGGAGAAATATAACATTATTGACCGGTCGCAACATGGTTCTCGCTGTGGGCGCTCCACCGAAACAGCCTTGTGCGATTTTGGATGCCATGTGTACAGATGCTTGGACGACGGAAAGTACGTAACAGCTATTATGTTTGACCTCTCAAAAGCGTTCGATACTGTTGATATCAGCTTTGTATGTGAGAAGTTAAGCGCCTTCGGAATAAGAGGAGGGTTTCTTGACTGGATCCGTTCTTATTTAACAAATCGTCGTACGTGTGTAAAGATAAAGGACTCGAGATCTGAGCCTTATAAAAATGAATTTGGTGTTGCCCAAGGGTCGATACTCGGCCCGATTTTATTCTCATTGTTTATCAATGACCTACCGCTACATATAACTGGTGGTAAAATTGTACTGTACGCTGATGATTCCACTATAATTGTGTCTGGAAAGTTTGCTGTAGAACTAAACAATAATTTGGACATAGTAATTGCCGAATTTACAAGCTGGTGTGATGCAAATCGTTTGATTGTCAATGGGTCTAAAACCACGGCTATGCTACTGTTTAATAAAAGAAAAGCTGACAACATCCGTGCTACGGTTGGCAATGGAGCTGTTTGTTTCTCGGGCTCTGTTAAAATTCTGGGCGTTATGGTAGACTCCAACATGAGCTGGAGATCGCATGTAGATTACGTTTGTGGTAAACTAAACAGTTGTTTTTTTTGTGTTGCTGCAATTAAAGAATGTTTTAAATTGAAGTACACTGTTAAATATTTATTATGGCCTAGCCTACTCTGTGATGTCTTATAACATTATGATTTGGGGAGCAACAACTTACAGCCACAGAGTTCTGGTGTTGCAAAAGAGAATCCTTCGATTAATATTTGATGCTCATTCCGCGAAAGCTGCAAACCGATTTTTAAAGAACACAAAATATTGACCCTACCATCAATCTACATATACAAGACAATACGGTATATACGAAGATATTCTCAGCTTCACACGAATAATGAAACACATAATTACAGCACCAGATACGGTGATCACATTAGAACCGAACAGCATCAAACTTCTCTATTTGAAAGAAGTCCGGAGTACGCCGGCATGTACTTATATAACTGTCTACCCAATTATATAAGAAAAGGATCTGACTTTGGGATTTTCTCTACCAAATTAAAAGAGTTCTTATTTAGAAATGCGTACTACTCAATCTCTGAATACCTCGCTCACAAACATTAGTACGACAACTGTTACAGTGGGGCATGCGCTTTAATTATAAACTTATACATTTTATTTATACAATGTTTTAACGTGTTTGTTTATTGTTTTATATTTATATTTTATGGGTTTTGTACTCTTGTGTTTGTTTGCTTGTGACTCAATGTATGTATATTTGTTGTTTACATTTCTTCTATGACTAGTCTAATATCACTGTAGTGATCGTTATAGACAATAAATTATTATTATTATTATTATTATTATTATTATAGAGCATGTTTATGAAACAGACTAGTAAATCCTCATCCTTTGTTTGAAAATAACATATAAGCATAAATAATATTTAGCCGCCTTACATGTACTGCCTACATTTCAATAACATTAACGTTTTTAATCCGATTCATTTATTCCAAGAATGTGTATCGCTTTCATTCTTCAAAAAATTGATTCAGTGCACGAATCAACGTCTAAAAATACACCTAATTCATTATGGAAGCGCTGTTTTATCTTGCGGATTGGATCGGGACCATAAGAAGGTTACCGTGGTATTTCACCGTAAAGAAAAATAACTTATTACGACCGATATACATAATTTATACGCGACACGTAATCTACTTAGGCATAAAAACGTCTGCCACGGCACAGTACGCGCTTATAGAAACAATAACACAATAACAATAGATTCAGGGACCTTTAGCTCGTAACAGAGAGCGTTTATGATTAATTACTGGCAAGTTTTATTAATTAATTAGCGATACGTGGGTTGATTTTGAACGCGTACAACAAGTAGGTCGAAGAATGACACATGTTTTGTTCGTTGTTCTTCTCGTCTGGCGTAGAATCGTTAGATTCTGCGAGAGAGATGATCGATTATCCGTGTTTATTGACGATGATTCCATTTACGACCGCTGCATCATTGTTGTTTGCCATCAGCGCTTGCTAGATGATGAACTTGATGGTGGTGGTATTGTGTGAACCGTGCGGAGATGTCTTTCGATAATTTCCTAATATGTAACGCGAACCAATGTAGTTCGTCCTATTTCTTTCGGCGTATGTTTAACCGTGTCATTAGCTTTTGTACGACCTGCACACAACACACATAAACACATACGCATAGACTGTTATTCGAGTGTAGGTAAATTACACAAAGGAAATTGTAAAAACAAACGTAAATACGAGGGTGGTTTGACATTAATCTAGCCTAAGTAAGAAAACGCACGATTTTTGTTCTTTTTCTCATTTATTTTTCAACATAGTCTCCTTTTACCTCAAAACACTTGATAAGGCGGGTTTCCAACTTTTTTATCCCTTCCGAAAAGTAATTTTGCTCGAGCTCCTCAAAATAGTGTGAAGTTTTGGTCATGACCTCATCGTTCGTTGCAAAACGGCGTCTTCCGTACCATTTTTTTTAGGTTTGGGATCAGGAAAGAGTCGCAGGGGGCTAGGTCTGGCGAATACGGTAGGTGGTCGACCAATTCGTAGCCCAATTAGTGGAATTTTGCCTGTGCAACGGCCGCCCTGTGAGCGGCTGCGTTGTCCTGATGGAAGAGAACTTTTTTGCGAGCCAAACCAGCGCGTTTTTTCGTCAAATCGGCGTCGAAACAGTCCAATAAATCTGCGTAATACACGCCAGTTATTGTTTTAACCTTTTCCAAGTAATCAATGTGAATAATGCCTTTCGCATCGCTTGGCTATCGAAACGTGCGTCCAGTACGAATTAAGTGTTGTGGTAAGGGTTTTAGTGAACTGTTTCAGTGTTCCAGTGCCACAGTTTTAGAATACCCGGTTAATATACAGTTTGTTCAAACATTTGCTACGTTTTGAATTTTCTTTTGTATACTCCTTTCCTTCCTTCCCGAAAACTCTGAATGGTTTTTTAAAGGAAGTATCGACCATCAGCGAGGCGACGAAGCTAAACAAGACATTCAGTGGCGCCCCAATTAACATCGGAATTCTTGCCAAAGAATTCCAACACCGGGTCGTCGTCTCGGCGAGGAAATACAAAGAACCTTCGACAGCAAGAAAAATAAATTTTGAACGCCGTTGCATTATTATTTCACTCCTTGACTCCTCTCGTTGTAACTCTACGTTAAATAGCAAACTGAACAGCACCTTTCTTTATTTAAATCTATCTTTCTCTCTTCATTATTTTTTTTTAACCGTAACAATAGACCCATGTTTCATCAGCAGTGACGTATCGGCGAGAAAAATCCTTCGGATGGCGTTTTATCATTGTCAAAAGCTTATTCGAATCCGTCACACGTGTGCGTTTTTGGTCGACAGTGAGCAAACGCGGCACTCATCGCGCGGAGAGCTTTTTCATATTCAAATGTTCGTGTATGATGTTATGTACACGCTCAGTTGACATGTTTAGAGCCTCTGCTATCTCAGGGCGGTTGCCAATTGCCACAGTGGACATCAAGACGACAGGAAATGGTAACAATATTATTTTTCACTAATATTGTATATTATGTACCTACTTTTATGCGGTGCGCCACTGCCGGTACCACCTTTTCAACAAACTCTAATCATTATTATGTACACTACCGTTCATGGAAGTTCGGGCAAGCAAAAAATGTACGGAAGCCAAAGAAAATAAGAGAAATATTAAATGGCCATGTATTTAATACTTACTTGCATGATTTTACATATTTTCAAACACAAATTTATTAAAAAGAAAAAGTTAATGTAATACAAATAATTTAAATCCGATTTTCATCGAAAAATCCACCATTTGTCTTTAGGACTGCTGCCACTATTCTCGGCATCCGATTCACTAATTTTGCTAATGTTTCATTGGGCAAGCTTGTCCATACCCCCTGGAGAATGGTCCACAAATGTTCCTTCGATTTTGGACACTTTTTCCTAACACATCGGTCTAATTCTTCACATAACAACTTTATCGGGTTCAGATCGAGGGACTGTGGCGTCCATTCCATAATTTTTAGGGTTCTTTAATTTTCTTCTTGCTGCAGGTAATCTGTGTACAATTTAGATTTATGTTTGGGGTCATTGTCCTGCATAAATTCAAATCCACGACCAATTAAACGGACTCCTGACGGTATGGCATTTTCCTCCAGGATTTTCTGATATTCTTTTTTTCATTACGCCCTCAATTTTGTGCAAGTCCCCTGTTCCGATTAAGGAAAAACAACTCCAAACCATTACAGATCCGCCTCCATGCTCCACCGTAGGAACTATACACTCCCATAACATTCTTTCCCCTCTTGATCTGCGTACGAAAACTCTCCGTCTATTTCCAAAAACCTCAAACTTGGATTCGTCAGTCCACAAAACGTTTTTAAAATCGTCCACTGTCCAATCTCTATGAGCTTGTGCTCATTTCAGTCGTTTCAGCCTATTTCCTCTTCGGAGTAACGGTTTTCGACAAGCCACTCGCCCATGCAACCCAGCCTCTTTCAGCCGACGTTTCACAGTACTCACAGAAACTTTGAAATCTCGCTCATTATTGAATTCTGCAGCAATTTCTGATGTTGTTAGTCTTCTATTGCGCTTACTAATTATTTTTATTCGTAAATCTTCCGCAGGAGTCGTTTTTCTTGACGGTCCTGGCCGATTACGATCTTGCACGTCACCGGTTGTCTTAAATCGAACTACAGTATCATGTACTGTAGATTTTTGTATTTTTAATTTATCCGTAATCCGTCTTTCTGCGTACCCTTCCTGATGCAAGGTAATAATAGCAGATCGCTATGAAACAGCTAGCGGCTTTCCACGGTGCATTTTAAGTAGCCAAACCGAAATTATTTTATTTTTCACTTGCACAGCCACAGATACTTTCACAATAATAATCTCTTCAGAACTACTGCGTTTGCAAATATTATAATACTTTATAAAGGGTATACGAATATTTCCATGTAACACGAGTGAATCAGCTAACCCTCCTAGGGATTATTATAAAGCTTTATTGTCACTGTAATTATTGGGGATTTCCAACATAATTATATATTTTATGATAACGGTCTTATAATAGACAAATACTACCTGGGTAAATTGGTAAAAGGCTTCCAGAAAAGGTTAGTTTTAATAATTCCTCACAGAAATGTATATTATATAGTTTTAAAATTTTTTCCTAAACAGTTAATATAATTTGTCAGCTTGCCCGAACTTCCATGAACGGTACTGTACTTCAAATGAAAAAGGATTGAAATGAAAATATAAAAATGTAACAAACATTACAGGAAAGAATATCCAACGTTTATAGGGAGGCAAAGCATGTTTCCTAATACTTACAATACATTTAGATCCTTGCAGAGACTTCCCATAATGGAATCTCTATGGAAACCACCGTACAATAGCTAATGCAAAGAATTTATAATTACCAGAATCGTCTATAATTAAAATTTTAGGTAGGCCAAACATATTACTTACATACAATAATTGAATTTGGAACCCGGATCTGTCAAATTTGGATATATAATTTAGTAATTTATTTTTTTGCTCATTTTTAAAATGCGAATTTTTGGAATCGTTAACGTTCAGCCCCGTATTAGCGGCCAATCACATCCTGCCCAGATGACTCAGTCGGTAAATATCTACTCTGTGATTGCGTGCCGTGTATGTACTATACGTATTGGGTTCGTGTTTTATGGCAATGCAAGAGGCCGATATACAACAATGCACATAGATATTGTTATTTGCCTAAACGTATTCACGTCACGCAATTACAGTAGCCGGTGGCAGTGTGAGAATAAAAATGATATTCAATAAGTTTATGTGTATTATTTAAAAACGTCTGTTAGGTGCGGGTAGCTAGGCACTTCTATTGAAAGCGAGCCCGATGTACAAGGGGTAATGAAAAAGTATATTGGCATAGTCAACTAATATGAAAACTTTCTGATCTTCTCCGAACTCTCTATGCTTATTTAAAGAGCTCCAAATCAGGCAAAGAGAATCGTTCAATACCAGTGGTGGTATTAGAATTTACAGAAATAAAGGCTAGTCCTGTTGATACTACATCGGCAAGGATTACTAGCTTCAAAATTTTAACTTGGATCCTAGAACGGCTTTCGTGGTAGCTTCTGATGAATTAAGCTGTCAGAATTCAACAAAAAGGAGAACTTATTACGAAATTGGATCTCCACCCTTCGTGGGTCTGCTGTAACTAGATTTGAAGAACCTACAAAGATATTAGACCTAATAAAATCGCGAAGATAGCTATCCCTTACATCATACGTGGAAATCCCAAATTATCAAACCTCCCAGCAACCGCCACACTTCATTGATTCATAACTAAAGCTGGCCACGAGCGGTACCGCGCAGTAGAGTCGACCAGGCCTCGCGTTCTACTAGAGTTATTCTGCTAACAGAGATGTTTGCTGCCGCAAATAATTTCGCTCATCTTTTAAATAAAAATTAAATAACACGTGCTCAAACACTTACCATTTTAAGAGTCCTCCGTGAAATCACAAAGTGAATAATGTCCGTTAAATATCTGCAACATTAGATATGTTTCAACTGATGTTTCGGTAAAACTAGTACAGCATGAGGAAGAAACGCGTTTATATGCAGAGAACGAACGTTCTACATCTAGTGACATAATATTTGCGTAAGTAAAATAATCTTTCAAATAACTTAACGATTCTGTTGACGCACCTTCACAAATGTGTCTTAATGTGCCAAAATCAGAATTTTTCTCAAAAACACTTTCAAATTTTTCTAGAACAGAAACATTTTTTGCGTCTTCAATCGCACATAGCTGTGCGTGAACATGTTGCACTATTTGTAGAGATTCTTCTAACGGCACCGCAGGATTTTGTAATTTTTCTATTGCATCTGCTACCCCGAAGTAATTGTCGCGAATGATTTTTAAATCCATTTTAACCTGACTATCTTGAAATTTCGACTGGCTTTTCTGGATAGCGGCAGCTTCCTTTGTATCGAATTGTAAAACCACGTTCTTAATATTGTCAAAATATTTATGATAATAAAACGCGGCCTGTAACCATGTTCCCCAACGAGTTAGAATAGGTTCTGGTGGCTCTGGTAAACGGGGGCACAGTCTGTGAAATTCGCGAATACGTTTCGGTGATTTGACAAATACTGCTTTGGTATGCGCTATTAAAGCATCTACCTCAGGATAACATTTTCTGATACTATCCGCCACAAGATTGAGAGCATGAATTTTACACGTAATGTGTAACAAATTAGCAGAATGCTTTTTAAGAGGCCGGCCTACAGAAAGCATGTTTGCAGCACCATCACTCACTAACATCAAGAGTTGGTTTGTTGAAAGTTCAAACTTGTCCAATGTATTTAACACTAACTTTGAAATTACTTCGGCAGTACACTGTTGTATTCGTTTGGAGAGTAATAGAATTGAAGGTGTCGATTGATGAGGTTCCAATTTGCGTGCCATTACATTAAGAACAGAATGTTTCTTCCGATCTGTTGTTTCATCGACACATAACCACAATTTTTGATCTTTCAACTCCGATTTTATTTTTTGTTCAATATGTTCGCGCGCAGATGGCACAATTCTTCGTAACGATGTTCGACTTGGTAATTTGCACTCCGAATAGTTATTCCAAAAGCAGATAAATGGTCCCTTGCCTAGTAAATTAAACGGTATATTACATGCAATAAACGTAACGCATAAATTAAATATAAATTTTTCATTGTCTCGTGCGCAATTTCTTTTTGAGACATGCTGTTCACCATTTACGTGTCGTAGACAATGTTGTCTGGACCAACACATTAACGGGATTTTACAGATTACACATTTAATTTTAGCACCTTCATTATTAAGTCTGGAATTTCTGCAATAAATTTTCGAAGTTTGTCCGACCGCGGTCGTTTTGCTGACGAAATCATAATTTTGCTAGGACAGATAAACAATTGCGCAAATGACCGGCAGCGAAAATGTCCGTACTGCTCCGCAGACGAAGTAATACTACCGTTCCTCTCGGTCCGAACTGATTCTGCGCCGATGCGCGGTACCGCTCGTGGCCAGCGTTACTCATTATTTACGCTAAAACAAAATTTCAGTTCTGATCACGTTCAAACAATGCAAAATTTAAAATGCCAAAACAAATTCTTAATAGAAACAGTTAAACAATAATGACCAATTTAGAAAAGAAAAGGCTCCAAACTATTCCCGAAATATGCAACAAATTAAGAACATTTTTAGCAACATCTCGTATATTAAGAATAGCGTTCAATGTTCAACCAATATTCTTATTTTATAAAAACTGTAACAATAATGTTCCTCATAATGATCCTTGAGGTACACCAAATTAAAGGAAAAAAAATATCAAAAGTTTATTGGAAAGCTATTATGTAATCATTGAAAAATATTCGCTATACAAGAACATAAGAATTTTTCAAGCATCCCTCGTGATTCATCCTCCCACTGCCTAGCTTGCAGGTTGGCAGCGGCAATAAAAACTCATTCTTTATAGGTATGGTGACGCTGAAATAATAAAAATTGTTTTTCAACGCATAACACGGAGGCATTTCTTTCAACTGGCCAACCTGCTACTACAATATGCGTCTTTGTCTCTGTCTGTTAGCCTGCGCCACCAGGTAACTTGCTGGTAAGCATTGGAGGAGTTTTTAAATTCAGATCGGTCCGACGGACGCGGCCGTATAAGTTATGGAAGCCGCGTGCGCGACACTTAAATAATGCTTTATAAGCACCATTTCCGTTGTAGTTTCCTGTATTTTTTGAATGGTGATGATGATGAGGAGGACTATGACGGTTACAACAACAATATCGCTTGGTTCTTTCGCTATATACGGGGAGCAGTTTTGAAAAATGCTTGAGATAGTAGTAGAATCGTATTTAATAAATATTTTTGACTAATCAAAAGTAGGAAATTTATTGGGAGAGTATACGTCAATGTTCTGGATAATTAGGTTAACCAATACTGGAAAAGTGCTGAATGCCTTCTTGAAATAATGGAAGGAAATGGAAATAATGATGTAGTAAGTATAATTATCCTAATGTCAATTAATAATCTAGTATGTAGGCTTTCGCAGACGTCATTAATACTATACTCTTGCTTTCCGTGTTGGAACCGTGTCGTTGTCCTAGCTTCTGCCGACGTTTTGTCCACACTCTTATTGGGCATGTTCATTGCTGTTACTGCACACTGACGGAGCTTGTTGTGGGCCAATGGAGCGGAATTCCTATCCGCTTTCAAACATCCAAAATCATCGCACGTGCCAAACCTTCGAAATCAAACCCTGGCCTTAAGAAACCTAAAATCCGACCTTAAAATTCTTGTACTAAGAGCTGATAAGGGAAATGCTACGTTGATCCTGGACAATGAAGGGTATGAGCAAAAAGTTCGTTCCTTACTGAAGCATCTTAAACGTGATCCTACTTCTCGAATTGAGCGTTCCATCGTTAACTCCATTAAAGCGTCATCTATGCCTACTGATACTCAGAAATCACTTATCCGTAGTGATTCTTCAGCTCCTAAGTTCTACGGTCTTCCTAAAATTCACAAAACCAATATCACCTTACGTCCTATTGTCAGAACCATCAATAACCCTACCTACAAATTATCGAAGTACCTTTCTAACCTTCTAAAACCTTAAGTTGGACATAGCGTCTCTTTCATCCAAAATTCCCAACATTTCGTCAAACAACTGAAAGGGTTGACGCTAGATCCTGGTCAGTTTTCATGCCGAGTCCGTATTCACCAAAGTTCCTCATCACCAATGATTAACCGGATGTTCTGACTGACTTGGTTGAAGCTTGTTCTTTCTTCTACCTATTTCCAGTTTCATAGTAAATATTACGAGCAAGTCTCAGGTGCAGCTACGGGATCTCTTCTGTCTCCTGTTGTTACCAACATCTTTATGGAAGCGTTCGAACAACAAGCCCTAATATCTTACAACTTTAAGCCAAAGTGTTGGTACAGGTACGTTGATCATACCTTCGTCATCTGGCATCATGGACACGAATCTTTAAACAATTTCCTATCGTCTCTGAATTTCCAACGTGATACTATACGCTTCACCATGGAGGCCGAATCAGACGGCTGCCTTCCTTTCCTAAATGTTCTCGTCCATTGACGGTTCGCTGAGGCATTCCGTTTACCAAAAACCCGCTCACACAGATATCTCTCACGCCATGATCCAGCCCAAAAGCGCGGTGTTATCAATTCTCTTATCCAAAGAGCCATCTCCATATCTAAACCCAATTCGCTTCCTCAAGATCTGGTTCATATCACCGAAATTCTGATTCGCAATAATTATTCTAGGAAAGATATTCAAACTACTATTAACCGCTACACCAACCCTTCTCCACAGTAACTCCCATCATCTAACCCTAATTTTCGTAAGCAAGCGTATCTACCCTACATTCATGGTATCACCGATCACATCAGCAAGGTTCTCTTTACGAACAAGATAAAAACCATCTTCAAACCCAATTTCAAACTCTCAGAGTACTTTTCCATCAAAGACCGTATGTTTCTGGTGTCTACCAGATTCCATGTTCGTGCGGTAATGTGTATACATCGGTCAGCACTCGTATTACTGAGTACAAGCGTTGTACGCGGTTGTTCCGTGTAGCCGGGTCCGTGCTGGCTGAGCATAGACTGGAAACTGGTCACCAAATCCAATTTAATTCTACCCGCGTCTTATCTCGCAACCCTCGCTATTATAGTAAAAAAATCCGTGAATCTATATAGTTCCCCAAACATTCCAACCATTTAAATCGCGAAGACGGCTACCCCTTACATCATACGTGGAAATCCTCTTAGCAACCGCCCTGTAACAGCCCTGAAGGTGTCCCATAAGATTGTGAACTAAACGTGGGCAAAAACCACGACAATGACGCGGCTCTAACCCTGAAACCAAGAGTATAGTGTTATTGATATAGAAATTAGACTTTTATTGTAAACCTTGTATTTATTTGAATATTATAATAACATTTTCGTAATATTTCGTATATTTTATATATAAACTGATACTACTACGGAAAGTAGTTTTTTTCGTGACAATCATTAAAAAGCTTCCTCTACTACATGGTGCATATCATACCAGAGACATCCAATAATGTAATGAGAAATGAACAAAGAACACACAGCGTTACAACGCACGAAGTCCTCGAGCAACGTCCTGCTCTGAATATAATTGCTTCTTATGCACATACACCAGTAAAGCATCATAACCCCTTTTAAATCCACAGCCATGTATCAGAGTCCAATAGAAATGCAAATTCTGCACACGATTGGAACACGGCGTATGAATTTGCATCGTCGGAGATGAGCCTGATCAGGCCGGCCCTTTCCCCTACCGGGACATAAATTAATTCAGTAGCCTTTTGTTGTTCGATATCGAGAACACAAACGGCGTGTTATCAAATGACAAACGATGACTTGATCAGACTAGCGCCATGGTTGCGTTTTGTGTGTTGTAATAAAGTCGTGCTGCATATCGATTATATTAGCTTACATGCATATATTGATCTGGTCTACATGAGTCGTTGTCGTCGTCTTCGATCTTCGTCTCGCATCCTCTGTTATTGTCGTCTACGTTTGTTAGGCTAGCCTTGTACTGTTTTCAGGGAATCGTACTAAATCAGAATTCGAAGTAGGTCCTTCAAACCGTATTAAAATGTAACAGCAGCGCTCGCTTTTACTAGCTATATTTATCGATGTATGTATTTATATTGAAACGATCGACGGAAGTTTTAAGGATGAGGCAGTGGCTTACTGACGATGGGTGTGCATTTTAAACAATACTTTCAAAGAAATGGAAAATGTTGGAAGAAATACTAACTAGAATGAGCAATCAACTGCAAAAAATAGGATTACAATTAAACCAGAATAAGACGAAATGCATGTATGTAACTAGGAAAGACCATTTGTGTTATTAAAAGTGGCTTTTATCGATGTCATTAGTAAATCTTAATGCAAAATCTATGATCCTCTTTCTTCAATTCTGTATGTATTAGGAATGGCTTACTTCAGGGGTTTCTTAAGTGTGCGCCGCGGTGCCCCGGGGTGTCGTAGGGGCGCCGCGAGGCGCTGCTGCGAACGCGGGTAGACATAGAAGTCTGGAATATGTTTCCCTGAATTGCACGAATACCTGGCTTGTAATAAAGCCGTTGTTTCACAAGACTTGCTAGGAATACCTCTCAAAGCTTACCAACTGGTTTGCAAAATACTTTGAGGAAGACAATGTCAAGAAATTTGTGTGGATCCAAGATCCTTTCCGTCCTTAAGCTCCACCAGAATTCACTTTACAGGAAAAAGAGAGTCTAATTGAACCCTCTTACGGCATCAGTCTGAAAACAAAATTTGCTTCTTCCAATTTAAGGGCGTTTTGGATATCATTAAAAATGAATATCCATCTCTGAGTTCAAAAGCTGTAAGGATCCTCATTCCTTTTGCGACAATATGTTTATGCGGATTTTCAGCTGTAGCTGTAATAAAAAGCAAATGTCGCTCAAAAATCGATGTGGAGCAAGAAATGAGAGTGACAGTGTCTACTTTATTCTGTGTTTTGAAAAAAAATGTGTGACGATGAACAACCTCACCCGCCACATTAACTTACTTGTTGAATGTTTTCACCATTTATTTCATATTTTTTAGTATTTTCATATTTTAGTTTGATGGATAGGATTTAAGAATTGCTTTCATTTCTGTGCCTGATTTATGTCATTGTACATGTATTTTGAAAAGGACGCCGGAACAAAATTCTAAACCTGTAAATGCACCGCGGACTGATAAAATTTGGGAATCCCTATCGTAAGTGATTCCTGAAACAGTTCACTAAAACCCTTACCACAACACTTAATTCGTACTGGACGCACGTTTCGATAGCCAAGCTATCATCATCAGCAGCAAAACTGAACTAACAAGCTAGGTGAAAAACTAACCTTATAAGGAAAATAAATTATGCAATAAATTTAAAATCGTAAAATTTAATGAGCCGCTTCATTGCACAGGACTATAAATAGCCTAAAGGTAAATGAGCCGAATGACGTGAATTAATAAATCTTAGATTACAATGAAGCGGTTCATTGCACATGGTTAAAATTACAACTATAAATGATTAAACATGATGTAACAAAGGATAAAGGCTGGAATTTAGTGGTCCTAAATCTGAATTCATTAAGTGAGTTTTGTTTTTGTAAATTTCCATGCCTTCATAACAATTTAATTGAGAAGTACTCCTTACGTTTTTAATTAACTTTATATTATCAACATTATGGTTATTTTCAAGCATATGTAGGGCAACGCTAGATTTATCAAACCTTCTGAATTTGAGATGAGCCAAATGTTCTTTGTACCTAATTTTGATTGATCTTTTTGTCTGCCCAATATACACTTGATCACAATCTTTACATGAAATTTTGTAAATTCCTGATTTATCCATGTTATCCACTGGGTCTTTGGAATTTCCTAAAAGGTTTTTAAGGTTATTGCTCGAAGAGAAAAAAATCTTGCGGTCAATCTTAGAAAAGATTTTTTGAAGACCCTTGGTGTAACATGGATAAAAGGGTAATTTAACATATTTCTTATTGTTACGGCCGTCAATGCGTTCTAATGTGCTTACATTTCTAATTCTTAATCTATTCTTATGTTTCCTAATAGTATTATAGACGACATCTTCAGAGAATCCGTTAAAGTTAGAAATATTGATGATTTCTTTTAGTTCATTTTGATATCTATCTTTCGTTAAAGGAAAATTGAGTAACCGGTGCACCAAAAAGTTAATAGCCGAAAGTTTGTGTTCATATGAGTGATTAGAATCCTGTAAGATGAATCTATTATTACTAGTAGGTTTCCTATATACGTCTATTTCTAACTTATTTCTATTTCTTATTACTAACATGTCGAGGAAAGGAATCCTGTTGTCTTTTTCTTCTTCGTGGGTAAATTTGATAGAGGGAAATTTTGAGTTAAGTTGTTCTATGAAATCCGTTATTGAACATTTACTGATGTCAAAGATGCAAAAAATGTCATCGACGTATCTGATCCAAAGCCGAGGGAAATAAGCGAAAGTATTCTTCAGGTCAGTTTCAAATTTACCCATAAAGAGGTTAGCCATAAACGGAGATAAGCTGTTACCCATTGCTGTTCCTTCCGTTTGTTGATAAAAAGTGTTGTTAATTTGGAAAAAGTTTTGTTTCATGCAAAGTTTTGTCAAAGAAATGAAGCTAGTAACTTCCTCTCTATCCATTTGGTTATCTACCACAAGGAGCTATAGCATTATATTTGGTTAATCGCTATTCTTTTAACACTAAATTATTTGCTTTTCTTTAAACAACATAGACCTCAGACACAGAACTTCTGAGGAAAGAAAGACAAGAATATGGAAAGGCATCTTTCTACATCTTCATTAACTGTTTAACCCCTTCCCTAACCACTTTTTTTGGAAAAAAGAAGTGTCCCAAAAAAATCAATCATTCTTGTAGTCAAAATTTCCCCAAAAGATCACCCCGAATTAACACGTTCCTAGATTTGTAGTATAAGATATGGGGATAGTAAAGTAAAAGTATCGTCACCGTTTGATCATATTTTGTCTATTACATGACAGTATAAGAGAAAACCATTTAAAAACGTACAAAGGAAAGTCAATCCACTTATAAGCTAAAACTTACTAAACTTATAAAACGTAAAATGAATATAATAAAAGGTGATACACAATTAGAGATTTTTTTTGTGTATGGTAAGTCTTGAAACAAGGCACTACACAAAGTCCAACACCACGGTCTGGACAGTAATATCTCGATTCACGCCGTATTTTCTTTCCACTACCGTCTTTTGTTTTGCTGCACATTGCGCAAACTCATGTAGGGTTCGATTTTTTTTCTGTTGCAGACACGCAGTCGGGAAAATGACGCCCAGTCAACCTAAGTGAGGTTGGTGTTACAGAGGGACGTCCTTTTGGAATACTTCGGTCGATGTGATATTCTTCAATTAGCTCATTTATAAAATCCATACGGAATTGTAAGTGGGTAGCCCTGCCTCCATTCTTCTTGTACAGTACGAAAGCATTCCACTCTACAAGTACGAGGAAATGAAAAAATATTTTCTTACAATATTCTTTCCTTCGCTTCCTTGTTACAGGATAATCAGCGAGATGCTGGTCGACCCTGTCGACTCCACCCATTGTGTTATTGTAATCTTCTATCATCTTCGGCTTTGTTATTTGTTTACCTCTCTTCTCCGTAGTAACCATTTCTGCATTATGTATAGCTGACAGAACGCAATCCTCTCTTTTATCTTTCCATTTTATTACTATAGATTTACCTCTTTGGATTGCTATAACATTTTTCTTCAACTTTTTCTTTATTTCTGGCGGAAGCCCTTTTCTCTGGGTCCTTACTATACCATACGTATCGGTACGGTTAGCTAGGAGAAGATCAGTGAGCTCAGGCGAGGTATAAAAGTTGTCTGTAGTCAAACAGTGACCCTTATGCAGTAAAGGTTTCATGAGAGTCATGACAATTCCTGTAGAAACTGGCAGATCTTTATATCCGTCGTCAAATTGTGTGCCTTTGCCGATATAAATTAGAGTGTGCCAAACATATCCCGAAAAAGACTCACAAAGCATAAAGCTTTTGATGCAAAATCTTGATCTTTTATTAGGAATATACTGAACCCAACTTAGTCTGCTCTTATAGAGAAGTAAGCTGTCGTTTATTGTTACGTCTCGTTCTAAATCGTAGAATGATTCGAATTTAGAATTGAGGTATGTGTAGATGTCCCATATTTTATACAATTTTGGGTTTGGATGGGTATCTCGATTGAAAGTTTCATTATTAGAAAAATGAAGACATCTCTTTATTTGACAGTATCTTTTGTAAGTCATGACTTTACCAAAAAAAGACGTCTCAATAAGTAGCTTTCTTGACCAGTAAAGTCACTGGTCAGGCTCCTTCATCAAACTTTGCAGAAACACAAGATTCAAATAAACTATAATTTCGTTATTGTTGGTTGGAACCCACCTTTTTTTGTTCACAAATCTGCGGTACAATATTGCATTTTTCTGCTATGCGTAGCGATTCGTTTCCATTACTATTTTATTTATTAATTCATCGTCGAAAAATAAATTGAAATAGGGTAGTTTCTTTCCGTCATGTTGTATATCGAAGTGAAATTTAGATTCCCCAGTAAAAGGAAATCTTGGTGGAAGCGGAGCTGGTTGAGTAGTATCAATTTCTATCCAACGATGGGCATTTTGAAGACCTGAAGAGCTGCCAACAATATCCGACTCAGATTCACTTGAATAATCCTCAATTTCATCCTTTTCTGAAATCCCTGATTCATCCAGTTCATAATTGTCAGATTTGTCACTACTTTTATTCACATCCATGTTACACACAAAGCAAATTACTTCAAAACAGATAAATAACGGCAATCCATCTACATAAGAGACATAACCTCTCATAACAGTCGGAACAGAAATAACACGAACGAATGGAAGTGCATAAAATAAGAATGCTACCCCATCCCTTGCCCCCCATCCTCTTTATGTATCCCATACTATTTGTAATTCATTAAATAACAGTTTCTCGGAGTATCTCGAGCAAATTGCAAGAGGGAAAATCGAATAAACGAGGTAAATCGATTAAATTATACGTCTCTCGGCTAGGCCGAGTTAACCTTTCTGGTTGACATAAAAAATCCAAATCAAACAATTTTTAAACTACGCCACTGTTCCCACCGCAAGAATTTCCATTATAATGCATAAGTATTTCATATATTTATTTATAAGCGGTCATCCTCATGCTTATTTATTGTCGCAACGACGCACGCCAAGTGTAACATCACCGACTTGTCGCGTCGCGTTATTTCCATTGTCCATCTCGCTAAGGTAATTCCAAGATAACACGTACGTACGTACGTAAATACGAAGCCTACATACGTCGACGGCTGCCGATGCCGGTCAGCTTGCCCGTGATATTAGGGGGATTTCTACGTGCATACGCACGGACACACATGCTTCTCGATCCAGCGACCCGATGTGAGGTCTGCTTGGTTCCATATTAAATTTACATATGTTAAGACTAATTTAAATGCGTACGTGTGAGCTACATAACAAATTATAAGCATGTAGATGGTTAGATAAATAAAATCGAGCGTGTCCGTGAGTTGTTACCGTTTGCTTTGGTGTTTTTTTATCCGTTGTTCGTGTTTTTGACAAGCATTGACGTCTGGGAGATTACTAAGATTTTTTAGAAAGTTTTAATGTAATAAATAATGAAATGAAGACCTTAAAGTGATTTTAAAATATATAACTACGGATACAGTCATTTGTATCCGTCATAATTATTTTCGGGGTTCGTTCCCTGTGGATTCTCTCACCGCTTAGAACTTTCGAATGCTTCGATTCCTAGTTATTTTTAGCTTTAACCATTTCCTCGTCCCTGCCTTTCATATTTGCCTCATATAGGTGTTTATTTCGTATATCCATGTGATCCAAGCAGCAGCGCAACTACTTTCAAATCCCCACACATATGCCATTGGTCATTTGAGAATTGAATCGCTTGCAGAAGTATCTTAATATTTTCATATGATTCCTTCATATGTACAGCATGTGCAGTGGGTATTGATGGCAATACATTTCTATGATGAAGAAGCACAGCTTTTAAATTTAACTTAGACGAATTAATAAACAAACGCCATTCGTCTGGTTGGTGTCCTAATCCAAATGCATACATAAGACCCTCAACGTCTTTACAAAACACCAAACCATTTTCCAATGAATAAAGTCTATATGCGGTTTATGTTGGCTTCAAAAAGTTGAAATCCTTACAATGTTCGATAGAAGATTCCACCCTTGTGGACGAGAAGTCAACAACTCTGCTTTAGCCTTACTCATGTCCATGTCGCTAACCAAATCATGTAATGCGACTTGAGGAATTTAATGTGGTTCTCTTGAAGCATTGCAGTCATAATCAGGGTTAGGTCCCTCTGCAGAAGTTAGGGAAACATTTTCCACTTCCAAATCATCGTATTTTGCCAAATTGCAGTTCTGTTTAGGTTTTGTAATGGGAAAATCCATTAAACGAGGCGCAGGACAAACCGCCGAAGATGAAGTGGGATAGGCAACCGAGTTCTTCTTCGTTGTCAACCTTGTGGTAACATGTTCTTCGAGCTCTTCATCTTTGTTGAATTTTTGATCACCAAGGAACGTTTTTAATTGCAAAAGGAGATGGAAGTCGCTAGGGGCGAGGTCAGGGCTGTACGGATGGTGGTCAAACTGGGTCCAGCCACAGCCCTGTAAAAGTTGTTGTGTCGTGTTCGCAGTGTGAGGTCGGGAATCAAAACGATACCGTTTGTGAGGATTCCTGGGCGCTTATTCTGTATTGCGCGACGCAGTTTCAAATATTTCTTTCCTTTGCGAGTTCTTCGACTACACGAACCAATTCTTCATTAGCCAAACTTGGACGCCCACTTCGTTCGTTATCGTGCTCTTGATCACGTCCTTCATTGAACTGTCGGAGCCACCTCCCTACTCATTACATTTTCTCCGTAAACCTCGCAAATTTGTCGATGAATGTCGACTGCTTTAGTGTTCTTCGCAATCAGAAAATGAATTACAGATCTAATCTCACAAGCGGCGGGCTTTTCAATCAACTTCGCCATTCTAATCAAGCACTATAAACTGTAAACAACAAACAGAGATCTCGAAATGGTGTCGTCTCCTTCTCCATAACTCAGAGTAACTACCGCGCATGCGCCGAACTGCGACTGCAGCGTTTCCGTGACAATAAATACAGGATGCGGCAGAAACAATGACCCGTTTGAAATCGCGCGCCATTATTGAACGCAGCTTCCTAGAGAGCTTATGTTGGTACCAGTGCGTAGTGCAGTTCAAAGCATTGTCACTCATTATGGTGCTACCGCTCACACTACCAGAACGTCAATGACACTCCTACGCAGAATGTTTCCAGAGCACCTTGTTTCCCGGTTTGGAGAGATCAACTAGCCCGATTTATCGGCCTGTGATTTTTTTTGTGGGGATTCCTGAAATCCAAAGTGTATGCAAACAATCCAAGAACTATTCGGGAATTGAAAAACAACATTCTCACCGAAATTAAGGCCATACCAGACAACACTCTTCGTACCGAAGCTCGTACCGAAGATTCTATCGCCAAGAATGGTAGTCACTTGAAGGACATGATTTTCAAAAAGTGACAAGTGTAAGGAATAGTAGGTGTTCTTTCAAACAGTGTACAATAATAATTTATAGTTGTAATTCTTCATTCTTAATTTTAAAGTGTAAAATGGGTCACTGTTTCTGCCGCACCCTGTACAAACGAAACTTATTTCCTGGGCGTGGCTCGTATATGCGGTACCCAAACTTTGTCTTGATTTATTACTCTTATTCCGAAATACAATTCATTTTCTTTTTGGGTTATAACAGTTAAATAACGTCTTTATTTAGCGAATGTAAATTCACCTCAAATATAGCAAAAAGCAAAAAACCTCTTGTGAATAGAAGAATGCTATTTTATTGCATAAACTATAAAAAAATTGCCATGTTTTAGGGAAATTGTATTATAGCAAACTGTTATAATACTCCTGAATGCAGTGGTTCAAACGGTATTAGAATTAATTGTCCAACCCCCACATAATCTCTTTTATTAATTTGTCCCAATCGTTTAGCATTTTTTCCTGTCTTTTAGGTTAAGTAATACGACCACGCGGTTTTGTGCAACAGTATACCCAACGCTTTGTACATTAATTATTCTCTATGTGCTAATACGCTTTCGTGCGAATGAATGGACGGATCGAAGTGGGCGATACAATTTTAGCGACAATTAGCACTGAATTATTTAATTATAACTCAAATCGGGCGAACAAGCAACTGTGACCTTTTCTTCCGTTTCTAGACACGGTAATGAACAGGAGTTGTGTGTTAATTCTCCTGCTTGTGGGTAGTATGCCCCAGCATTAAACGTAATCTGAAATAGACGCGTATAATTCAAGATACACGAGGTAGGATTCGATGAATTCTAGACAGTAACCGATCGATCTGAGTGAGCATTGTACGGACCATTAGAATTGGAAAATAGAGATCCAAAAGCAGAAACGGGCGAAGGCTTTTCCATGCTACCAACAATCGCGCATTAATAGAACAATATGATTAAAGCCTCCCATGGCCGGCCCACATCACCGCATCTTTCCGATGCGGTGAACAACAAGCCGTATCTTCGTCGGAGATTTTGCGAAATCGCCGGTCCGAACGGAGGAGATTACCGGATGCATGCGTTGCATGGATTGCATGTTGTGCGGTTTATGAATCATTGTCTTAGATCGGCGGGCGAACGCCTCATCGCTATTATAATCGGATGCATCGTTCGGGCAGCTCGCCGTGTCGTAAATCTAAGATCGCGAGTAAGACAACAATCGGTTTTACCTTGTAAGGGGAAACGAGGTTTCGCTTTATAGAACTAGGTAGGCACAATGTGCGATCAAGTGGGTATGTGTGGTGGATGGCACCGAAAAGACGAAGTTGCAAAATTACGACTTTATAACTATGAAAAATTGATATTTTTTTCTGCACAATAAATGCAGATGATTGCGTAAGGTATGCAGTAGTTCTTAAATGCTGTGGGCGTCAAATACATTAGAGAAGCTCGGAATTGGAAGCTTCTTACAGCTGTGGAAAACGAGAGGTGAGAAATCACACAGGGTGATATGCAACTTTCTTCTACTAGAGTCTCCTAGGCCAGTGGAGTTCCAGCAAGGTCTCGCAGTGGTTCCGTGAAAGAAAGTCAGAATTACAGTGACAGTCAAACTGATTTTCATTTGATATCTAAGCGCCAAATGTACTCGCGACTTTTTTTCTAAACATCCACTTGCCTAGCGTCACAGAGCGCATTGAGCTATTTTAGCAATAACCACAGAATTCTTTGGTTGGGGGTGGTTGAGCGATAACAGTGTCAGACCTTAGTTGATTATGACCCAGATCATATCAAGCTTAAACCTTCCAAGAACATACCGTGCTAGTTTGTCTAAAAAAATACAAACATGGTTGGATAAGTACAGTAGCTCTTAAACCATGGTTTTAGTATTATTATGTTATGGTTTTAATGTTATCTGAGGAGGGAAAGGGAAATTATGGGCACCTTTAAAGTTTATATCCAAAAAAATTTCTGAACCGCTTTCCTAACCCAACCCTCTGCCTTGGCATAGATCAAAAGTACAACAGGATACTTGTAGAAGATGCTTCTCTAGTCGGAAAATTCTAGTCAGAATCCCCACAATCATACGAGAGTTGTTTTTGTAGGCAGCCTCAGGTACGCTTAATGATGGTCCCTTGTTCAAATATCTCGAAATGACGTTAGTGGTGCAGCAGTTCGCTTCATACCATTTTCTTCAAAAAGTTTTCATGGGTGACGATTCTGATTCCTTCATAAAGAGCAGACTTAGCTGGTTGAATGGCTTTGTGGCCCTTCAGCCATGTTACGTTGATTATTATTTGTTTCAAAGATTACAGATAGAGCTCTGTGGCGGTCTAATAGTGAGTTGGACGTTAATGAGGGCCTTTTAATGGAAATCTGTTGCAAAATTGGTCAAAGATACAATGGTTGATACAAACTTGGCCACTTTGGATTTTAGACCGTTTAAGGAAAGAGGTATCAAAGTGCCTTGAAATACTTCAAGAATCGTAAAATAATTTTAAGAATCATATGTAGGATGCTTCATTGAAGAAGGACTATGCTAACACCTAATTCAGTAAAAATTTCTTCTAGTAGGTAGGTGGAAGTCACTGGTCAAAGGATCCTATAGCCCTATAGAGGAAAAATTAATGAAAAATTATCACTTCATTTCAAAATTCATTTGTCTATATGAACTATACTTGCCTATTTCGTTCACGATGTAGCTGAAACATCCTTTTTACTTCATGGAAGTAATAAGGCTACTAACAATAAAAGAAACAGTTACTCAAATAGTTTACAAACTTTCCTTTTTTGACAGCCAGTAGTGTTCAAAAATTTCTTTGCACATCATATTGTAAAGAGAAACAACAGGCCTGAATTCAGAGTTTGGTGTCTATGTCGTCAATTTGTCGAATTTTAATGAATATTTTGGAATTAAATCAGAAAATTTTATATTCAGAATTTTTTTCTAATAAAAATATATCACCAACTTTCTTTTTGTTACATATCTTTAGTGCGTTGTAATATATAATATATCTGCTTAAAGCAGATTTCAAAGGAGTAACAGAACATCTGAAAATTTCGCACTAGCAATTCACTATATGAAGTCCTGAGCCATTTCGGGACCATACTGGTCAGTAGCCTGAGAAGACGATCAAGTATCAAAGACTTTTGGCAAAAGAGTAAGAAATTCATTTCAGGTTTGTAAAAATCGGTAACAATGATGGATGGTAAAAAATATAGTATCTTTGGTTTTGCCTTAAAGAACTAAGAATATTGTATGAGATGTTCCAATGAACATCAATTGGTTTAAATGCTTTTGTATGACAGGTTATTGGCATCATACTAGGAACAAAGATTTTTGTCTTATTTTCATATTTTTCACGATGAAAGCTAATGATGTTCCAAGTCTACATCCTGTCCCGTTGATTGCAAATGCCAATTTCGTGGTTTCTTTCTTTTGAGGAGACAGTCGCGACATTGAATAAAAGGTCAACATTAACACTTGCTTTTGCAAATATGTGGTTCCAATGTGGATAGTAGTAGTAGAAGTAGTGTGTTTATTTAATGCAATAAAAATTACATTAAAAGTCAAATAATATGACCATATATATAAGGTATATATAAAAGAGAAAAAAGGAAAAGTATATAAAGGTGTATAGGGCGTTTCTGTCAAAATACAGTGTACAAACATATAACACAAACGATATAAGTTCAGCATTAGTAATTTAAAAGATCATACGCATTATAGAAAGCATTGTCTGAAAGAAATTGTTTAATTATGTTAAAATAATTTCTTTAAATTTTATTTTTAGTGTCGCAGAATATTGTTCGCAGTTTATTGTGTATCTTCGGACCCCAAAAATCCATGCACCTTTGGGTGGTCCTTAAACGATGATACAGCACTTTCAGTGGGTCTCTCCCGCGCGTAACATATGTATGCGTTTCACCACTTTTTGTGTTATATTTTGACATTTTCGATCATGTACTTCTATGTTGCAGTCTTGAAAATAAAGATGGAAGGTAACGTAAGTATGTTTTACATGATTGATCTGGTTTCAGGTTACACAACACTCTTATAGCGCGTTTTTGAAGCAAGAAGACTCGTTCCGTGTCTGTGGACGTTCCCCAGAACTCCACAAGACGCTACACTATGGAAGTACGCGAAATAAGTGGTACGAGCCTGGTGAGTAGAAATGCTCTTGATTCTTCGGATGCTGCGTTTAATTTGTTTGCTATTTCAGTCATATGCATCTTCCAATTTAATTTATTATCTATATGCAGACTTAATAGTCTTATATCTTTTGTTTCTTCACCTATTTTGGTGGTAAATTCTAGTTTTTGACTTTTACTCCCATTTAATTTTAGTCGGTTTGAAGAAAACCATCCTTCCGCCTCTTTTTGTACAGCATTAGATTTCTCCAGTCTGTTATTTTTAGAAGTTCCTCTCACTAAAAGTGAGGTATCACCTGCGTATAAACAGACTCGATCCACTGCAATATTTATATTTAGGTCGTTGATATATATTATGAACAACAAAGGCCCAAGTACAGATCCTTGTGGAACGCCTTGCTGAAGATTCAGCATATTAGACTTTTATTCCTGGAAATCTACATATTGTTTTCTGTCTTTGAGATATGATGCAATTAACTGTTAATAGCAATTTTGAAGAATAGAGTGCTGGGCTGTATCGAAGGTACATGTTAGGTCGCCGCAGTTCAATTCGACGCTGTCATATTTGTCCAGTGCATGCAGTGGACAATTCAAGATGTCGGCTATACCACTATATGTAGATCTATTTCTCATATACTCGCTGAAACTTGTTGAGTAGGTTATTCTTTTTCAAAATAGCCCAAAATATCCTTAGCATTCAATATTATTACGGGATTCCCAGTAACAATAAGAAATATCACAGTATGATTCCAATAAGTCACCCACACAGGCATATACATTATAGGTGTGAAGTTACTAACGCAAAGAAATCACATCATAATCATTTCTTAATGCACAAAAAGCAAACGGTTCTAACTAGTACAATAACAACCTCTCATTGCAGCATTGTATAACAAATTACTCTGCTGAATACAGCAATTATCACGTACGTTGTCAGCATCCTATTTCTTTTCTGTCAATTAGTAATACTCCCACTAAACATTCTCACAACTTGGTTAAATAAAACGCACCATCGCGGTAGCTAAAATTAATTGTTAATTGCACATCTACGTACGTTTTCTCCTGCATATTCTCCGAGGAAACTTTCGCGTTGTAAAAACGCCTCACAATGGAAAATATCATATTGATTGAACGGTTGTTTTCCGCATCGAACAACTGCTTAACGAGCGATGGATTTAAAACATTATTTAGTATTCTTTCGCTCGACCGAAGAAACAAAACGCTCGGGTTGCTCGATTTTGACAAGCTGTCAGTCGGATTCGTCTATTGTTGATTTCTCTTGCGGCCGCCTCGAGGCGCTGAAGTGTCCGCTTTATTTTAGACCCCATGATTGATTAGGAGGAATTAATTTTAATTATACACTATTATTTTGATTGATGTGAATTTTTACTGTTAGGCAACTCGTCGTGCAATACAGCATGTGTGTATAGGCGTATTAAACGTGTGAATTGTTTCGTTAGGTTGCTTCGTTTCGGTTGATTTTTTTTTGCAATGCCGATCCACGGTTTGTTTAGTTTTCTCTATTATTGGCATTGATATTAAGGTCAATGTTGTTCTTAGAGACAGGTGGAGAATGTGCTCTTTTTGTAACTAAGAAATCACTTTTTGGGTATTCTGAAGGTTTACATTTATAACTTAATTGATGACAATTTTTTTAAATATTGACTGGTATTTATAAGTTGGAAAATGAGTTATCTTTAAAGATCTACAGGAAAATCACTATTTTGGGTTTAATCTTTTTATATTGTGTAATAAGGAGGTCGGGCACAATGAGATTGCCGCGCCGATGGCGCGACGTACGTATGCACGGGCTACCTCAGCGAATAAAATTATTGATTTATTGCAACAGTTTCTTATCACAGCGTTAGTCGTAATTACAGAGATAAATATATGTATGTATCTCTAACGTACGCAAGGAAAATAAGTGACCGTTGACTAATAAAGTCACAATATTTATCAGTGAATTTCCGGATTTGAACTATAATGGAACTAAAGTATTGTAAAGAGGCGGCTGTCAGAGACATATAAATAGTGTACAGCACAAAAATTTGGAAAATGGCCTGTCACCTCAAACCCAATTTAGATTGCAATTACTTTTGATGTTTATTGTTTGTGGTCTACCGCTTCGCTTACTCGATAAAGAACCGTTTCGACAGTTTTGGCGTACATACAATCCCGAGTGGAGCTTACCATCAAGGACAACATTACGGAAAGAGCTACCAAGTATACGTTAAGATATCAAAAATAGGATAAAAGCAGAATTAAAAGATAAACAGCTGGGGCTGTGCATTGATGAGACGACAGATTGTATTTTGAATATTATAGTGCGAGTACTAAATCTTGTTAAACCCAAATTTGCAATCTTACTAGCTAGCAAAAGACCAAAAAAGTGTACTGGCGAAACAATTACGGACGTAGTGCTCGATACGTTACAACAATTTTCAAGTGTCAACCAGTCAACTGTTGATCTTTTCCAGCGATGGAGCAGCGACAATGTGTAGAGTAGGCTGTTCTCTTAGAGAAAAGTGTGAGGGACTTTTACATGTTACGTGTAAAGTTCATACTTTACATCTTGTAGCGCAGACCGTTCGAGAATGTTATGTGGAAGTGGATGCACTAATAGCAAATATAAAAGTAAGTGTTTTTCAAATCTCCCAAACGGATTCGAACATTTCATAAGTTTTGTCTGGGTATTCCACAGCCGATTCTTACGCGTTGGGGAACATGGTTGCAAGCGGCTTCTTATCATTCTGAACATTTCTAAGAAGTAAAATCTGTGATTTTACAATTCGACCCTGACGAAGCTAGAGCTATTACGGAGAGTCAGAAAGGATTTCTAGATACTTCTGTTGAAACAGATTTAAAAAGTATTAGCAACAATTATAAACTTTATAATTGATCAATTGCCACTCGTTGTGAGTTAATCATAATTGGGGCCAATAAAAATGGTCGATTACTCACAAACTTTGTGACCATTTTTATTGACCTCAATTATGATTAACTCACGAGTCGCAATTGATCAATTACGTACAGCTAGTTTAGCTACTTTGACTCAGCAGTTTAGAAGGATTTCCAGGAAGAAGATGGATGCTAACCAATCAATTTTTTTCAACAATAGATGCTTGCCTCTGGATTTGATGCCAAGATACATTTCCATCAAGATAAATCGAGAACACATGTCACACACATCAACTAGAGGCCTCCGAACTTTGAGAAGACTATTAATAAAGGACGAAATTAGATATAGCTATAGTTGATTACATTATTTAGATCTATACTTGAAGACAGCTTACGATAGACTTCAGGTAATGCTTAACCCATCTGAGTTCGATAAAAACAAACTTTGTGAGCAATAGACCATTTTTATTGACCCCAATTATAAACTTTATAGATTACTAGACGTAGTAGAAAAATTGCAAAATACTGGGTTGTCGTTAATAGCATCAGTGTAAATCGTGGACGAACGCAAAAAAGGTCGCGTTATAGCAAAGTTCGACAGTGTTTTAAAAAAATTCCAATTATACGAGATTAAGGCAAATGTGTGGTGGTGCATCTGCAGATTCACTAACTAACTCTAAGGATTATTTTAATTATGCCTGTGTTACTTCTAAGGATGTTGAACGGTCTTTCTCGAAATATAAGAATTTGTTTTCATCACAGCGAACAACCTTTACCGAGACAAATGTGGAAACATACCTCATGGTGCAAGTTTTTCAACAATCCTATCCACACTGTTAAGAAGTTACGCTTATTTATTGTATTATTATTTATTGTTACGGTATTAAGTACAACAAATTTTTGAAGAAGCTACTTTGTTTACTTTTTACGGCTATTACATTACATATACAACAAATGCCGTTTTCAAACAAATGAAAACTAATGGTAATAAAAACACTACGTGTGCATATATTCGCTTTGTTTACCAAATACTTTTATTGTGTTAGCTTTTATTTTTTACACTGGGGTATTAATTTCAAAATATCACTTCTCTCGGCTGTGAGTCGCACATACACTACCTTTTTATAATTCACGACCCATGCCACTAATCCGATTCTGCCCGGCTTAGTAATGAGAGTTGAAAAATTGAATTTCTCTCAAGGATAACAGTAAAATGAAATATCAAATGCGTGGAATTTAACTTAATTTTATTTTTTTTTAACAGAATTAAATGGAATTTAAACATTTTTTAGTGCCAAAAGAGTTTACGGTATTTATTAAATCTAAAAAAATATATTTCTTCTTTATAATTTTTCAAATCAATCCTTAACCGACAGCAGTTTTTATACAGGGTATTATTCGTACCCTGTATTTACTATTTCTTTACTATTTCAAATTATTCTAACTTCCGTTTTTATTGTCGTTTTTAAATTTTATCTTTTATTTCCTTTGCAGATAAGACTTGAAAATCTCAAGCAAGGAACGATACACAATCGCATAGCGAACTAAAATTGTAACATTATTTCTTGAAAATCGTCGATCGATAACCAACACCCAAAGAAGCATATCGAAGAAAAAGCTACGCCTACCTGCTTTGATTTATATTTTAAATTTTTTAAATCTTAAAACCTATCAAATCTCTTTTATCTGTCACTTTGGGGCCCTACCGTTATAAAAGTAAGTTATTTGAAATGTCACTCTCTATGGGTTTGTGAAAAATTGTACAGGATGTTTAATAAGAAAGCGAGTTATTTAACCAAACGCTGAAATACGATGCGCATTTCTTTTTCGATTACACCATTCATTAGGTGGAATAAATTACATATTGCTCATGTTTTACCTATCTCAATAGCTGCTCTAATAATATTACAGTCTCAATTGTCCAATATAAATTTCATCGTATCTCTTTTGTTTTCCATTTTAAGGCTATAGTATTATAAGGATATTTTACACAAAGTTTCATTTTCTATTGAATAATTGAAAAATATACGGGGTGCTCAATTTTAAAAATATAAACAATTCAAGTTAACGCAGAAATGCGACGAGCAATTGTTTTCTTCTTAACATCATTGTGATCAGCGGACAAATCACTACAATAATAACAGAATTCACAACAGTGGCCCGGTAACTTTGAACAACCTGTATAAACGTAATATATACCCATCTCCGATCGGCGGTCGATGTTAATATTCGCTTCGCACAGTCGGCTCGTTATTTGTTGGTATTTACGTGTGTATATACTTAGTATAATGCTGACGCACCGCCCGAAAGTGCCAAGTCTAATTATAATGATACTACCTTGAATTTTTCTACAAAAACTAAATCAAAAACAGAATGAATCAAATGAAGAAATTGTACAACTTTCCTTATATGTGGTAGCAAATATCAGCAAAAGAAGCTAATAGATTTAATTATATTTCAAAGAAGTATTATTTGTTATAAATTCATATTTGCATTCGGATTTAATTGAAAATCAAGAAACATATTTGTCATTAAAATCTCTGATACATGCTCCTGGCCGTCTAGCATATTCAGAACAAAACTGCATATTAAGACACCAGCAAGTGACTTATACTCCGGCTTTACAATTTTTACAATATTAACCCATGGGTATTTGGAAAATACCATATTTCTACTCTTCCACTTAATGATTTATCTTAGAGCCCTTTTCACAACATAAAATTCCGAATAGGACAAATATAAGCTACTACCAGGGTAACTGTAAGCTGCTCATTTCATTAATTGTCTGCTCTTGACAGGACGTACTGGAAAATGTTGGTGTTCGCGGAGAGGCTAATTAAGAGAAATCAAAATCAAGGTTTGGGATGGAATTGGGTTGAAATTGATATAAAAGCTTGAGGGAAAATGGTAATCGAATCAGTGATTGCAACTTCAGAACAGATGGAGAAAGACAATTTCCTCAAGCTGGCATATTTCTTACTAATAAACATCTAACATTAATCTCCTTGATAGGCATATAGAAAATTTCACTGCTTAATACTTGTTTCCCGTGCAACATGCGTCATTCTTGTTCTTTTCCAAAGAATCAACTCCAACGAAATAATTTCTCATCCATCGCGCAAACATAAAAGGAAGTGCCCACGTCCACCGATACCTCACAACACCTCACCTTATCAACGACCCCAGCGATACAGAGCCGCAGCATACGGCACCAACAGAAGAAAATGGAAAGAGGGACGAAGGAGAAAAAGAAGAGATATAGAAGTTATGAAGTTGGCGCACGCAACAGATTGAGACGTCACTTTGATAGATTCAGGCGCGGTTCGGCGATTTATCATCCAGAAGGGAGACCCGACGTGTGCATATGGCTGCCCCATGGACTGTTTTCACGCGTGTTTCATATATGAGTATGTGAAGGTACACTCGCGGTGAATTTCGAGTTGACATTTTGGACAAGATTAGTTGGATTTAAAGAGATTTGTTGGTACAAAGGTTTAAATGTGGGTGAATGATAAAAGGTTGTTTAGTGGCAAAAGTTTTATTAACTCAAGTAAAAATACATTCCAGTAGCGGAGAAATGCCAAAGGATTTAAAGGTAAGTACAGTTCTTGAAGAAGGCTTGTAACTTATTATTAGTGACACTGTGTGTTGTGGACTGATGAAGTTACTTTTGTTAATGGTGGGCCAATAAATTTGCATAATATGCATTACTGGTCCAGAGAAAATCTTCATTGGATGAGAGAGGTTGATCATTAACATAGATGAAGTATAAATGTTTAGTGTGGTATTTTAGGTGATAAAGTTATTGGGCCATTCATTTTTGAATGCAACTTAAACAGCGGAACATACTTAAACATTTTACTTAACGAATTACCAATACTTTTAGATGTTTCGTTGGAAACTCGAGGAACACGGTGGTTTCAGCATGACGGCTCTCCAGCTCATTGTTTACGAATCGTCCGTGACTTTCTTCATAATACGTTTCCATATCAGAGGATTGGGAGAGGATCTATTTTTCCATGACCAGCTAGATCCCTAGATCTGACTGTGTTTGACTTTTATTTATGGGTAAGGATAAAAGATCTGGTTTACCAAAGACGTCCTACAATGAAAGTTGATTCAAGCGATTCATAATGATATCGCCGGCCTACCAAGAGTAGAAATCGAAGCAGGCGTTATTAGCACTTGTCGTAGACAAAATCTGCGTATAAATAATGACGGAATTTTCCATTTTTACAGAAACACTGACATCGGCCGGCACAAACGACTGTTAAACAACTTAGCATCCAACATGACTGAAATGTATCTTTCAACGCATGCGCAATTGGGTTACCAGAGTATTTTTGACAAGTAACGCCATCTTCATGTTAAGGTTTGACACTTTTCAGAATTCCCTTGTAACATAACAAGAGCACGATTTGTGGCTGTTATACTCAGTTGGAATAATAGCTTAAATTGAAAAGAAGATCCAATACTGATGATTGAGCTGTTCTTTTAGATTACTCTGTTTTTTCGGCGTGCTACATTGTCAGCATTCAGAAACTGAACTTCCGTTATCGTTCTAATAAAAATCAATTTTTCCCTTTAAATTCATGCTCCAGAATGTAATTATTCACATGATGACTAGATTTGGAAATTATTTGTTGCACCCCATAATAATTTATTACAAATCCTTATTTCGTAGGAATCAGGTTAGCCATCTTAAGGGAAGTAAAAGAAATAAAAGTTTGGAAAATAGATTAATTTCAATATCGCTAGTAGGTGTGGATATTGTTAGCTTAAAATTGATCGCGAGCGTACCCGCCTTGTCCTGTACGCGTCGGGGCTATCAGAAAGAGTGTGGGCCGTGTGAAACTGTGAAATAAATTTATTGGGTTAGGCATAATTACGCGCCTGGCTTCGCGTGACGGACTCATAGAGCAAGAAGATGAAGAAGAGAACGATACGAAGCCGCGTCTCAGCGAGCGCCGGGTTTCATAGGGCGACTGTCACCGGTACCGGCTTCGTCTAATTTATAAACGAACCGTTATTAATTGATTTGCTGGGTAGAAGGCGCGGGATGAGATCGGCGGAATTAAATTGCACGATTTAATCGTTGAATCATGCATAAAGCTTGGTTAAGTACTACGTGAAGTGTGTAAGATCGGGGCTAGAAGTATTAGCTTTTAATTTATTTTTTGCTGTTTGTTCAGTGGATTGTGTTAATACTGTTATTGCTTTGAGATCTAAATTGCAATTCTTTTTATCAAAATGCCTTTTAAATGAATGCAAGAAAATATTGAAAATATATTCATGGCAAGCCATAGCTTCAAAAATTATGAGGAAGGTTAAGATTTCTAATCAATAACATCGGGAAAAAATTGTTTACACATCAACCGTAGCAAGATTTCTTTTTATTTAGACATATCAAATTCATTCACAACTATTTCAAACATAAACATTGGACTACTAGTAACAACGCTGAATTTGCAACAAAGCAGAAAGTTCTTGAGAATGCAAGAACACAAATTTATCTCCCACTTATATTCAAAAGTTATTCAAGAAAAGCAGATAGAAGTTTTACAAACCATCGGATGTATTTTTCTTTCTAGTTATGAGGAAAATTAAAAATAGTCGGTTATTGGCAGAGTTTACCCTGGTTAGCGATGAATGCACTTTCAACTCAACTTTCTCCAGAGGATTATCGTTGATGGGTTAATCCTCGTTCCATTCTTTTAACGTTGTTGTTCGATGTGGTATTTTTAATAAAACGATTGTTGGGCCATTTCTTCTTTAGCGAAAATGTAACAGGTGTGAGATAGCCAAATGTTTAAATAATAAATTGTTTGATAAATTGACTGGATGTACGGAGAAGTTGGTTGGTGGATTTTCAATACACGATTGTTTTTGTGGGGATAAATAACATAGACACCTAAACTGTCCCCAAATAGTGTCCATTTAGCAGAAAGTATCTGACATTAAATTTCTCCACCACTTTTTGCTAATGTTCAAACAGAAATGTGTGAAAGAACTGCTTTGTGTATAAAAAAGGAGAGAGAAGGTATAAGGACCGCTATTACGAACCTATATTATAAGTAAAGCCGGACACGAGCGGTACCGCGCAGTAGCGTAGAGTCGACCAGGCCTCGCGTTCTAGTAGAGTTATTCTGCTAATAGAGATGTTTGCTGCCGCAAATAATTTCGCTCATCTTTAAAAAAAAAACTAAATAACACGTGCTCAAACACTTACCACTTTAAGAGTCCTCCGTGAAATCACAAAGTGAATAATGTCTGTTAAATATCTGCAACATTAGATATGTTTCAACTGTTGTTACGGCAAAACTAGTACGGCATGAGGAAGAAATGCGTTTATATGCAGAGAACGAACGTTCTACATCTAGTGACGTAATATTTGCGTAAATAAAATAATCTTTCAAATAACTTAACGATTCTGTCGACGCACCTTCACAAATGTGTCTTAATGTGCCAAAATCAGAATTTTTCTCAAAAACACTTTCAAATTTTTCTAGAACAGAAACATTTTTTGCGTCTTCAATCGCGCATAGCTGTGCGTGAACATGTTGCACTATTTGTAGAGATTCTTCTAACCCCACCGCAGGATTTTGTAATTTTTCTGTTGCATCTGCTAGCCCGAAGTAATTGTCGCGAATGATTTTTAAATCCATTTTAACCTGACTATCTTGAAATTTCGACTGGCTTTTCTGGATAGCGGCAGCTTCCTTTGTATCGAATTGTAAAACCACGTTCATAATATTGTCAAAATATTTATGATAATAAAACGCGACCTGCAACCATGTTCCCCAACGAGTTAGAATAGGTTCTGGTGTCTCTGGTATACGGGGGCACAGTCTGTGAAATTCGCGAATACGTTTCGATGATTTGACAAATACTGCTTTGGTATGCGCTATTAAAGCGTCTACCTCAGGATAACATTTTCTGATACTATCCGCCACAAGATTGAGAGCATGAATTTTACACGTAATGTGTAACAAATTAGCAGAATGCTTTTTAGGAGACCGGCCTACAGAAAGCATGTTTGCAGCACCATCACTCACTAACATCAAGAGTTGGTTTGTTGAAAGTTCAAACTTGTCCAATGTATTTAACACTAACTTTGAAATTACATCGGCAGTACACTGTTGTATTCGTTTGGAGACTAATAGAATTGAAGGTGCCGATTGATGAGGTTCCAATTTGCGTGCCATTACATTAAGAACAGAATGTTTCTTCCAATCTGTTGTTTCGTCGACACATAACCACAATTTTTGATCTTTCAATTCCGATTTTATTTTTTGTTCAATATGTTCGCGCGCAGATGGCACAATTCTTCGTAACGATGTTCGACCTTGTAATTTGCACTGCGAATAGTTATTCCAAAAGCAGATAAATGGTTCCTTGTCTAGTAAATTAAACGGTATATTACATGCGATAAACGTAACGCATAAATTAAATATAAATTTTTCATTGTCTCGTGCGCAATTTCTTTTTGAGACATACAGATTACACATTTAATTTTAGCACCTTCATATATTAAGTCTGGAATTTCTGCAATAAATTTTCGAAGTTTGTCCGACTGCGGTCGTTTTGCTGACGAAATCATAATTTTTCTAGGACAGATAAACAACTGCGCAAATGACCGGCAGCGAAAATGTCCGTACTGCTCCGCAGACGAAGTAATACTACCGTTCCTCTCGGTCCGAACTGATTCTACGCCGATGCGCGGTACCGCTCCTGGCCAGCGTTAATTATAAGCCTTAAAGTTCCATCTACTGCGTTTTGATATTTTTGTATGTACATATTGTTGACTCATTTTTCAATTTACAATTTCTTCTTATTTCTTCCACTTTTTAGGTTTTTTGTTGTATCCTTTTCTTATTCCAACTCATGCTTAGCCTGACTACATACTTTATATTGACAAAATATGTAATTAGATTTATATACGGTGTGAACTTTATGGATGGCTCTGTATGCTCCTCCGTCTCAGGATTTTTTCAGCAAACGTGTTAATAGTTATAGTTGTCAGCTTTTCTTAAGTCACACATACATGTTATAATGTAAGGAAGTTCTGTCAGTAGCTTTGCAAGTATTTTTATAAATTAAGGAGGCTATCATGTGGTTTGGTTTCAGTGAAGTTGTTATGAATGCCATGTTAGGGTATACATTTTAAATTGATTGTATACATTTTTAATGTATACAAATACTTTTGTGAATTTCTGCGTGGGTGGTTCTCTTGCAGAGCAGAACAGGTCTCTAACCCTGAATGAAAGGATTTTTGTTTTCTGCAATCTACCATTTATTAGTGTTTCTAGTCAAAGTCATATATTTCTTAAGGTAGGTTTAATTTGATTTCTTGATTATTATTTGCATATTGCAAGAACTTCATTTTGGCTTAAAAGGAACAGCAACTGCATGACGTAGCAGTTGATCTTAAACCTTTTGAGAATATAAGCAGCTTACTATATCACTTTTGTTGAAACTTTGTTGTAATTGTTATTGTAATTATCGCTTACTTCTCAATAAATATGCTATTATTATTACTATTATTATTATCATTATCGTTATCGTTGTCGTTATTGTCGTTATCGGTATCGTTATCTGTTACGTTATCTTGGTTTGAAAAACAATGCGGCTAGTCATCTGCTTCGGTGTATCTTTCTTGCGAAGAGGGAGGACAAATTGCTTTTGCTTAGATGTATAAAATATTTGCCTATTTGTTCGACAGCTCAGTACTTCTTGAAATGAAATACAGTACGTATGTAAGAAAGAAAAGTATTAAAACAGTTACCTTATTATTACATAGAGGAATGCAAAAAAATGTGAGGTTACCCTCTTGTAAAATATATACAAAATATGCATATACCTTAATATTGTATATACGAGGGTAAGTCAAATATTATCTACACTTTCGCCATAACAAGCTTTGAAGGTTATCGTAGTGGCGGCAGCTTGCGCATGCGTTGAGCTGGCGCCTCTGTGGTCATGTGTGCAGAGTTTAATCACGATCACGTCATTTGTCTGTTAGTTACAATAGCATAAGCATGTCAGCTCCGCTATTAGTTTGCACCAAAGAGCAACAACGAGCAATGATCCGATTTTTGTGGTCAGCGCCCTCAGTCTTTCATTTCTTTGGACCACACAAGCAAGCTTTGAGAGGTTGTCGATTTGCCTCAGACACAGACGTTCGAGATGCGGTGCAAAAATGGCTTCACGACCAACTGAAAACCTTCTACTAGGAGGCCATACGGAAGCTTGTGGCTCACTGGGCCAAGTGCATTGCTAAAGGCGGAGACTATATCGAAAAATAATGTATCTGTTGTACACCTATCTTTGTTTAATACAGTTGTAGAAGTAAAAGTGTAAGTAATTTTTGACTTACCCTCATATATTACAATACTGTTTCCTCACTTGTTTGTGTACATATTGTATAAATAGTAAATATTAGTAAATATTAAATCGCAATGTTTGTATGTGTTTCTTAAATTCGCAACGTTTGTTTGTATGTATAGTTACAAACGCACCTAATACGAGTGCGAGGCATTTTGTCACCTTATATGTGTCTTCAGTATCGCAACGCCTATTTGTTAATTTTCTAATAATAATTATGCATTATTAGCTCGAACGACTGGTTGCGGAAACAATAGCAGAATATAGCCGTAGAAGATTACCCAGACGTTCAGAATCTATACATTATGTGTCTCATATGCATGCTCCGATTCGCTACTGACTCCCAATAGTAGCGGAGATTCCAAAGGCCAAATATCGTGCGGGTCCGAGTGCTGCACTGCGCATTGGCGAACAAGTGACGGATGGCAATCGTGAAACTACGCTTTCTATTGTCGTTTTATGCTCGACTGCGTTGGTTCTCTCTCCAGCGTGTGTCTTATCTCGAGGTTTGCAATATAATAGCGTACCGAAGTTGCGATTGTTTGAATTAATACAATTTTACATCAATTCTCACTTTGTGTGCGGGTGATTGTGTGATATTTATGCATGTTGAATGAATTTAAATTAGTTTTTGGGTTCACATGCAATACGAGGTGTGGCAATTAAATAACCGGCAGATTTGAACATGTCTGTGCTTGTAGATGCTTTTCCCACCCTGAGCTCGATGGGCACGGTTGTACGTCGCTCAGTCTCGTTGTAGCAATCGTCCATTCAAGTCCTTACGCTAGCGTCGCGTCGGAAAAATGCAGAGTGTTCAGATCGAGCAATGAGTTAACCTCAAGTTTCTTGTGAAACTGGGAAAAACTGCTATAGAAGCTCATGCCATGTTAAAGGAAGTGTACGGAAGTGAGGGTTTATCGCGAACGCAAGTGGTGTAAAAGGTTTAAGGAGGGACGTGAAACGACCGAAGACGATGCGCTGCTTGGACGACCCTCGACATCAAAAACGGACGACAACATTCAGAGAATTGGTAAATTGATTCGCGAAAATCGTCGTTTGAGTGTCCGAGCTCTTGCTGAAATCTCAGGAATTAACAAAGAAATTGTCCGTCAGCTTTTGCATGAATTATTCAACATGCAGAAAGTTTGCGCAAAAATGGTGTCAAAATTTCTCACTCCAGAGTAAAAGGAATCGAAAATGAACATTTGTGTTGACCTTTTAAACAACATTGATGATGATCCAGAATTGTTATACAGAGTGATTGAAAACGGAGCTTAAGGGGACAAGATTTGACAGTGTGGAAGCGGTGAAAGCGAAAACGACGGAGGTTCTCTAGAAGCTGACAGAAACGGACTTCCAGCACTGCTTTCGACAGTGGAAAATTCGTATGGAGTGTTGCAGGGATCAGCAAGGAGAGTACATTGAAGGGGATAAACTTTGTTATGTAATTGGTGATCAATAAACTGTTTTGTAGTGCCAGTCCGGTTATTTAATTGCCACACCTCGTATTTTAAATGTATACAAATACAACATACACACGTTTATAAGAATAAAGGAAACGAAATGGTGAATATACAAGTAAGACAAATGAAATATTAAATTTACACAATAAAATAATAGAATGATGGATTTACAAAATAGAATAAATGCAGTAACGAATTTGTTAGCGTAAAAAACATAAACTGAAATGTTAAGAAGCCTTAACATTATCGTTATTACTATTATTATTATTATTAAAGATTTAATATCCACGGCTTCAACTGCTTCCACATTAGGGCAAGTCAATGCTTGTTACCTCTGTTGCATGGCTATCTGGCAGATATTATTTGGCTTGTGTTACCGAAGAAATTATTCTTGACTCAGTACTTTATGGGGAAGAACGGTACAATTGTACTACAGAATTATACGACATATTAAAAACGATTAATTGATTCTAGTTCATTGAAATATGTCCCTTTTTATACTAATTTTATACTAAAGTATTAATCTCCACATTTGTGCCGTTTGGCGTAAATTTTCAACAGCACACTTCCATAAATTTTGGGAAAGCTTCCATTATCATGGAAGTTTCAGCTCAGTGAAGCGAAAAATATTGCAAAGTGATACGGAATATTAGCAGTGTATTGTTCACATCAGACGCTACAATTTAAATATTACGCCTGATATATTTACATTGCAAATTTCATTCTAAATGAATGTAATTTTGCACAAGCAGTGTAAATATGCTTTGCAGTATTTCAACCTAAGGCGTATTATTACATATAGTAGTAAATCTACCCACAAGATCAACGGTTTTAAAATTGTCACCTATTTTGAGTTGAAATGTTTTTTCAGATTTATCTTTCTATTTCCAAATGACCTTACGGTTATATTGGTGTTGTGCCTATGCTGTAGTGTTTTTTTACATGAAGTAACACATGGGCTGAAAAGTCCCGGGCCTGACAAAGAAAACACGTTTTTTTTTTGTTCAAAATTAGCTTTATTCATCAACGTAATTTCCATCAAGAACAACGCAATCATTCCAGCGCCGCTCTAACATTTCAATACCACTTTTGTAAAACGATTTATCTTTTGCCTCAAAATATGCCTGTTTCAGCGATAACCCCTTCATTCGAGCGAAATTTCTTACCGGCGAGCATTTTTTTTAGGTCTGCGAACAGCCAGTAGTCGCTGGGAGCCAAATCTGGCGAATACGGTGGATGTGGGAGCAATTCGACGTTCAATTCATGTAGTTTTGCCATTGTTTTGATTGACTTGTGACACGGTGCGTTGTCTTGATGAAACAGAATTTTTTTCTTCGCCATATGCGGACGTTGCTTTACAATTTCGGCATTCAGACGCTCCAGTAACGCTATATAATATTCACTGTTGATGGTATTTCCCTTCTCAAGATAGTCGATGAATATTACACCACGCACATCCCAAAATACCGAGGCCATAACCTTTCCAGCCGATTGTTGTGCTTTCGGGCGCTTTGGACGAGGTTCACCAGTTGCTGTCCACTCAGATGACGATCGTTTTAATTCCGGAGTGAAGTGATGGATCCATGTTTCATCCGTTGTCACATATCGACGCAAAAATTCCAGTTTGTTACGTTTAAACAGGGCCAAACACTGCTCAGAAGCATCAACACGTTCTTGTTTTTGGTCAACAGTGAGCAAACGCGGCACCCATTTTGAACAGAGCTTTCTCATAGTCAAATGCTCATGCAATATAAAGCCAACACGTTCTTTCGATATCTTTACGATGTCAGCTAACTCACGCAACTTCACTTTTCGATCATTCACAACGATTTTGTGGATTTTTTTGATGTTTTCTGGTGTTACCGCCTCATTTGGACGTCCACTGCGTTCTGCATCATCGGTGTCTCTACGACCACGTTTGAAGTCAGCAAACCAACGTTTTATTGTTGTTTCTGATGGAGCGGAGTCCCCATAACACTTTTCAAGCCATTGCTTCGCTTGAACGGTATTTTTTCCCATCAAGAAGCAGTGTAAAATTAAAACACGAAATTGTTTTTGATCCATTGTTTTGGAAATAACAAAAGTAGCGTCACTCTTAGCACAATAACTCACAAACTAATGAATAGAATATCATGAAATTTTAACAGCTGTCTTTTTAAGGTTAGTACTAACTGCAAAACAGATGAATGCAATAAAACTAGCGCCATCTATGTGTTAGGCCCGGGACTTTTCAGCCCATGTGTTAAACAACATAATTTTACATTAATGTAATTTCTATTACCGAAGTTTTGTTTTTGTAAGAAAATATCGCAATAACAGTAAATAAGCAACTGCTACTCTTCTTAGCTACGTGACAACTAACAGCTTTTACCAAAATACGAAGAAAAGAGAAGAATGCTGGACATATTAAGAGAGAAAAGAGAAGTTGGCGACTAATGACATTAATTTCATCTACTCAAAAAGCATTTGGAATTATTAAAAAATATATTCCAAGAAAATATGAACATACTGTCGTTGTCCACCTCACACCAACCACTCAATTTTTTACACAAATGAATCAGCTCTCAATTTACACGGGAGATAATATTTTTTTTGAGCACATTTAGAGTCACATGCATGTACTCCCTATTATTTCTCAAATTCCAAGTAACGTTTTCACATAATGTAGATTATCTTTTGTTACGGGCCAAATAAGAAGCTGTTAATTAAGGAATGTGAATTCCTAGAATTCTCGACGATTTAATTTAAAACACCCGTCAAAATATGACCACAAAACACATTCATCACCCCCTTCTTCATCAACCTACAACAATTTATATATTTATTTAGCCTTATGCCTCATACGTTCATACATGCAATAAATTGCTTTGTGATATTTCATAGAATCCTGACTAAATTAGATTAGCCAACTGCACGAAATCAATCTATCATATCGCAACGAGTTTCTGCGAAATGTATCTTGCAATAAACTCTATAACATATGTATATGTACGCATTAATGTTGGTTGTATTGCTGCTTACCTGCGAAATCGTTATGTAGCAGGCATAAAACTTTGAAATGGGATTACGAGAACACAATTTGCGTTCGCAAGTATCTTATAACGCCTTCCTAATAAAACCGCGCTAAAATTAGCACTCTAATAATCTTTTCCTAACAATTTTAGACAATAATACGAAGCCGTTGAAAGTGAAAGTGTTTAGAACAAATAGTACTTGCAACATGTGGTAGCATCCTATAATTAACACCATGTATCTCTGTGTTTGCATGTATGTTGTTACATAAATTTGCAAATATGGTGACGTTAAGATCTATAGATATGGATCTGTATTATATTTCATCCAATGGTTGCTATACACGTATAATTTCTTTTGGAAAATTACTATTCCTTCAGAATTTACAAGTTTTTCAATATCATAATGATAATTCATAAAAAATTAAAGATTTTCAGGTATGATGGACTATCATCAAATAAGTCAAGTCATCAAACAAGTTCGTGGTTTTATTATACATCAGATTGCCACGAATATTTTTTAAATTTGTTGGCCGATAGCACATGTTTATTGCCTGTCATCAACTTTAGTATTAATCCTTCTTTCATCGGATACATACCCTCTTGGTGACTGTTGAGGGGTTCAATGCAAAACGTTCCCAAGTCCCATTTTTACAAATTCGGGGTTCTTCAGCCACTTACCGTTACTTTTCATAAGCTTTCGGCTAATATTTTAAAATCATTTTCAGTATTGTGATTTCACTATCTCCCTTATTTTCAATGCAAGATATGCCTTAGGTCCAACTTTTGACAGTTGCAATGGAAAATGTGCCTAACTCACTTGATTAGTTTTCTGAACATAGTCTGTGCAGCATGTGCCTTAATGTTCCAGTGATTTTCTAAATATGTTCCCGCTCTTTCTACCACAATGAGTGGTACAGGCCACTAACAACTTTTTACAGGGAATATATTACTATAAATTTATTTATGTAGAAATACGCCTCAGTAACCAAACATAACCTTTAACAATTCTCTAATGCAACATACAGGGTTCTTTTGTAACTCATAAAAACTCATACCAAATGATATAATGCTTTTTTTAGCAACAGATATAAAAATCGTTATTTTACGATATTTTTTTGGAACTGGGCAAACTTTTTACCATCATGCATTGGATATGAGCCCGATTCTGCTAGTGAAATCACTTCAAACGAAGAAAGTAGTTTGCAGAAACGACGAATTACTGGAATTACTGACGTGATCAGCAAGAAACAAAACAGAGTTGGGGTCCAACCTCAAAATAACGAAATAACGGTCACTGCCATAGAAGGAAATCCGAGTGCGATAGCTACATCTAGCATTAAAGTAACAGGCGGCAAGAAGGGGAAAAAGGGGGAAGTAAATAAGGAAAATGGAAGAAAGTTATAAGAATCAATGAGTTTTTAACAAAGTCCATTAAAGAAGGGACATCCCAAACTGTCGCTGCAAATGTTCTACAAAATTTACCATTCACGAGCAAAAAAATATTTTTCACAATCTCATCGGCCTAAGTCCACACACTAAACAAAACCTTTATCTCGGGAGATGTGTGGAAACTGAGAATGTAAAGCGCTCTCTGCCCAGAATAGAATATTTCCCTCGTAACGGAACAACTGCTTTTCGTTATGTTGTAAATACTAGATTTTTATACGAGAACTTTAGCACAAAATCGAGGAATCGTGCCCGAAAGTAACACAGCCTTAAAACATTCTGGTTGGAGACGAAGATATGGATGTTTACGAATAAGAAACTATTTTATTTTTATTTTGTTCTTTTGCGTTGTCTTTGAAATAAACTTTATGGTCATTTTGTGACAATTTACATATAATTTTTCATTGCAAAAGGATTTTTTATTACCTTAATGTCTAAAAATGCAATCACAAAGGAATAAGTACCTAGGTTCAAATTTTCAAAACTCTATAATTCTGAATATTTTGGTTTTTAATACAATCAAAATCAAACGTCATTGAATATGCCTGGTACTACAAAATCAAAATTTTGATATTGTATGCCACAATATTTCATGAACATAAAGAAATTTCAAATTAAATTTAATCCGTATTGGTGTTTTGTGACTTTGGTACATGTTGCATTCGACCCTTCAATTGTTTAATTCAAATTTTAAAATAATTTTAAATGGCAACGAATAAAACTTTAATTCGAGATTGTTTACTTTAAAAGTACCAACTCGGCACCAAAGCTGCAACGGCGGTGCGAAAAATATGTACAGCATTCGGAGATGACGCTGTAGGTGATCGAACAGCACAAAAGCGCTTCAAGACATTTTCTTCAGGAGATTTCAGCTTGACCAGCGAAGCACGTCCTGGGAGACCGAAGATCCTTAACACTGAAGATATTCAACTGGTTGTGGAGGCAAATTCCAGTGCAACGTGCTTAGAGATTTCAGAAAGGTTCAATGTGAGCGATAAAACCATTCGTTTGCACCTCCACCATTTAGTAAAGACGTTGAAGTTAAACAAATGGCTCCCAAATGAATTGTCAGATGATAACAAATTCAGCCGTCTTACCATTTGTTGGGCAAACATTTCACGCAACGATAATGAATCTTTTGTTGGTCGGTTATTAACTTGCGACGAAAAATGGATATTATACTCAAATTCTATGCGTTCGTACCATTGGCTGTCGCCAACTGCTCCAATACCATACACCCCCAAAGTTTCCTTGCACCCAAAATAGATTTTATTGTGTTTGGTGGACAGCAGCTGGAATTGTCCATTATAAGTTTTTGGAAACGGGTGAAACCGTTACTACTAACTTGTACTGTGAACAGCTGCAGCAAGTACAAGCAATACTCATCCAGAAAAATCCTTCTTTGGTCAATCGAAGGAAAGTGCTATTCTTACAGGAAAACGCCAAGCCTCATACTGCAAGAGTGACTTGGGAAAAAGTTTCTGAACATGGCTTGGAAACACTACTACTCCCTCCTTATTCTCCTAACATTTCGCCAAGTGACTACCATCTTTCTTTGTCTCTTGACAACTGTATAGGGCATAAGCAGTTCCAAACTGGAGTTGATAAAAAATCCGTAGAATACAATACTTTCTTGCAATAGTCCGTGTAGAATAAGCAGATACATACATAAACAATTTTTTTGAAAAATTAGTCAATTAATTATAGAAATGTCTATGTCTATTATGTGTATCATTTACGCATAACCTGTGCTAGATGTTTTATGTCATTTACAGATCGCTTGAATGTTGATCATGACTTGATGTAACCCCATTTAGGTCCCGTGGACCACCAAATCCTTTTCTCGCTGACATGGAACCTCAGAGAGATAAAATCGTCCCGTTGGGATCCATGTAGACCACCTGGGGAAATAATGCTTTGGTTGGATGTTTATAAAAATGAAATGTAAGTTTTGCTTTCGAAACAAAATTTCCATTATCAGCAGCTAAACCATTTTTTCTTCTCTTAGTTCCTACCAGAAATTTAAATCTAATTATCTAAATTCAAGTACACTTACCTTGAAATCACTCAAACGGTTAGTGGAATAGTAACTATTCCACTAACAAGTGAAAAATTAAAATTAAATAATGGCTGTCCTCAAATACCTTACACCAACTATTCCGTAGGGAAACCACACCCGATTCATCCAAACCTGTTAAGATTAAGGCATGTCGACCACAAAATACGTCACCTTTTGCGTACCAATTGCTGCAACATTTTATTCTGCTATGCTGTCGATAAGTTAGCGTAAAAATAAATCTGCCAATAACCCAATAAACCAGGCAAATACTCCCATTAAACCATATCCAACTCAATCACGATGATTTGGTTGTATGAAATAAAACGAGAAGTCAAGCTGCATCTCAAACGCGGTCATTTTTTGCAGTGATAAATGTGCCGAAACCGACTTATCGTTTTATTGCTTTTTATAATGTGATTAAATGCAAATCGCAATTTATATATGTCCGGAATTATTCGATAAATTGGTTTACAGTTACGAGATATCGGTACCTCTTGGTCTTTCTTATACGGTTGTATATGAGTGCATGGATTTCTATATATGGTCTTCTGATTTGGAACAAGCAGTCAATCAAAACTTTTGATTGCACGTCCGCACAGCTTCTACTCATCGCATATTTATTTTATTATCTTGTAGAATTTATACAGCCTTATGTAATTCCTGTTAATTAAATCAGTAAGTTCTTACATGCGAATTTCACTAACAACGAAACACCGGGAAGTGTTACTCACTGACTTAAATGAAACTTTGAAGGTTTATACGAGGATAGTATGAAAAGTTTCAAGTTTCAACATAAAGTTGGCGTTACTCGTCAAAAATATTATGGTAATGCATGCGTTGAAAGACACTTTCTGTCAGTTGAAGTTAGTGTTTCTGTAAAAATAGAAAAAATCGAATATCGAGCCATCATTAAAATATAAATAAATTAAAATAAAGTGCAGTAAAACTAACATAATCATGACACACAATTGTATAATATATAAACAATAACTAGAGTTTGTTAAAAAGGTGGAACCGGATGGCAGTAGCGTAGCGGTAGCGGCGTGGGTAGGGGTAATTTTCAACTCGTGGTCGATCTCGACAGTACCGCGAGAGAGTTCAAAACGACAGTACGTTGCACGCTGGATTGCTAAGTCGCGATAGGTTTGAATGGAGAAAACATTGTAAAAGTAAACGTCATGTATTGAATTTAAGGAACAGTATTCCATACTGGCAATTTTTAAATGATTTTATTTTTACGTTAGGTGTGTGCAACATCCCACAACATCTAGTATCTAATGAACACTTTCGTCTTTTTTGGGCCAAGTACATTCCCTCATGGAAGCTGTCAACATCTATGCAATTACGATACAATTTGCCACGTGTCCAAGGTACAGTAAAGGAATGTATAAAAGACGAGTTGAGAAATAAGAAAATCTGCCTATGTGTGGATGAAACAACTGATGGCCAGAAACACAGCGTCGTCCATGTTGTAGCGTGTCCTTTAAAACGTGATGGTCCACCAGCTTCATTGTTGTTATCCAGTAAGAGGATTCAGAAAACTAATGCAGAAACCGTTGTCAAGATAATAAAAGATTCGTCGAGAGAATTTTGTATCACAGGTACCCAAGTCACAATGTTCGTTACTGACGGAGCCACAATAATGCTGAGAGTTGGTAGGATGTAGAAAACATGCTTTCCGACTCTTCTTCACATAACATGCCTCATACACGCATGCCACCTCGTAGCAGAAACCATTCGAAAGAAGTATCCGATGGTGGATAAGTTAATAGCATCTACCAAAAAGTCTTCATCAAATCTCCCATACACATCCGTGTATTCAAACAATTGTGTCCGAAAAATACCACCACCACCTCAGCCTGTAATAATGCGATGGGGAATATGGCTCCAGGCAGTATCTTACTAACAGAAATATTTTTCACAAGTGAAAAATGTCATCTTGAAACTTGATTCAAATGATTCTGCAGCAGTTCGAGATAGGCAGCAACTTTTTTCCAATTCGGACGTTCAACAACAAATAGATGAAATTTCTATGAACTGTTCTGAGGTTGCACAAGCTATTAAGCAATTAGAAAACAGTCACTTATCTGCACGAGACGCGTTAAATTGCATAAACAATTTACAAGCCGCTCTAGAAAACTTGACGAACACTATAGGAGTCGATGTTGCTCAAAAATTTGATGCAATTTTAACGAAAAATCCCGATTTACAAAAGGTTCGGTCTATAACTGAAAATCAAGAGTGCCCAGATGAGGAAAAGGAATATCTGACATTTGCAGATCTTACTTCACTGGATGTCGAACGATCATTTTTGAAGTATATGACAACGTATTCACAACACCGTCGACGGCTGAATGAATCGACAATGGAAGCGTTGCTGATGTTGCAATTCTACACAGCTTACCAGGGCGCTTGCCAATTGCCACAGTGGACATCAAGACGACAGGAAAAGGTAACAATATTATTTTTCACTAATATTGTATATTACGTACCTACTTTTATGCGGTGCGCCACTGCCGGTAGCACCTTTTTAACAAACTCTAATAATAACTTTTTGTTAAAGCTTTACGGAGCGTGGTTCTTTGGAAAATTTCGAAGTAAAAGCATTCAAGCCAAGACGTGATGAGGTTTTACGAGCTTCTATAACACGGCCTTAAAAAAAATAAGACAATAAGATGCAAATTTACTAGATGGAATATGCAACAACGAAAACTTGGCGAAAATTTCTGTCTTTAACGAATTCGGCTACGTAGAACTTTAGTAGAATTTCATACGGACGCTATATATTATTATACAGGGTGATTAATTAGGTATATCGTAAACGCCAATGAATGGATTTACCGTAGTGCTCATGTCTCTACGTAAATGTGGAAAAAGGCGAATATAAAATAGAAGTGGGAATTACATAAACGGAGGGCGACAAGATTTAGTCTTAGCTGTTCATAGGCGCAACACTAATCATGTGCGATATACACTGCGCGGCAAAATTATGGAATGAATTCATTAAATTTGGAGCAATTTGTTTTTTGGGGAAATGCTCGACGAGGTCGGTTTTATTTTTTAAAAATAAGTATTTTTGCATAAATTTTAAGTTTCCCCCACTTCTGGTTTCCAAGTAATGACATCATCGACAATTTTGTAAATGACAACTCCCGATTGTTTTTATTTTGATTACAATTTTAATAATAAGCTAAAGAATAGTCACAGTTCTGGACATGATCAAATTCCCTCGTTTTTTATTAAAGATTGTAAACACCTATTGGTACATCCTCTCTTCAAAATCTTTAATTTAGTCTTGAAAACTTCACTTTTTCCCGATTTACGGAAGGTTGCACGCATTGTACCCATTTTTAAATCCGGAGACGCGGCTGACATATCCAACTATCGCCCAATAGCTATTTTACCGAATTTTGCCAAAGTGTTTGAATAATGCTTATACACTGCTATTTATCCTTGCGTTAAAAACAGCATTTCTTCTTGCCAACACGGCTTTACTGAGAAAAGATCTACTGTAACTAATCTATGTCAGTTCACTCAGTCTTTATCTCATGCTATAGATTCTCGCGTGCAAGTTGATGTCTTATATACCGATTTTGCCAAAGCATTTGACCGCCTTGACCATTCTTTAATTCCATATAAGCTTATGTCTTTTGGGTTTAGTGATTCGCATGTGCACCTGTTTCAATCATATTTGTTCAATAGACTTCAATATGTTTTTTATAATGGCTTCTGCTCTCGTCAATTCATTGCCTCTTCGGGAGTCCCTCAAGGGTCTAATCTTGGACCTTTGATTTTCAACTTATTCATTAACGATATAAGTACATGTGTATCGTCTAATGCATTATTATTCGGTGACGATTTGAAGCTATATCGTAAGGTGTCCTGTTCCGAGGATTGTTACTTCTTGCAGAGCGATCTTGCAAATATTTCTAAATGGTGTACATCAAATAATCTACCCCTGAATATCAGCAAATGTAAAGTTATTTCCTTCACACGTGCATCTACGCCAATTACTTTCAACTATGAGCTTAATCAAGTTAACATCGAACGTGTCGAACTAATTAAGGATCTAGGGATTTTGTTTGATAGCAAACTGACTTTTGCGCAACACATTATCAGTATCTCCCATGCGGCTAGAAGATCTCTTGGCTTTATTGTGCGAAATTGCAGAGAGTTTACCAATGAGGTAGCCTTGAAATCTTTGTACTACGCTCTTGTTAGATCCCGTCTGGAATACGCGTCCATCATATGGTGCCCTTACTATTTAACGCATAAACGCCAATTGGAATTGGTCCAACGCAGATTTGCTAAACTCCTCTGGTTCCGGCAAGACGGAGTGTACCCACCGAGAGGCGTTGATCATATGTTACTGTTGTTCCGATTTAATTTACCCTCTCTTAACTTTCGGCGCATATCCTCCGGTTTGGTGTTTCTCTGGAAATTGTGTAATAGCTGCATTGACTGCTCTGCACTACTTCAAAGATTACAATTTACAATTTATAATCCCACGCTCTGGTGTCCGGTATTCGAATACGTTTTATCTGCCGTTTCCTCGAACAAATGCTCTTTTAAAATCACCTATTTATGTGACTTGTACAAACTTTAATCTCATATCTTCGCAATGTGATATTTTTCACGATACTTTACATACAATAAGGATAGTCACTGCTCTTTACTTTAATAATTTTTTGTAACTTGTTACTCTTACTTATTTTTTGTACTCGTTTTGTAATTTGTTTAATTAATTACTTGTCCAGTAATTGGAATTTTCTCTGTTGGGCAATAAAGCTTATTATTATTATTATTATTATTATAATACCTCTCATAAAATTTTCGAATAAAAATCATTTAAACTGTGGGACACATAAATTTTATTAACAACAAAAAGCAAACATAAATGCTGTCATTCAAGAAATGAAATGATTGTTTTCTTTAAATCAAATAATGCTCGAAGTGCCATCCACTGGCCTCTTGGCAATAAGCAAATCTACAGACACATTGTGTCGCATTCATTTTATACATTGCGAAAGATTTCAGGGTTAATTCGACCCACTTTATACTCAATTCCATTTTTCAAATCTTCTAGATTTTGTAGACTATCAACATAGATTCTTGAATTTAAATACTTCTATAAGAAAAAATCAAAGGGCGTAAGATCTGGGGATCTGGGAAGTTATTCTATTGGTCCTCGCCTACCGATCCACCTCCCAGGAAAGCGGTTGTTTAAAAACTAGTGGACAGGATATGCGAAGTGTGGAGGTGCACCATCTTGCTGAAACTAAATATCGCCGTTTCGTAAGTCAGGGTCATCTTCATTTGGTAAAATATCTGCAAGAGCAGGTGCAAGTGCATCTCTCAAAAAATCTAGATATCGCTGCCTCGTGAGAGTTAAGTGGATCTCCCCACAAGGGACACTCTGGATAACGGACACGGACACTAAAATCCATTTCCAGCGGACACATGTTTCACTATCGCACAAATTTTATCACTTACATTCTTCCGATTTTAAACCATGCTACCTGATTCTAGCGAAATTTTTACAAAGGCAAAACAACCCTCATTATCAGTACAATATAATAAACACAGGAAAATTCTTAAAGAATAAATACAATGATCGAATAACGCCGACCGAATAACACTCTTCATTCATCGCCGAACAAAGTGTGTTTAAAGTTATATAATAAATTGTGAATGTCGAAGAAGAAAATATGTAATAAAGAAATTTAAAAATTTACTGGATGTTTATATTTTTCGTTGGTAGGGTTTTGCAGAGGGACTAATTTCGGAGAATCGAATTCGAAAAGTTCTACGTTAAGTCCATTGTGGGCATTCTCAATTGAAACTTTTTTTTAATCCTTATAAATAAGCACCCGTCATTACAAAATTTTAGTTTGGAAATTGGTGCACTCAACATAGCAACAAACAAAAGAAAAAAGGTGTTAGACAAATGGCCGAAAAATTCAGTGGGGGGAAAACTCAAGTGGCTAATATTTTAAAAAACAAATGTGATCTGAATAAACAGTTTGCTGAAACCAGAAATATTCAGCAAAAGGAACTGAAGGTAGTGCATTAGACCAAATTGTTTATGACTAGTTTAGCAAAGTGCAATCGAAAAATATCCCAGCATCCGGTGTTATAATACAGGAAAAAGTACTTGAAGTAGCACATGAGCTAGAGTTTGAATTTAAAGCATCAAGTGGATGGCTGGAAGACTTTAGCAAACGACATAAAATTGCCTTCAAATCAATATGTGGGAAAGCAGCCGCTGCTAATCCAGGTCTCTGACTGGAAGAAACAGTTAAAAATATTAATTAGAGGATCCTCACCAAGAGACATTCTTAATGCAGACGAGTTGGGACTTTTTTGCGCCTTGCCAAATAAAACCTTTGCATTAAAAGACGAAAAATGTTTTGGTGGTAAAGCTTCAAAAGGTAGTGGAATATTTTTTCCTCAGGAAAATTGTTAAAAAGAATTGGAATTTTGTAAGTCAATTAAATTTTTAACTCTTTTTTGTGGGCTTCGGGAGTATACTTTCATACTCTTTCGGCAATTTTTAATGAATTTTGGTATCAATAAATGAAAATTAACGAATACGAAAATTGAAGAAATGCAAACACCTTGATTTTACGAAGATGTTATATAAACTCTAAGTTCCTTATTACATTCACAGGAAATCTGCCTGTTCTGACCTCCAACCTTCTCTTCTACATTGAATTTATCCTCCAATCTCAATATCGGACACTTTAAACTGGTAGCGCAGCCAAAATACTAATGAACTCGATGAAAACGTATCCAGAATTGATGAATTTATTGGTGTACCTTTCCTCCCTCGATTCTATTCACAGCAAATGTTGATGATATCTACTCAAGTATAATCTAACGAGGAATTTTGATCAATAAAGTTATTTTCAGAAGTAGCATGAGAGCATGAATGTAGTGACGCTACTAGATGACTCAAACTAGACGACTCTATGCTCGAAAATACAACTGACAACATAATTATGACAAAATACCTCTGAATTTACCCTGTTGTTTGTTGTAGGGGAGTTTTACATTAATTTTGAAGATTTACGAAATGAGGTGAATAAAAAGAAGAATAGTTTCATCTCCGATTCACCAAGATCATTCTTATCTGGACTTAAATAAATTTTATAGTACCCCCACTCCAAGGCCAGTCAGCCTGGGGGAAAATCGGTGCTTCCGAAAAGTAGCTTTTATTCGCCAGAGGGAATTTCATTTCTATCGGCTGGATATACTTAATATCCTAAACGTTTTAAAATGACAGTTGATATTTCCGATCTAAATATTTAACATAATGGTAGACTCACCATTCTCTTCTCCTCTGCTATGAATGGTGAAAAAGAAGAGCCGGTAGTAATTGTAAAAGGCCTCGTTGTTCTAGAGGTGCAAACGTGGATAAATCAATCGAATGGTATCACAATAAGAAGCCCTGGATGACAAGGCAAATAATGGCAGATTAGTTAGTCAAATTCGATAGAAAAATGCAAAGATAAAACAGAAAAATTCTTTTGCTTTTAGACAACGGTATATCTCATCGGAAACTTGAATTACAAAATGTAAATTTAATATTTTTACCGGCAAATACGACATCACATTGTCAATCAATGGATCAAGGGGTTATAAAAAATTTCAAACACAACTACCGAAAGTTTTTAATTAAAAGGCTTCTGTCCTCAATCAATTCCTCCGAATCTACATCACAGTTGGAGAAAGATATCACAAGTGCTTTACTCTGGACCGCGAATGCTTGGAAAAATGACGAAGCTATCAAAGTATCAACAATTGTTTCTGTAAAGCTGGATTCGGTGAATTTAATTGGGAAAATGTAGACTACGACTCTGAAGATGATGTGTCCGACATATCGTCCTATGCGAGAATTGATGAAAATTTGTTTACAGATAAGAAGTGTAAGTGAATGTGTGCGTGAGTTTCAAAATAGTCAAAATGCACAAATGTCACCTGACAGTGATAGTGAAGAAGAAATGTTGACATCAGATATTACGAATATTAAGCAGGCTTACCATAAATTAAGGGATACTGAAAACTTTTTTGTGATATCTGGAAACGCTATTATAAGTCAAAGGATTTCGGAAATCGTGTGTGAATAGAGACACAAATTATTAAAAATAAATTGGTAAATTTTATAATTTTTTTTAATAATATAGGAGTATTGTATATTGTGAAACTTTAAATTGTTAAAAGTAAAATTACAACTCTATAATAAACATTTTTCTTTATTTTCTAAATAATAAATCATGTTATAAAGAATAGTCATTTCATTTTATGCTTCTTCCAATAACGGATACATCTCCACAACGGACACTTTTAATTCCAGGCAATTGTCCGTTGTAGAGAGAGTTCGCTGTATTTAGGTGTAGGGTGTCCTAAACGCAACACAATTCCTTGCTATTTGCATGTATAGCCCACCACAAATATGTACTAAGAATGGAAACATACTGTGATACTATCACCAAGTCGATGTAATTTGATCACATTTCCTTATTATTTCATCAATATGATTGAATCACCTGGAAAAATCCGGTCGGACGGAGCTTAAAAGAGAACAAATGATGGGAAGCACGGAATCTATTTACCACTGAGATCTTCTAGGTAACAGAAACATGAATAATAAGCATGTTGAAAATATCACCTTGTTACTTCGAAATGTCGTAGCATCCCATCTTTTCGGATAGATATGATAATTGCTTCGGTACATATAGGATAAGATCACTTTATTGCGAATAAAAAGAATGGAGAGTAGATATTGGTTTCTCGAAAAGATGAGGAAATACCAATTTACGGGGTATTGTGAAATCAATATGTGGTTTTTTGCCCGCAATAAAAGTAGACAGTTCAATTTGTTTCAATTGCACGTGTTTTAATGTATGTGGCGTCGTATTGTTTTTACGGTTTCTTCGAATTGATTAAGTTGTAATTGTAACTCTGTGGCGAGTACTTTGGAAAGTCTTGAATTGGCAATGGAAAAAAAATTGTTATATATCATTCTTTCAAAACAAGTTCCTTATACAGTGAGATCCTAAAGTGTCACTTTCCTCCATGCTAGCTTTTGAACGACAGAAGCCTAGCGTCTTTAGAAAAAAATATGTCGTTTTTATTTTGTATGAACTAACTTTTGCCGTTATCGGCAGTTCAATTGCGTTTCCGGTGTTACCGGAAGTAACGTCAACTTCCTCATTTTAAAAAGAACATGCTGTATATTTTTAGGTTACCAACTTTTAGGATACCAACTTAGGAAATATGACAGCAATATAGGTTTTGGTAATCTATTTTTGTTCTTACGCAAAGTTGGCTAGAAAAGAGCGCCAAATTGTTTCTCGTGACACCAGACTGATCTAAAGAGCTCATTGCTAGTAAAAGTAAAAGTATTCAACTTAAGATTTGATAAACAAGTGCAACGTTAGAGGCGTATTGCGCAAGAGTAGGTACGTGAGATACAGTATTATCTGTATAGTCTGGGCAAACAGCAGTAACAGTCAGTGTAGTAGATATGCGGTGCGGAGTCGACGATTATTTATTTCACGCGTTCACAGCGTCAACACTAAATCGATGCTGTATGCGAGTAGTTCTGTGTATATGTAGGCTGTCGAAGCTTATTTCGTAATCGTACGCTTATGTTTGATTTAAAAATGTCGCAGTTAGGTACGTCACGAAAACGACCAATGGCAGACACAGTTGAAAACCTTATAGTGGACATGCCGGACTTAATTTTTGATGGCGCTAAAATTCAATGTCTAGTTTGTAAAATCCCTTTAATGTGTTGGTCCAGAAGCCATTGTTAACGTCACATCGAAAGCAAACAGCATTCTTCTGCAAAAAGTGGAATACGAGACCAAGAAAAATGTACATTTGATTTATGTGTTACTCTTATTTTATGTAATCTACCCTTTCGCTTACTAGACAAAAAAGCATTTGTCTCCTTCTGGAATAAATATGCGGACTGTAAATTACCTAGTCGGACATCGATACGAAATGTAGTGCCATTTGCTCGTGAACATATAGAAAAAAGAATGAAGACGGAATTGAAAGAAAAAAACTGTGGTTGGGTGTGGACGAAACAACAGATCGTCAAAAAGCATTCTGCGGTTAATGTAATGGTACGTACAATGGAACCACATCGACCGTCATCCTCCTTCTTACTTGCTTCCAAAAGTGTTATAAATTGTACTGCCAATGAGATTTTAAAGGTGGTGTTAAACTCATTGAACAAATTTGAAGTTTCAGCTAAGCAACCTTTAATGTTTATGAGTGATGGTGCCGCAAACATGCGTTCTTTGGGCCGATCTCTTAAAGAACACAGTGGTAACTTCTTTCATGTAACGTGTAAAATCCATACTCTAAATCTTGCGGCACAAACGATTCCTATATGTTTTCCACTAGTAAATGCATTGATTGCTAGTACAAAGGCAGTGTTTCTAAAGTCCCCGAAACGTACCCGGCTATTTCACAAACTGTTTCTTGATTTACCTGAACCACCACAGTCGATTGTTACACGTTGGGGAACATGGTCGCAGGCTACATTTTACTACAACAAATATTTTGATCAAGTAAAGAAGATAGTTTTAAAATTCAATGCGACAGAAGCTGCAGCAATCAAGAAAAGCCAGGAAATATTTAAAGATGGTCAGGTTAAAAGAGATTTACAAACTATTCACAACAATTACTTCGGACTAGCGGAGGGAATAGGAAAATTACAAAATGTTTCGATATCGCTAGTGGATTCTGTTCAAATTGTGAATGATGTTCACGCACAGTTATGCGCTGTAGAAGGCGAAACAAATTGGTGTGTAATACGAAAATTTGAAAGTGTTTTAGAGAAATACTCCGATATTCTTATATTAACACAAATTTGTTAAGGTGCGTGTGAAGATGCATTAAGTTGTTTCAAAGATTATTTTAAATATGCAAATATAACATCGCTAGATGTCGAACGGTCGTTTTCGACATTAAAAAACATTTATTCCGCACGTCGTATTCACTTGACTGAAACAGCTGTGGAAACATATCTAATGATTCGAATATTTAACAGACGTTACCCAGTTTGTGATTTCACGGAAGACTTTTAAAACGGTAAGTGTTTCAGCACGTTTTATAATTTATTTCTTACCTTCTATTGTATGTGCAAACTTTTATGCGCTCGCCACGCCTCTGGCTGTTACCGCATATTTGCCCAGGTTATTGATTAATTTGACTGTGTATTCCAGGGCTAGGTTGAACAATATTGCCGATAGCGTGTCTCCCTGTTCATTATGAATACAAAATAGAAAAAAGTGATCTTGACCATCGGAGAAAAAAAGACTACACACAAACATATTCCAATGTTTAAAAAGCTATTTTTCAAAGAGTTTCACTTTCGTATTTTCTCTTTATTGGATATCCTACATTGTATTTTTTTATTATTATTATTGTTTAAATCATAATTGAGAAGAAAACTATTTTCTGCATTCAACTTTGCAACCGACGTCATACTACGGACAGATATGCCACTAGCTTTTACCCATTAGGATTGGTTACTCCTACCAATCCTAATTGGTACAATTTTATTTGTGTAAACAATTTTACGTAAAATGAATATAACAATAATAAAAACACATCAAAAAGCGCATAGAAACAACAACCAAAAGTAATGCTGATATAGCTTCCCATGATATTGATGAAATCACTTACGGCAGAAGCAATGTGAGGTGAGGCGATTACTTTGCATGGCGCAGTCAGTAGGATTCAAACCTACAAACGCTCCAATAGAGAATCCCATTTCCAAATATTATTGTCTCTATAAGTACGCAACATTACAACCAATATTAAAGTTGTTTCCATCTTGATAATATGTCTGTCAAAGCGTCTTTTGGCCTTTTATTTAAAAAAATATATGGAAAAACTTTGTTATATTTGAATTTGGTCTCCTTGTATATACACATCGAACATCTTTAGGAATTTCTGATGGTCAATATCGATTCAAACAGTCGCGGACACGTATTTATTAAAAACAAATAAATGACATCATGATTATTTTCTAAAAGGAACGTCACGATTATCTCGTCTTGCTTCGATACTACTCCACCTCCTCTCCGGAGAAGGATGAGGCTTACGAATACCAATACGACGATTAACAACGGTAAGAAGAAGAACAACAACAACGGTTGTAACAACGGCATAACAGCAACAACGAGACAGTCAGAAAAGAAACTGATACATTTCCAGGTACGATAACATATTTTCAATTAAGTTTTTTCCATTCCAGGACTGGGCAGGCGAGCGGCGTACGTGTCCGTGCAGCGGTAATCTGGCCGTGCGTGTAATACATCATACCGGAAAACTAAACAAACAGGGGGCTGACCAAGATACGCCGATAAGCCCATGTGGAATTGGAGAACTTGCCCACCCATGAGAGACGGTCGAGACATTAGTATCCAGCTCGCTTAATTTATAGTTATTGAGAAATTGTAATTATTACGTACCGTAACCGTGTAGATTCACGACGAACGTATACGGATGAACTATACATCATTGTGCAAAATAAATTGGCACCTGTAAGCTATAGTTTGCCGCGTAGCTCATTAATTACAAGTTTTTATCGCCTAGCAGGAAAAGATTGTCGCACAGTAATTTCCCTATTATTTCATGTAATAGTAAACTTTCTTTGACATTTCTCACCTTCTCACCAGCGTCTTATCAGCGCGTTATTCTTTCCAATTTTTGAGGTTAATTTTGGAACTGTTATTCAGAATTAATTTCTCCTTTATCGTTTACGAACTGTATTTGGAGTTTTGACACATTTTGCAAGCAAGAAAACCATTTACAGTAGTAATTGGCTAAAACGAACCCGCTTAAAGCGAAATACCGATTGTTGCGTGCCAAGACCGAAGGTCCCGTTATATTTGCCATAAAAAAATATTAAAAAATACCTTTTATTGCGAACCAGCTTATGATGAACTTCCATATAATACGAACCAATTTTAGAGTCTTAACAGAAATAGTTTCTCTTTAAAGCGAACTTGTTTAGATACTACATCAATACACAATATTCGGAAAGCCCGGGAAATACCAACAACAACATCCAGGTACAGAACTAGGAAAAAGGTTAAATGGTGAACAGTTTACTTGTAGTCGAAGCTGGATTGAAAGATTTAAATGAAGCCATGACATACATAGTTGCAAAATTATGCGAAGCCGTTGATGTTAATATGGATGTTGCGACAGGTTGGTTAAATAATGTGGCCTTAGAAAATGTTATCCCGAGGTAGACGTTTTAAGCGTCTACCTCAAGATAACATTTTCTAATACTATCTGCCACATGACTGAAAGCATTAATTTTACACGTAATATGTAACAAGTTACCACAATATTTTTTAAGAGACCGGCCTACAGAAAGCATGCTTGCGGCACCATCACTCATAAACATCAACAGTTGGTTTGTTGAAAGTTCAAACTTTTCCAACGTATCTAACACTAACTTTCAAATTACTTCGGCAGTACATTGTTGTACTCGTCTGGAAGCTAATAGAATTGAAGGTGACGATTGATGTGGTTCCATTGTACGTACCATTACATTAACCACACAATGTTCTTAACGATCTGTTGTTTCGTCCACACATAACCACAGCTTTTATTTTTCAACTCCGATTTAATTCTTCTTTCAACATGTTCACGAGCAGATGGCACAATTCTTTGTAACGATGCCCGACTTGGTAATTTGCAGTCCGAATATATATTCCAAAAGAAGACATATGCTTCCTTGTCTAGTAAATTGAACGGTAAATTACATACAATAAAGGTAACACATAAATTAAATTTAAATTTGTCATAGTGTCGTGTGCATTTTTTTTTTAAGAATGCTGTTTATTATTTACGTGACGTAGACAATCGCTTTTGGACCAACTCATTAAAGGGATATTACAAACTACACATTGAATTTTAACGCCATCATAATTTAGGTCAGGCATTTCTGCTATAAATTCTGTAACTTTATCCAACATTGGTCGTTTTCGCGACGTAGGCAACATTTCTAAAACAAATATAGAACTACGAAATAGTATTTACGGCAGGGTACATGTATACACAACAGATCTGGTTGAGACTCGCAGATATACTGAGGATTGTATCGAACCTCCGCCACTGCCCGTTGGCGTTAGTGAGTAATTCTAATTATTACTAACTTCTGGAATACGGGTTCATGATCAAACTTTTCCATTTAGTCAATTTATTTAGCACATTACTGTATGTTCAGCTAATATATTTCCAGGATGTTTCAAGCCAGACAAAGAGAGAACATGCACACGCATTCTTTTCGTGTATGGTAACGCTTATTAGTTAATAATATTAGCGCAATTTAAAAAATCGCATAAATTACTATGTATTAAATTAGGTTTTATCATATATCGTAATAAATCAACGCTATAGCATACGCAAATAAATAATGAATAGCTTACACTGTTACTATATACGTTTGCTGATGGTATGAATTACCTCTTAACTCGTATAAAGCTATTGCGAATTCGTTCGAAATGAATAATAGGTTGCTTAGATTCGTACTTTGTTCTTTAGCATTACTGACGGTTACGACATTTTCTAACGAGTATCTTCTGCCTTCTTGCACTTGTTTCACAATCACTATTGACCATTGTAATATACAGGTATACAGTCTAGAAACTACGTGCATTGCGACAAAATAATTTCATATCGTTTAATTCATACTGCTGCTCACAATCAGTTATGTATGTGTGTGTAGATGACTTGTCGACGTCTGCCTTGATTTCAACTGTAATTGGAAGTGCAATAGGTTGGAATTAAATGCGCGCTGATGATATATGGGACATGGAAATGATATGGTGGGATTATTTAATACACTGCTTTCAAAATATATACATAGTACATGAGATATGTGTGTGTAAGTGAATGTATTTACGTTGGTAATATATTTGTTAATATCCAATATCCTTGAGATGAATAATAATTTTGTTATGTTAAAATTGTATGGAAGGGTTCTTGAAATAATGTAGCCAGTGAAAAATTATTGAATTACACGTTAAATCTATACGAAATATGATAATAGTCATTATTATACTGTTATTATTTTTGAAAAGTTTTCATATTAATCTGATAAAATATTATTTCATATTTTCTTGAGTGAAATCACTAAATCACGTGTATGTAAATTATATTATGCCTAAATAAATCCCAGGAAGATGGTTTGCTGTACGCCTAGAGAACCCAACCTAAAACAGCGCAGGGGATCTTCGTAGAGTGAAAGATGTTTTGGCCAAATTAAACTGTAGCTGTGTAAAATTGTTTAAAAGACTTATAACTTGTAGTTCATGAAACCAATTCTAAAACTATCTTTCTTTTATACAAATAACCCTAAACATGGTCCATTGTATTCAGCTCCGGACTCTGGGGTGGCGACTGCAAAATTTCTAATATACGCCCTTTTGGTTTCTCTTGCAAATTATTGTTCACGATTCTACTGGCATGTTTGGGATTATTCTCTTGTCATAGTCTGAAGTTTGGGTTAATAAGACATTGAATTTGTTGAAAATTTACCAACATTTTGAGAGTAATATTTTGTATAATGTTCATCTTGGGCATTGCCTTTAGAAATACATCCAGGAAGCTTTTCATAAACACCCCTATTTAACTAAATTGCCGAATCTTTTAAGCAACTTTTAGTTTGTTCTCATTATATTCTTTGCTGCTGAAGAAACTTAGTATGCGATTCTTTGGATGAATCTATTCGTTTTATGCTGAACTCTAATCAACACTTGTTTCCCTGTTTTGGCTATTGATAATAATAATAATAATAATTTTTTTTAAATTTATTTCCCCATTGTGTATAAATCTTATTTAATTATATTCTTTTTACAACTTAATCTCACTACATTACAACTTATTCTCATTACATTACCACTTATTCTCATTAATCATAACATGCTAAAACTAAAGAGATATTTCATTTCAATAAAAACAAAACTCGTATACTAAGCCGCTAAGCGATAGCTTCTCAGCAGCATAGTTCAGAGCCAAAGCGAGAAAACAACATCTTCCTCTCTATGCAGTAATCAAAGCCTAAAACCATAAACTTGGTGGTGGGTCACCCCCAAAACAAGATATGAAACACGCGATATATCAGAACTAAACATTCGTCTCCATTAATCAAGCTTTAACATTTGATTTCAGACTATTCATTGTGGTGAGCCCACTACAATAATTTGGTAACATATTTAAGATCCTGGGAACTACCAAGTGTGTCATGCGATCTCCGTATTTGTTATTGGATTTAGTGATTTTTAAATCCCGATTTGTGCTAGACCTTGTCCCGTATGCGTGGTCCACCTCGCCAAATTCGCTAAACTTAAAATAATTATTCATTATCACTCTTTGAATATACAATTTTTTTATAATGAGAACCTCGACAAACCCATATATCTCATCCATCGGGGTATTGTTTGGTGGTAGTAACTTAGCAATTCTGTTTTGAATATTTTGCGGTTTTTTAATATAGCAGCTGGAGGCGCTACCCCACACGGAGATCCCGTAATTCAACACAGATTGGACTAAACTACAATATATTAATTTTAGCGCCTCATTCGGGATTATGTCTTGAATCGTGTGAAAAGAACAAGTAAAGCACCTTAGTCGTTTACTCAAGTTAGATATATGAGCTTCCCACAGGAAAGAGGAATCAATATTAATTCCCAGGTGTTTCTGTTGTATTATTTTCGTCCCTTCCGATTTCCTAGCTAAAATTTGTCCATCCTGCACCCAGACGTATTTCCAGTTGAAGCACTTAACCCTATTTTTTGTTTCCCATAGTATATTTTTGTTGTAAGGTGCTATGTGCTCATATATTTTAATTTTGTTCTCCTTTCCGTTTTCTATAATGTCTTTTTCTCTAAGTTTTGTTTTCCTTTTCTTAAGAATTCGCTCCTTCGTGCTTTTACTTTCAGAGTTCAAGAATTATAGCTGTTTTAGTGGAATTTCGTTTTATACTAGGTTGAAATGCTGTTACAATATCTGTTTCGTCCAGTTGAACATCCAATTTCCGAGTAATATTAGAAATTATCTGTGGGATGTTTTCGTCTTCCTTAGACCCCACACCGTAAATTTCTAATTTATTTCCGTATTGCGCAACTTCCAACTCAGTCACTCGTTCAGTTAGTACTTTTATACTATCTTCCTTTTCAGAGTTTTCATGCAATAATTTCGCTATTTTATCTTCCATAGCTCGCAATTGCAGTTGTAAATTATTCTGTCGATCCTTAATTTCTTGATAACTCTGTGCCAATACCGTTTGATTGTTTGTATTTTGCTTTAATTGAATATAAACTTCAGCTAATAACTGCTTTATCTCAGCAATATCGCCACTTAAGGGTGTACCTTGGGAAAAAGTATCACCACCCTTTTTTCTTTTTATTACGACATGCTTCACATCTTCAACTCTGCATCGTAGCTTCGCTCTTTGCGCTGTAGGTACTATATTGTATTGAACAATCGTAGTGGCAGGTGCCTTCACACCTCATGCAACTCACGAACCCAACATCTGAAGGCAAATTCTGCGTACATTTTGTACATCTAGGCATATCGAATAGTTGCACTACATTTAATGAACAGATAATTTGGTAGACCTTGTATCCAACAACTCTGGCCTGTGCACCTACAAGTAAACTAACAAAAAATACAACTACACAAAAAGCATTTAAATATCATTCAACGCAAATAAGCTGATGGACTATTTTTACACGTACAAAACTTATAAAGAAAAAATATTTGTAACTTCGCTTTTATTATAGGTAGGTGTCTGTAAATGTACTAGTCACTTAATTATACTTGTTTGACGCTGAAAAGGCCTCAAACATAATCATTAACCCACAACTTGTGATTTTGGTTTTATGCATTCCGGGTGAGACTTCTACATGACATAGGACATAAAAAAAACAATGGGATATAACTGAGCTTCCGACAACTTTTAAGAGATAATTCCTTCAATTTCACATCACGCACTATTTATTACGTTGCCTAGCGGATACTTCAATATTTTTGTGAATTTATAACCGCGTTAAATCGATAGAAGCCATAGAGACTCGAAAACCAAGTCCAACCGAGTGCTCAAATAGCGCTAAAAAATAATAATAATAGTAATAGTAATAATAGTAATAATGGTAATAGTAATAGTAATAATAGTAACAATAGTAATAGTAATAATAATAACAATAGTAGTAATAATCAATTGTACAAAATATTCCATTGTGTATAATATGAAATAAGATACCAAATAAAATGGGGGGCTGGGCGGGCACATACTTGTCTGTTCCCTCGTGGTCTATCTAGTCCTGGCGTGAGGACCTCGGAGGATGGTTTTAACTTCACCTTGTAGCCGTTGTCTGGGCAAGGTGTTGGGGTGGAGAAAAGAAAAAAGAAAAAAATAATAAATAAAAATATAAAGATAACACTCACATGTTAGTTTTAATGAATATTTTTAGCGAAACAAACGAACGACACATTTTAGGTATGGCGAAATATTTATAAAAAAAAAAAATTCTAAAACAGTTTCTCTATCAGATTCTGGAAAAATATACGGGCTGTTTTATTTTAAAAGATTTAAATAGGATAAATCAAACATGGCAACGATTGCAATGGCCAAGTTGCAGACGCCAATTGATATAAAATAATTTCGAGATATTTTCAGAAGCTCCAAGAAATACTCAATCGGATATAATTAAAGGTTGAAATAAATTAAAGAGAGGCATCCAATATCGTAATACTATACAGGGTGCTATATTGAAAAAAAGAACTTGTATCGTTTGTAGCGGAAACCCTATCCAATACATCACAGTTATTATCAAGACCTTATTTCCTAATTTACGTTTTATGATGTCGTAAATTACTTTAAATACATTTCGTTCAATTTCTTACAAATAAAATTATATTCATGGCCTTATTACAACCACATAGGACATGTATTGGTACCAGTAAATAAAATAAAAACATAGAAGTAAGATATTTTGGCTAGCATTGAATTTCTCAACCGGCATACGCACACACCGCACCGAAGTATTGCATTACCTAGGACATTACCCGGAACTAATAGTTATATAGAAGTTTCCTCTTTTTCTCGTAGGTCTTGACGTGCTCGTAAAGTCGAAATTAGATGAACTTCTGTCCGCATGACGTAAAGATGGTACTGTGTGAACCTGCTTGCGAACTTACGGCCTAGCGTGAAAAAGTTATAGCGGCAATTACATTAATTAAACAATGAAATTGAACGGTTAAGGCGGGTTTTTTATCGGGTATTCCATGCGGAAATAATTAAGGAATTATTGTTAAACGTTAAAATGATTTTAAAACCGAACGCGAGGCGGCATTAAATGCGCTCGTAAGTCGTCGTAAAGTTGGTAAAGTTGGTGTCGCTAGAAGGAGCAGATGTTAGAGAGAATTATGGCTAGAGAGTTGGAAATTTCTAGCAGGTATCGATTTAAATGGTGTTATTAGCGCAAAGTTTGTTGGAATAGGAAGAGATCATGCTTCAAAATGTAAAGAGTAAATGTAAATATCGTTTTATCTGCTTTTTTTACTTCAATCCTAATTTTTCCAATCATGTTAAATTTATCTTCTTTCACTTGCTTGTTAATATGTGCTATGGGTTCGTTCATACACATTGGGATAATGTGAAATTAGCTATATTTATGCCGTAATAGCGAGCGTATTATGATCTGCCAACATAATCGGCACTTTTCGAAAATGCGAGAGCAAAGTCATGTCTTACACGTGTACGTCAACGAATATGCCGTTTATAACGTGAGCAAGGTGTTTTCAGAAATGCAAGAGCGAAGTCGTGGCTTGCACATGTACGTGAACGAATAGGCCGTTTATAACGTGAGTAAGTTGCACAAAAATGTACTTTTACGCAATTTTGTTAAGCAAATGACATTCCACAGTGACATTTAACACATCACACGTATAGATGCGCTGAATTCGTGTAAAATGGGATGATCATAGTACGCTCGCTCGTACGGTATATGTACGGCGAGAGAGCGAGGAGGGGATTTGAGTGGAATCCCATCGATTCGATACGGGTCGCGTGTTAGTAAGTACGTTTCTAACAACGTTGGGATGTGGACTTACTGTGTACAAAAACGCACGTAATAATAAAGTTGTGGTCGCCTGGAAATAAGAATTTCGTATATTTATGTTTTTGTTGAAGCTAGACGAAACTAATAAGAAATCCTAAAGGCGAAAATAAAAACAAATTCTGATGAAATAAAAGAAAAGGAAAATAAGTGCTCTAGATATTCTTACTAAGATCGTCCGCACATAATGCAATCTATCTCGTAACTAACCACATCGCTACGTCGTGAGTCGTCGACTGCCGCTAACCCCTACGCTTGTGGTGAATCATCCATTCGCGTTTACCGTTGTCGCATGTACGCTCTTTCGTATAGCTAGAGATTTTCTTTCCCTATGTGTATATATTTTAAATATCAGTATTGTAGCTTCATTTGTGATAACCTTATTGTACTTGCTTGTCTAGAATTACCTTAATTTAATCCAAAGGAAATATCTGCACTCTGAATACAAGATGGACAAATGCTAAAATTCTAAACCTTCAAGCAACGATAGGTACTTACTTCATAAAATTTGAATACAATGTAACGAACAATGTTCATTGAAATTTATTACAATTCCTATTGCATAAATGTCACGAAATATTTCCTCTTGTGTAAATCAACGCCGGTGTCAGAAGACTCTGTGTCAGTTTTCCTGATGTGAATGTCCAAATTGGAATCGTTATTTGTCTCAACACATAATTTGTCTATTCCCTGATAGCGATAGCGGTATCCCCACTCCGGTTATATTCCATGGAGGAACGTCTTTAAAAACAGCTTCAATGATATGTCCTTGATGACCTCTGGCAGTTCGTATATTGACTGGTTCTTTCTGTTCACTAAATTCGGAGATATTAATTATTAAAAACATCTGCTTTGCAGATGTTTATAAAATAACTCGTGACCCTGTTGATGAAGCGGTCCTGTGGTAAGCGATGTATTAGTAGCATAATAATACAAGATGTTTTAAACAAATTGGCAAGCTGAACAATCTCCAATGTAAAATTTGATCATGATTCAATGTATTTCTATGATATCTTCTTTCTCACGTTTATTTTTATCCATAAAATGAATTCAAAGTGGGAAAACATGGGGAAAGGACGAAATACATAGTGTCCATATTATGATGCCATTGTCTGACATTGAAAGTAAGACAGCTATACAGTTGAAAGCGAGTCCTGCATATTTTTGGATATTGCATTTCAGTGATTTCTGGTGTTAGTATTGTTTGGTTACCTCGCCAACAGCAAACAAAACATACCGGCGTTGCCGTTCTCAAATTGTGGATTAAAATTTCAAGCCTAAATAACAACTTACCAAATGAATTTCATCAAAATGATCATCACTTGGATCAAATCGTCGAAAACATGGCATTAATTTGGCAGCCGAGCTACAAGCTAGTCTTAATATGGCCTTTGAAACTGTCAGGAAAGATCTTAAAAAGACAACTGGTCAAAGAAAGCTTTAGCACAGATTATTATTATTATTATTATTAGAGTTTATATTAATAATCCAACAAAAAGAGCTGGATTTAAGCTATCTAGGGTGTGGTAACTTGTAAGATCATGAACGATAAATTTGGCAAGAAATATATTGCTAACATAAATCGATTGAAGAAAATGGAAAGTCAGGAAGATGGAGAAGGATTGAAGCGAAAGACAGGAGCAACCACTTCCAACTTAACGAAGAAGGTATCAGCAAAGGAGAAGGTATCAGCGAAAACAAGGAGTCATCTCGTAGTGATGAGTAGTCTGGACAAACAGCGGTAACAGTCAGTGTAGTAGATATGTGGTGCGGAGTCGGCGATTATTTATTTCACGCGTTCACAGCGTCAGTACTAAATCGATGCTTCAAATTACCTTCTCATACATACAAGCACTGAGGTCAATTGGTGAAATTACACATGCAAAAATTATTGAGAAAGTAAGGTATTTGTCCCCTGAATTACAAGATGGTCTATTGAAGTGGCTTGACAATGAAGGTCAAGGTGTATTAAGTTTATCAAAAGATGAAGGCTTAGCTATGTACATAGACTTAAACATACCCAGGGACAAATATCAGTTATTAAAGACACTTGTAGATGAGAAAGGATGCAAAATACTCCCATCTTACAAAAGGATAGCAGAAGCTAAAGCGGAATGTTATCCTGATGGGATAATTGTAACAGATATAAAAGCAAGTGTTACACTTCAAGGTCTTCTAAATCATACAGTAAGGAGGATCCTCAAAATTGACTATGTTGATATATCAGATATTCAACAAATGATATTATACGTGAAATGGGGGTGCGATGGATCATCAGGACAGGCTGAGTATAAACAAATTTTATCTGGTGAAAGTATTTCTAGTTATTCTAGACTCTCGGCGCTCTTAAACCGTTCAATTTCCTTCTTTTGATAAAGGGTACAAATGCAATTTTCCTAGGGTTTACTCTAAGGTTTTCCTTTTTGCACCATACTTCTACCGTTTTTCATGCTCTCTGCATTAGTTCTAAGACTATGCTGGCATTTCTCCCGCTGGTGAGTATTGCAATGTCATCAGCGTATCCCTGTACATAGTAGCCAGCATTGTTTAGCAAGACCAGCAGTTCGTCTATCACCATATCCCACAATAGAGGGTATGGCACCCCTCCCTGTGGGCATCCTCTGGCGACAGACACCTGCATCGTCTCACCCGCCTACACTGCTTCTACTTGTCTGCTGTGGAGCATGGCCATCACCCATCTACAGACAGTATTCTTTACTCTATGGCTGTTTGCAGCCTGTAATAGTGATTCAAATGAGGTGTTATCAAACTCACCTTCTATGTCAAGAAATGCAGCTAATGCAATTTCTTGATTGGCTTCGCCATTTCAACAGCCGTTGTTCTTCATTAGACATTTCTAGTTATTTCAGATGCAAACCTTTTTATTGCTTCTTTAGTTCCTCTAAAGTTAGTTAATTTTGAAACCAGTCAAGTAATATGGGAAAATCCGACACCCTCTTCCAACAGATTTTGTCGTCCAGTATCAATTGAGTTTGCTAAAGAAACTCCAGCAGAAACAAGTGAAGCTCTATTAGGCATAGAAAATGAAATTTCTGCGCTTCAAACTACCCAGGTGGTTATTTCTGAACAAACAACTGTTTCGGTAAAACACGCACTAATTTTAACGATGATTGACGGTAAGGTAACGCAAGCGTTGACTGATACACCTTCTTCTTCAGCATGCGCAATATGTCTCGCAAAGCCATCTGAAATGAATAATTTGGAACTTGTTAGAAGCAAACAGGTTAGACAAGAGGCCTACAGATTCGGGCTTTCAACATTACATTGCTGGATTAGATTTATGGAATGTATTTTACATATTTCATATAACTTACAGTTTAAAAAGTGGTCCGCTCGAAGCGAAGAAGAAAAAAAGAGAAAAAAAGAAACGAAAAAAGAAATACAAAGAAAATTCAGAGACGAGCTTGGGTTGATTGTCGATAAACCTCGTCAAGGTAGCGGAAATTCGAATGATGGAAGCACCGCCAGAAGATTCTTTGTTAATTACACATGTATTGCAAATATAACTGGAGTAAATGAACATCTGATCAAAAGATTATTTTTACAAACTATGTCTAGCGGAAAACCTATTGACGCAAAGAAATTCGGGGAATATGCAAGAACAACAGCGAAATATTATGTAGAAGCGTACGGATGGTACTATATGCCAGCTTCTGTTCACAAGGTGTTAATCCATGGAGAAAACATCATAAAACATCTTGCCCTTCTACCATTGGGACAGCTTTCAGAGGATTATACAAATTTTCGCTTACACCATGCTAGAAAATGTTCCCGATCGTCAACAAATGAAGATGTGTTCCACACCCTCATGTATACTTCCGATCCATATATTTCTAGTAAACGTTGGTCTAAAGCACGAAAAGTTATGGAATTAGATGATGAAGCTAAAGTTCTGTTACGAAATTTTAGTGTTGAATCGGAAGAAAGTGTAAATAGTGAATAGAGAAATTTTTTTTTGTGAATTGAATTTTTTTTAGACTGCATTAGAGAAAAGCCTAAAATGTTTTCTTTAATGTTAAGTACCTATTGTATATTATTACTTATAAGCATTTTCTCAAGTTATGTTCGTAAACAATTTGTAGTTTGGCGGAGATTTACACCGTTTATTTTCATTATGCTTATTGTTATATATCTAGTTTAATATTTTATAAACTCTTTATAAATCATAAAACTGCATGTATTGATTAACTTACATTACAAATTTCACTACGATATATGCATTACTTTTACAGTTATTCAATTTTGAGATGATATATACGCGTTCGCCCCATAGTGCGCCGCCATCAAAATGTGGGGATCTCAAATGCGCTAGACTTCGAAAAACCTACTTTTAGAACCTTCCTTAGGTAGCGCGTGGCCACGTGAGTTCATACATTACCAGTACTCCACTAGATCAACTTATGCGCTTTCGAATATATAACTCAAGGTCATTCGCTAAGGGGTCTCTAATCTAACCTAATGATAATAATCACTGTTAAACACCATTGATTTTTCACTACTAGCACCTAATAGGACATACATAATTGCTTCCATGATTTCAAATACCGGCATCAAAGCAGCATACTAGATATGAGAACACGGTTCTTAGTACTTAGAGGTGAGCAAAAACCAACCCAACATAACTATTAAGTAATATATGAATCTGTAATATGTTGTAGGCAATAACGTTAATGGTAATAATAGTAGCCATAATAATAATAATAACAGTAATAATCCAACTTGTAATTGAGGTTTAAACGGAATGCTCGCATCCTTCGGATTCGTTAAAAAATCATAAACGAAACGTATGTATGTATATTAAATAATAAATTATTCCCAGTTTAACGGACGTAAATGGGATAGACGCGCACCATACATACAACAGCATCGAGCGCTATACGAATGAATAATAACCGACTGCGCTTTAAATAAATTGCCAACCTGACAGGTATAAATCAAATCATCTAGTTTCCCGTGCTGTTATGCGCCCGTACTAGTTAGAAAATGGTCCGCTTCTACAATACTTCCATCGCTCGCTTATAATGCGGTTAGCGCATGGGAATGATAAAATTGAATCTCTCTCGTTAGTGATTTAGATGAGAAGTCGCGTCCGGATGGAGTTATAAATCTTGGGACGCGCGTGAGTTCAGCGCCAAACGCGAACAATATAATAATTAATAATGACCTGGCGAACGTGGCCGTCTTCGTTGGAAAAGTAAATATTAGATAATAATGGGGTGATTATATCTATTTTGAAGCTGCATTTGGTGCCTTCAGGCAAAAAAGAGGTAGATATATACATGCATCCCTCAAATTAGGTGTAATAATAATTTGTAACGTTATTAACTTCGTTTATTTTCCATTTAAAACGACTTATTTAATATTTGGGAAACAAATGTTGAGGTTATAACAGAAGGATGTGTTATCATTAGACTGGGCAAACAGGGGTAACAGTCAGTGTAGTAGATATGTGGTGCGGAGTCGGCAATTATTTATTTCACGCGTTCACAGCGTCAGTACTAAATCGATGCTGTATGTAGGCTATCGTAACTTATTTCGTAATTGTACGCTTATGTTTGCTTTAAAAATGTTGCAGTTAGGTACGTCGCGAAAACGACCAATGGCAGACACAGTTAAAAACTTTATAGTGGATATAAAATTTTTAATTGATTGTCATTTACACAATGCGCTCAATTCTACAGTTCTAGAAGCATGAGACATCCTGTATATAACATTAAAGCAGTTTTAAAATGTCACGGCCTCGTACTTGCTGCCATATACTCAATATATACAGGGTGTTCAAAGCTGTTCAAAGCGATAACTTACGCTAACTTTCCTGTTATTATAACTACGAACTCAATTAAATCTGTGAATCTGTTTCATCCTTTCTCGGAGTTAAAATTGTGAAATAGGATTATAATCGATGCTATCGAACTAATACTACAACAAAAATTTACAAAAAGTATTTTACTTATTATACCTACAATAGTATCTCATGGAAAATAAATCACTTTACAACTTAAGCAAGATTTTAATTCAGGTTCAATATTGCTAGCTTGAATAACTATATAACCATAACATTAACCATAAAATCTTACTTATAATTGAATTGTGTTTATGCTATTAGAACGTATTTCCATCAATTTAATGCAAAATCTTCAGATTGGAAATTTTAGTTTGATTGATTGGTTTAAATAAAAATGTCTTCTGGGTCTTCACTCTGGAGTTGGAAGTTCCCAGAGTTTTATAGATTTTGCAGCAATTTCTCCAGATTTTCTTGAATCTCCACTGAAAGAATCACATTTTTGCGAAAGTTAGCTTGTAAAATTACCTTACAATTGTTTTAAAAATAATGACAGCAAGGACTGTGGGGTAGTATGGCAAGCAACACTAAGCATCGGCACACTCTGCACCACACAAATTAATTAATTCTGAACAGCCATTTCAAGGACTCGTAGACCTACGAAACCATCTACATTAAAAGGAGCGCCGTTATATTACTCTTGCCTTTTTGATTTATTAGGGTAAAACGGCCATACGGTTTAAGTAACATGCTACAAGAGACCTGGCAGTGACAAGATACCACCCTGTCCGCCTGTCTCCGTACATTTCGCATGTTTTAGATTTAGGGTGTAGGCGGAGGAAACACAAATCTGACGGAAAGAAAGGAACGTACCGTTGTCTTGCTTTATTTTTATCGGGGTGGTACGGCCACATATCTAGCGTTTTGTGCTGCAATAACAAGGGACCTTTTCGCCTATTTTTGGGTATAGTTCGCATCTTTTAGTGTTAAGCGGCAAAAATAGGCATTTGTAAATATTTTTCTCGAGAATGGGAATAAACAAGCATGGTAGAGAATTAGAATTTTGTCTCACATCGTTCGGATATGCGGCTGACGATGGGGACCCACAAGTCCCTGAACGGCTGTTCCGAATTAATTAATAATTTGTGTGGTGTGTGCCGATACTTAGTGTTGTTTGCAATTGGTATAAAAGCTTTATATTTTTAATATCTTGAAAATCCGTAACTGTAAACACCAACATTTCATTGTTTACTTTAAAAATTGATTAACTAAATTTATCTAATTTCCCTAGATTGTAATTGTTGACAGAAAGACGTTTAATATCTGAAGATTTTGATGGGAAGAGTACAAAGAAGCTAATTGTTTAATGCAAAAAAATAAAAGAGAAAGCTAAATTTGTTTCATTTTAGATCCCAAGATAGAAATTGTAAGTAATACGACGCAAACTCAGTATTTCTTTGATTTCCTTCCATTACCACCTCTTACACAACCTTTCCCTCTAGAATCTAGAAGCCGATGTTACGACAATTTCCATAAAGAGCCGATAGATGCCACTCTAAAATTCGTGCAGATGCATTGCTATTTCACACATTATTAAATCAAAAGCTACCCTTTTCAAACCGTTAAAAAAATTGATAATCACGCTCCACAGACTCCATAGACTCAGAATTATCAAAGAAATATCACAGCTAGCCGCCGACAAAAATCCCTGCTAGTTGCGAATGCAGTAACAATAGATATCTTAACGAACGAGCCAACCAGGGATCGATCGAACATACGGTCTTCAGCGATCGCGAAAAATGCCTCGCGTGATTGGAGAAACGAATATGAAATATTATATTTCCTGATTCTGCCACCGTAACCGAGCCGATTCTTTTTCGCGATGATGTTTTGACACGGCCAGCACGATAACCGTGGGTCAGGAGAGACATAATATATGTATCAATGAAATAACGCCTTGGAACAACCCACGACAAAGCGGACGAGGGTTTGCTGGAGGTGAGGTTGTTACATACATCATGGAATCATCATGTACCTACCGTGTGTAATACGTTTAACAAGTAAGACGACTGATTTTTAGCGTTTACGAGCTTTACACGTTTCTGGGATGTCGCAAAGGCATCAGATTCTTTGGGTGGATATGTTTTTATCACGATGTTAGATGTTAAACCTTTCCATCAATAATCTGATTATACAGTGAGGTCCTAAGTACTTTTCTCTTTCTGTAGAATTTCTAAGAAAAAATTCTTGTCTTAAACAGATCACTCTGAATCCAATAACTTTTGGTAGTCTGTTCTTGTTTTTAATTGACTTTGAAAAACTTCACAACATTCTCTCCTGTGTAAAAAAGGTCATCACGCGAATTGTTAATTTCACAATAATATTTGAAATGCCAATTTTAAAAGCGTAAGTTATATATTTGTGTGCTTCATATTTTCATATTTTGTTCTCGTTATTACTTTCCTTTACTTGTTTCTGTTTCATTAATTGTTGTTATTTGTTTGTTGTATCTTCTGACAAAGCGGATCGGCTTGTACATTTTATCCTATCTAAACTATTGGTTGTTCAAATTGTTCCCAACATTTCAACGAATCAACAACGCCTATTCATTGCTCTGTTTCATAATTCACACACACCTAGCATTTGCCTCAATGTGTCCATCTCTACAGCTTTCAGTTCTTCTGTTGTTTTTCTAAATGTTATGCTTCCTTCTCTTTCCAATTTCATGTTGAAGCAATCAGTTGTTTCCCTAGTTTGCATCACTCCTTTCTTTATCATCTCACCCAATTGTGCGTGATTCGATCGATACCATGAGCTGTATGAAGAGTTTATTTCCAAAACGCAACAAGTCTTTTGCAAATCAATGGACTTGCTGTATTTTGGAAATAAGTTCCATATATTAGCATTATCGCTGGTTACTGCATTTTGGCATCCCTTTTGATGTGCTTTCACTTACATGTGCAAGTACCAGAGTACTTATGTGTTGCCATCTCGGGACTAGTATCCTAGGAGCTGCTCGAGATTTGGTTAGCATCTGTGTAAGATGCTAAGACTTATCATCAACGTCAACATGGTTCGCCTCCTCAGGAGCTATTTAGATAATCCCTCTTCTTGCATCAAAATGAGCCATGAGACCCATTTCCTCCGGGGTTCCACAGGGATCCTTGTTAGCTCCAGAATTATACATTTTATACACTCGTGATATCCCACGACATCCGGGATAGGAGCTGGCAATTTACTCAGATGATGTAGCCTTCTGTTCTACTTGGAACAGCGAAGTATTTCTCACCCGAAGGCTATAAGGTACAGTGGACAATTTCTTAACATAGACCAAACAATGAATCCCAGCAAAGCTGTTAAGTTCACCTGAGCAAATTAACAGTTAATCTGTGATTTCATTTGTAGAAATTGTTTTCGGATCTTCAACACGAGTCCGGTCCTGTTTCTTTCGCAAATTTAATAGATACCTCTCGGTGGACGGGCGCGCTGACACGAATTATAATGGAACAACGGGCCGCGGTCATCAATTTACAATGGCGCGGGGCGGTGCCGTCTGCCGCTGCCTCCCGATTACTCCGGACTGATATAGGAGACTCAAAACATACATAGGCAGGGAACTGGTACAATATTTCAATTTACGCGCCCGGCTATCTAGATCGGAGCGTGGCTTACGATTTAATACCGTTCCGTGAACGGATCGGCGCTGAACCGTTGTCGTTTTTCATTTTCTTTTATTCTTTTCTTCGTTTCGTCGGTATCCTTGCTGTAGGTACGTAGGTACTTCATATTATTTTTTGTAGTACCTCCTATTTGCGCTTATTGATGGTGCTGAACCAGATACGCTTAATTTAAATAAATAAGCGATTCGAACAATGCCGTTAGTGTGTGTACAGTGTCGCGGAATTGTATTAACCCCGAGAATGGATTACTTAAGAGGTATATGTTCAGTAAGCGGCATGAAAGCTGGAGAATGGTGAATGTAATTTCGCTCAGATAGAGGAAAATAAACCTAGTATGTGATAGGTTCTTGTCATGAGACTTTTTATATATATAGACTAGATTAATACTCGAGTTGATTCTTAACCTTTCCCACTGCGATCTTTTCAGATCTATTGTGGTACCTCTATCATTAGATCAATTACGTTGGCTTTGTCTTTTTCACCAGACCTAGCAGCTTTGTGAGTGATCCCTCTACGTAGGTTTCGGTTATTAGGTATTCCAAACTCATTTCTGAGAGCCGTATTTCTGCCATTGCACATGGACGGCAGTTTCTTATTCCACCTGGCAGAATCTACATGCTGTTTCCTCTGTCAGGCCTAGCTTGTTTATGAGTTTCTTGAGCACACAGTGCCCTGTTAGCAGACTCATTATTGTTCTAACGCACTTTCAAGTAGGTCCGCTGTAAATTTAGGTCTGTGTCCAATCAGAAATTGTTTGGCCTATCTCTGATCTAGAATACTCTTCCACGATTCTTGAGATTCCTTATCTTTCCATTGTTTAGTAGTTGCTTTAATTACCGTATATGCTATGCCTATAGAATGCTTTGGGTTTTTGTCAGAAGTCTACTGGGAGTAATTCGTTTCCCTTGACATTCCCTTGATGACCTTCATGTCCTGGTACCTAGACTAGGCTCTCTTCAATTCGGCTACCCAGCCTATTGAGCGCAGTCCCACACCAGCCTCGACTTCACCTGTGTGGAATCCAGTGCTTTTATCACTGCTTGACTCTATGAATAGATAGAAATCAATCGATAATTAACTTCTTGCTTGTCCAATTCTTCAATGCATCCCTGCACTGCTATTTCGGCTTGTTATACAGGGTGGGGTAGAATGGAGTCCCTAGTTTTAAAAATTCACTCAAGTGGCGCTAGAGCAGGTAGAGGGCGGGACAGGTACCGTTAGGTCGGGGGAACAACGCCATTTTCGATAGACACCATGCGGTGGTCGGGTGAGCAACGGGGCTTTGTCGTGGAGACTTTCTTTGGAAACGGGGAAAGTGTGGTTGCGACGCAGACGGCCTTTCGCAGGCGGTTCGGTTTAACTCGTCACGACAATGTTCCTGACTCTAAAACGATTCGAAAATGGATCAGTTATGTAAGGACGACGGGATCTGCACTTCCTAAAAAGCCAGCCTGGCGACCTAAAAGTGTAAGAACTCCCGAAAACATCGCGGCGTCTATCGAACAGTCTCCAACGCGTTCTGCGCGAAAACATGACGCTACCCTTGGAATATCGTCGAGAATAGTGAGGCGAATTTTACACACAGACCTTAAGTTACATCCCTACAAAATAATGATTGCTCAGAAATTGAACCCGCAAGACGTGAAACGTAGGGATACTTGCAATGCAATCCTAACAGCTGTACCTCCTGGCGCTATTGCGTGGACTAGCGACGAAGCGCATTTTCACCTTTGCGGCACTGTAAACAAGCAAAATTTTCGTTACTGGTCAAACGAAAACCCTCGTCATTTGCATCAAAAACCTCCCACCAACCCTAAAGTGACAGCTTGGTGCGCAGTGTCCTCTATAGGCATCATTGGGCCTTATTTTTTTGAAGAGCTGTTACCGTGACTTCAGCACGTTATTGTGAGATGCTGGAGACGTTTTTACGCCCCAAAATGGAAGAGTATGACGGAGAAGCCTTCTGGTTTCAACAGGATGGAGCAACGGCCCATACTGCCCGTCTTTCACGTGAAGTTTTACAGGAGATGTTTCCCGGTCGCCTGATCTCCTTACGAGTGGATGTTCCATGGCCACCCCGCTCCCCGGATTTAAACCCCTGCGACTTTTTTCTGTGGTGTTACCTCAAAGCTGAGGTTTACAAATTTCGACCTCGGACCCTGGAAGCCCTGAAGGTGGTAATTGAGGACGAAATCACCGGAATTCAACAAGATATGCTGGCAAGAGTGACCGAAAACTTTGTCGAACGACTTAATATGTGTATCGCCCGTCAAGGAAGCCGCATGAATGATATTATTTTTAAAACTTAAACAAAGAAATTGCATGATATGTGCTTTCCGAAAATAAAAACCCTTTTCTTTTATCTTGAAGCGTTTTGTCACAATTCACCCGTCAAATGGGGGACTCCATTCTGTCCCACCCTGTACAAAGAAAACACTTTCTAGGATATCGAATTTTCACATGTATTGGTATGCAGACAATGTTTTTAAAAGCGTCACCTGCATTCAAATACTCATGAACAAGATAATCGTTTAACATATTAGATTTCTTCCCAAATCTTTGTTTCAACATTTCAATGAAGCCGTTTCTTTTTCATTTACGCATTTTCTTCATTAATTCTAATTTGAGACAGTTCTATATTAAAAACGTCAACTGTGACATACATATTAGGCACACAATTTAAAAAAAATTCCCAATTAACGTAGAGGAATTGTCTATTCTGCACCCGTAGTCATTCAGAACAGATAATAAAAGAACCTTCAAATGTATTAACTATGATGGCATTAAATGAAACATCAAATAAGAATGACGTTGTCTTAAAAAATAAGTAATAGCCTTATATTAGATTACTTTCCGCCGCCGTACAGTGAATCTGATGCAGATGTGAAAAGATTTTCATGTCAATGTAGATAATATAAGTATAAATGTATGTCACTTTAGAGTAATAAATTCTTCAAGTATGCCAACAGTTTTATATATAGGCGTTTCTCTTTACACTTTATCACATATTGGCAGCTATGTTGTTAATCCTTAAAGGAGGTTTTATTAAATTCTTCCTCCTGACGTTTTCACACCATTTACTTTAAAAGTTACATTTCTAAAAGCATCGTTTTCTTAAAATAATCCATCATTTCTGTAAGGTTCAAGTCCGAGTGATATTATGATAATCGCCTCATCATGAAGATGGCGTTACTGGTCAAAAATATTCTGGTAATATAATTACGCATGTGTTGAAAGACTTTTGACAATTTCAGTCATGGTGGACGCTCAGTTGTTGTTTCACAGTCGTGTATGACAGTCGATGTTAGTGTGTACTGTAAAAATGGAAAAAATCGAATATGGAACCATCTCACACTTCAGTGGTAGCTATGGCAAAAACTCACAAATTGGGGTTTGAATTGATAGATAACCCATCCTATTCACCAGATTCGGCCCGCAACATCTTTCTGCTTCCTAGGCTCAAAATTTCGCTCGAATGTCGATTTTCATCACACTCATAGATGCCTATTTTGCAGAAGATGCCAACTACCATCTGGATGGATTAAAGAGATGGAAGCGTCGCTGAGAAAAGCGTATAGACTTACAAGGAGACGATGAGAAATAAAACTGAATTTGACAAAAAGTACCTGTTTCTGCGTTAGCCTGGAAACTTTTCAGACTACCCCCGTATATCATTTGAAAAGTTTTACTAAATTTATAAGGAACAACAGAATCTTTTGGTGGATTGGGCAGAAGTTTTTGTTGTAAAACTATTTGCTATAACTTTCAGTATGCATATCACAATGATAATTTCCAGTTTAGTAGAATAATAAGCCTCCCCCTTTTAAATATGCGTTCAAGTAAAATTTATATTATGTACGTCTAAATTTTAAGCTGATATTGTTTAAAAGTTTTCGCATTGATATAACTGAAATTCATGAATGTTGTTTCTTTTTCTGCTTGACAAAATCCTACGATGAAATTACCCTTCCGTTCTTTAAACGTACAGTATTTTCTTAGGACGCCTACCATTATTTTGACGGACTTCCTCTCTCGTCCTAGCAGGTTATCTGTGATTTTGGAACTGCATCCATTTAGAATTGGTTTAGTAGGTAAATCTGTGATTCTAAACATTCTTTCATCATCCATGAAACCTCCTTTTTCCACTTCAAATCTTGCTTCAAGTGTCAAGTATCTGCTTTGATTATTCTAAATACGATGCCTACAAAAGGTTACGGGTTTTCGTCAGCAATTCATGAGCGTATTTGAGCTACGAGGTTGGCGTCATAAATTCTCGGCCTGACAGGCTTAACAGGTTCGAGCGTGTTCAAACTCCGTGACTTACGTCGTAGTTGCACATGTGGGAGGCCTACACTATATATATCACGGCTTGAAGAGTAGTGGATTTTAGTAGCCAGCCAGATAACGTGACTAGTGCATGAAAATGTCTCAGGTAACTAAAATTGAGTACCACGAAGGACATACGCCTAATCACATTAAGCAGCGTTTAGGCAGCGTTTATGGTGACTTATCTCCTTCATATTCCACTGTAAAAAAGTTGGCAAAATGTTTCCGTTTGGAGCAAGAATCCCTTGAAGATGATGGGCACCATGGTCGGCCAACTGAATTGATAACGCTTCAAGACGTTTCAGTTATTGAAGAAATGCTATTAGCAGATCACCTTTTGAAAGTGAATGAATTAGCATTTCTGAAACAAGTATTCGCCCTGCTCTGCAACGTGAATGTTGTGTCGAATATGCGCACTTGTTTTTAAATATGCGTGGAGACGACCCGAAACTGATTTTGGAGTTCATTGTCACAGGAGATGAAACAATGGTTCTTATTTAGTTTCTCGTTTAAAGAAAGACCTTAAGGGACGTCGTTTTAAGGACTATAGTGAGTTGTAAGCAGCTGTAATACAACATTTCCAGGGAAAAACTTTAGATTATTTTTACGAGGGTATAGAATTACTAATTGATCGTTGTAATAAATGTATTGAAGTTAGAGGAATTTATATTGAAAAATAGAAATTGTTATATTTTACCAAGTTTATTTATTCTGTATCAAATCGAGAATTTATAGCGCCCATCTCATAGTTCGTCACTTTATACACATTTACCACATAGAAAGGCGACAATTCAATTACCAAGCACTGCACATCATGTATTCGCTTGCATATTATTTATTATTCGTAACAAGTGTTCGAAAGGCTGATTGCATATTGCCCGTAATAATATACATGCAAGCGGCAATTCCATATCGACAAGCAGAACAATATATTCGACCCCATGATAAAACTATAAATTGCCTCTTAATTTTTGTTCGAAAGATGCTTGACTTTTTTTTTTTCTTTCCTCCGCTAAATCTTAAATGAGTACAACGTCTGGCGAGGATGTGCGATGCCATATAAGAAGAAACGTGTAGAGAGAGCCAATTCTACGGCGAGCTTTAGCTCCATAAATAACTTCCTTACGTGTTTATGACGTTTCATAATATTTTGAAATGTCATGTAAATTCAAAGAAGGTTCTGTTTCGATCAAGGAGCGTTGCGAACACATGTATGTTAATCATTATCCACATTAACTCGGTGGCATCAAGCCGGTCACCACGTTTCGCCGCTCTTGCACAACACGCCGTCGCAGTAGTCGGATGATACGTGAAGAAGACACATTTTCTAGCTGTAGGCATGGCTATTTTGACCAGCAGCAGCTGATAATTCTTACATAGATCCGTCGATTATCTGGTAGTATTAGAGACGATGTTTTTTCAACTGAATATTGATTAGCCGGGATGTATGTATATGCACTGTACTGACACGTGTTTGAGTCTTTTGGAATTTGTTTTCCTCTTACTTGATTTATAGTAATCTTTTCTTGTGAATGAAATATCGTATTTGAGATAAACAGTTAAATTTCTGAATGGTTTTAGGTGAATAATTTTTATGATTATAGATTAATATATTGTACTGCAGACATCTGTTTAGAAGAGATTATACAGTAGAATCCCGATTATCCGAAATCGCGGTCAAAGCGCTCCCGATTATCCGAAATGATCTGTCTCGAAGCGAAGATAGCGTGCTTATCCCACAACCTTGCAAAAACAGGTCGCTCCGATCAATGGTTATTTAATTTTGCATTGCGTGCGGTTTGGTCGTGCAAAACTTTAAGAAGGACGAAAGAAGTTTCTGCGCCTGGTTATAAAAAAAGTAAAGATCGAGTGACTATTCTCGCTTGCAGCGATTATTCTGGACGTCATAAAATTCGCCTCATGTGCATAGGAAAATCAAAAAAACCAAGCGCATTTAAAAACCTGAGGCCTAACGTGAAGCCGTTGTGCCATAAACATCAAAAGGGATGGATTCAAAATCGTTTAGAAACAGGTTTTTTGAAGAGTTTGTTACATCGATCGGTTACAAAATTCCTTAGAGAAATGGAATATTAAAGCTTTGTTGCTAGTGGATAATGCACTTTCTCATTTGTATGAGAACGAACTTAGGTTTGGAGAAATTAAGGTTCTATTCTTACCACCAAATGTTACATCATTACTTCAGCTGATGTATCAAGGCGTTTTGAAAAACATAAAAAAAAAACTATCGGAAGAAATTATTGCAATTTTTATTGGAGAAAGAAAACAAAGGGAACGACTTCAGCGATTGTTTGAAAAATATTCATATACGAGGTGTGGCAATTAAATAACCGGACTGGTGCTACAAAACATTTTATTGATCACCATTTACATCACAAAATTTATCCCCTTCAACGTACTCTCCTTGCCGATCCCTACAACGCTCCAAACGAATTTTCCACTGTCGAAAGCAGTGCTGGAAGTCCGTTTCTGTCAAACTTTCAATAACAAAGAAATGTTCCACGTCTTTCCTACCTGGTGGAGGTGCAAATGAATGGTTTCATCGCTCACATTGAACCCATCTGCAATCTCTAAGCACGTTGTAATGGAATTTGCATCCGCAACCTTTTGAATATCCTCGTTGATAATGATCTTCGATCTCCTAGAGCGTGCTCCATTGTTCAAGCTGAAATCCGCTGAAGAAAATTCCATGAACTATGTATGCGTTGCACTTACAGAATCATTTCCGAATGTAGTACATATTTTTCGCGCCACCGCTGCAGCTTTGGTGCCGAGTTAGTAATCATACAGTAAACAACCTACACTTGAAGTTCTATTCGTTGCCATTTAAAATTATTTTAAAGCATGAATTAAGCAATTATCACCGAAAGTGTATGTATCCAATAAAAGAAGGATTAATTCTAAAGAAGATGACAGGTAACAAACGTGTGCTGCCGATCAACAATTTAAAAAACATTCATGGCAATCTGATGGTGAAACACAACGAGCGACAGGTACTAGATTCAATGAACATATCAGGTACTACAGGTACGGCAAAATAGAAGGATCAAGTGTAGCACGGTACATAAACGAAGCCGGGCACAATATTAAATTAGAAAACCTGAAATTGATTAAGAGCGTAATCTCGCCTCGTGAACTAGACGCATTTGAAACCATCTATATATACAAAAGGAACGCAATCTGTTAAATAAAGATAACCCGCCACTTTATTACTCTTGACTTTTTGATTAACTAGGGTAAAACGAACATAAGACTTAAGTAACGTGCTACATTGACAAAAAACTCTGTCGTCGTGTCCCGTACATATTGAATGGTTTAGATTTAATATGTATAGGAAGAAAAACAGATTTGACGAGATGGCACCTTATCGTTCGTCTTCATTTATTTTACGAGGGAGGAACGGATACGTGTCAGGCAATAACAAGGGACCTTCTCGTTCCGTATATAGTTCGCATGTTAGTGTTAAGCGGCAAAAAGTAGATACTTGTAAATATATATTGAAATGTATTTCTCAATGGAAATTTGTGAAAAATTTGAATTTTCTAAATTAACTTAAATTTCTAAATTCTTTGTGGGATCGGCAGTATTCCTGGATACCCTTTGGGCAATTTTCCTCTGAATTTCACTATCAAACACTTTAAATTGAGACCGTAGTCAAAACACTAGTTAATTTAACGAAAGTCTAACCAGAATTGATGAATTTTCTGGCGTCCCTCTATTCCTTTACTTAATCCCGATAGCGATTGTTTCATTCCACAGCGAGTTTTGATGATTTTTGTTCAAATATAAATTTTATGATGCATTTCGATGAAAGGAAGTTATTTATAGAAATAGCATGCGAGAATGAATGCGGTGACGCTACCGGATGACTGAAATTAAACGACTCTATGACTTAAATAACGGCTGACATGGTTTAAATGTAAAATTTTACTAACGATTTACTTAATAACATTAGGACAAAGATTTAATTTACGAAATGATGTTTGAAATACCTCTGAATATACCCTGTCGTCTGTTTTAGATGAATTTTACATTAGTTTGGACGATTTACAAATGGAAAAATTGCACAGGAGATGGAGTTTTATCTACGTTACCCTAAGATCGTCTTTATCTGGACTTATATTTTATATTTAACGTCTGGACTCCAAAACCAGTCGGCCTGGGAGGAAATTTTGACGAAATGACCTTTTTCTACGCTAGAGGGACTTTTCATTACTATCGGGTGGCTATCCTGAATACCCTATACGTTCTAGATGTTTTCCCGAGAGTAGGGATAAACAAGCATGGTAGAATTAGATTTGTTTTTCGTTTTTCGTTCAGATTTATTCTAAGGACCCAAGAGCCCTCGTAGCTCGTTAGCTGTTCCGAATTAATTAACTTATTTGATCACCTGATGTTACTAAACCATCTAAACCTAGGAAATACTGCTTTTTAAATATCCTTCACACACCTCGTCGTGTGTTCAACTTAATCAATGTATGTAAGCAATTCATCGCCAGCAATTACCTTCGAACTTAACTTCTAGAATAGGGATAGGTGTGTTTACAAGGGAACGAAGAAAAAAATGCTCATACGATGCACTTGTGCAAGCGCACATTGCATGCATGAAACCTAAAACAAACCATTAACAAAGAAGAAGAAGGCCCGTATTTATTAATCATGACGATATTATCCGTTCCTCGCATGCCTTATACGGCTGGATCCCGCGACCATAGTAAATAATTAATTAGCGAGATTATGGCTTAATTGAAAGCATTAGCCGGCTGATATTTGCACGAATAATGTTTTTCTTAATTGGATCTTGATTTCCACGAGAATCCGCGTCCTTATTAAGGTATATTGCGAGGTGGAATTTGCAATTTTTTTACTTCTAGGTGAGTTGTGGGACGTGCGCAGTAATAGTTCGTTGATACGCCCCGATTACGTAATTATTTCTAACATAATTATCTCGTGTTGTCCAAGTTCTAATTACTATTTCATCTGACTCAAGAATATCCACATCCAACATTCGCAATTTATTGCAACGTAAAATCAGAGCGATAACAGGAAACTATACGCATATATAAATACAAATGCGTACCAACGAACACATCGATATCTATAACGACCAAAAACAGAAGACCGCATATGTTTTAACGTGATCGTTCATAAAACGCGAGGGCGTTCTAGAGCTATCCAACTCGAAAGAAGGGCGGATTGCTTTAATTTATCGCCTTTAACAAAATCCACCGATCGTAAATCTGTATCTTGCGCGAGGACGACGCCATTTTTTCCCCAACAGATCGGTCGGCCGAGATACCGGGTGTTTTACGAGCAATAAAATACATAGGTAAACTTTTATGATTCATTCCTGGAGCATTACGTTTTGTGTATTTAGATCAGAATAAGCATTAAATCGCATTCTGTCTTAAGTGGACGAAAGATGGTGGACCGATGATGGTAAACTAGAAGAAAATCATGGCCTGTCACCTTAGGACTTCGATAAGGAAAACTCACCTTCGTATTATATTACTAGAGGGCGCTGACTTGCAATATGTGTTTGGGAGTCAAGGATACAAGGTTATCCACTATGAGTGTTTATTAAGCGTATCTGGAGGTGGACAAACTGCGTTTTTCGAAATTTTGTTGTAATAATAAATAAGGCTATTGGTAATCATACAACGACAAATAAAACAATTTTTTAAAAGCAACCCCCTATTTCTGGACAGTTCTATATATCTTAGTCAAAAAAACAGAGGTAAGATACATTTTATTTCCTCCACTGACTCATACAGTTAGTCCAGTTTCCAATAAAAAGCAAGGCAATCAAGGTGGGCTTTGGTTTATCTAATTAATGATAAAAGGTGGCGGAATCCAGCAATAAAGATATTTTGAATTTATTGTAAATATAAGTGCATTTGTTGGAACCAGTAGAAATATAAATAAACCATACCAGTGTAAAAGATAATGCTAATATATAAGCTCATTGGTAGAATAATTTCCGGCAAAAACAATGCGAGCAGAGAAAAAAAAGCACTAACACACGGACATGATTCTCCGGACGGATCGGATGATCCGGATGATGTATCTTTATTGATGGAAATATGTACCCAATATTATTTCGTATTTGCGCAATAAATGCTCAGTCCCGAACACGCCTCGACAGCAAATTGCCGGCGGAATACGTGCACGTTTATCTTTGATCAAACAGAGAAATGATAACGGAAATTATGACAAGATGGCTGCATAAATTTGACAATAAAATGAAAAAACAAAATAGAAAAGTGCTTCTTTTCTTGGATTACGCCACGTCACATTCTAAAGTTCCATTAAAAAATGTTAAACTAGTCTTCCTGACGCCAAACATCACTTCGCATTGTCAGCCCTTGGATCAAGGAATAATTCAGAATTTCAAATTGATTTAAACCAAATTTTTTGATTAAAAGGCTTCCAACGCTTATTGACAGTGAATGTAATTTTGAAAATTCTGAAAAAAACATAAATTTAACCAATGCATTTATATGGATTATAGCTGCTGTACAGCTGTATCTCCTGCTACAGTGAAGAAATGTTTTTCCAAGGCCGGATTCTCTGATGTTATCCAAGAAGGTACAATCTTTGATGAAGAAGACGAAATACCCCTTGACCAACTCTTTCCTAGAGTTCGTCACGAAATTGTGGATTTAGATGAATATGCTTCTGTTGATAATCATGTGCCTACAGAGAGCCCTAACTTCAGTATTACAAATTGTTGAAGAATTGTGCAATAATGATAAAGAACATAACTCTGATAATAGTGATGTGGACGAATGTGAAATTCCAAAATCTACTTTATCTAATATGAGCGAAGTGTGTGCAAAATTAAGAGACATACGGAATTATTTATTGTGCAATAACAATGGTGACATTTTTATGGATGTTTCTCGAATTTTACTTACATGTGAAGCTGTGGTTTTTAAATCTAAGCTAAAAAATTTAAAGCAAACAAAGATTAAACCATGCTTTAAAAAAGCTTAACAAATTATGTTTTTTCGTATGAATATTTTGTAACAATATGTATAAATAATGAACATATGCATTATCTATTATATAATAAATAAAAATTATATAATATGTAGTGTTATGTTCAACGTTGTATCTACAACAACAACTTCTCTGTCACCTCGGAACGACTAAATGTCAGGCTCGCCACTCGTTGGTAATTAAATATCCCTCTTGCGGGCAAAATTGGAAATTTCTTCGTTACCATCACCCCTCAGCCAACCGTCCTTGGAGTGAGGACATTATATTTAAAATATAAGTCCAGATAATGACGAGTGTGGGGTAGCATGGATAAATCTACTCGTCAGCTAATTTTTCTATTCACCTATTTCGTCCAAATTAATGTAGAAATCGTCTGGAATAAGCAACAGCGTTAATTGAAAGGTACAATAAATAATATTTCATCAATTAAATCTTTATCTGAAAGGTTTCTGTAAGTTAGCAGTGGATTTTCTCGTTTAAAGCTTGTTGGTGACAGTTTGGATCACAGAATCATCAACATACAACCTCCTGGTTAAGTCACTGCATTCGTCCTCGTATGCTGTTTGCAGAAATAATATCATTTGATCGAAAGTCATCGAAAAAGTTTCTATTTGGATTAGATTATCAAAATTGGCCGTGAAATAAAACAGTCGCCGGTTTTTCGCGATTTAAAATAAAAGAAAGATGAACGACGCCATAATTTTGCATCAATATTTATTCGGTCTTCGTTGAATCAAAGTGTGTCTTAACTCCAATCCCCATATAAGTGCTCGATTGTGAAATCAAAGTCTTTATTAGAAGAGGAAAGGGTTAAATATCCAGAGCAGGCAGTTTCCTGTAGTGGTTATATAAACAGAGGGTTTATATACATTGGCTTCTTTCAAAATTTAAAGATTAGTTACTTTTCAAATCTTAAAAATTCGTTAATTTCATTCTACTGAGTTGGAAATTCATTCTAAAATTGCCGTAAGGGTATCCAGGGATACCCCCGAACCTACAAGATTTAACAAAATTTGAAAAATCCCCCGAGAAAGATATTTCAGTACATAGTCTATGTTTTGTATTACATACATTAAAATAGTTTTAGTTTTTCGTATACATATGTGTATTTATATAATATTTACTTTAATTAATAGAATAAAGAACAAATCTTAAAAACCAATTATATATTTTATTTGTAAGACGAAAAACCTGACAATTACGCTCACCTTTATATAACGGCCAATACTGCTTCTTTTTTTGGTCGCCGTTATTGACAGGTTCTACTGTACATTTGAACTGTCGGTAACGGCAAAAGTTAGCTCACGAAAAATAGAAATCGATCTATTTTTTCTAAAAACGTTAACTTCTGTCGTTCAAAAGTTAGCATGGAGGGGACACTGTATATTTATAGAATTAGCCAATTATTCTTTGAATTTTTACCGTATATTTATTCCAAACGTACTACATATATATTATAATGAAATTAGACACATATTAGTCATCCATCTTTGAATTTATAAAAAAAAGGTAAAACAAAGACGTCGCGAACACTTAATCAATATGGAAAGCTACGCTGTTACACGATCATGTCACAATCTACACCCATTCGTGCGGCGTTTTACCTATTACAAATGTTCTTTTCTCTACGTCAGAAGTCATAAGCATCATAACGCGGGCGATAAAATATAAAATAAAATGCAAATGCGCGCGAAACTGTTATAAACATGCGTACCAGACAACTAGCGCGTAATAACTTTGATCCGTAATTGAAAACGAGGAATATTTACGGTCCGAGTTGGTCGCGGACGACGTGTAAACGTTAAAATATTCATATACATACATACAGCCGCGCGTATAGGTTATATTGTTGTTATATCCCTCGTTGTACTATAAGCTCCGACTCAAGATATCCTATTGAAGAGAATTTATTGGGTTCGTATATTTTAAGACGCATACGCTACGGCGCGATGGAATAATTGGACTCGGAGGGTGTTCTATCTATAAAATCATTCATCAAGCGTTGCGGTGTCATTCGGGCCGGGCAGCCGGGGTATACGGCGCGCATCTCGGGCATTGTAATATCTGTGTCTAATCGCCGTGAAATATTACGATCATTTGTCGGAATATAAACGCGGCATACATAAATTAATAGTTCAATTAGCAATGCAATTATTATTAAGGCGCGCAACAGGACGGTCGGTCTCGACGATGGGACTTTTCGATGGGTTTGTATACTGATTTCAATGGAATTATGATATCGGATTGGATCAGTTGCAAGGAATTTAAGCCTTTGAAATAAATACTCTAGTGATACATACAGATATACATACGTTGTAATAAATACCAAAATAAATACCTGTGTTAGGAATGAAGAAACAAATAATTAAAAAGAACATTATTACTTTTTGTACAGAATCCCCTTTTTTGGTAAGATACTCTTTTTCCAACGTCGCTGCCATTTCTTTAACCCTTTGAAACAATACGTTTTTTCAAACTCTTCAAAGTAACCTCCTGTCTCGGTAATTATACTGAAATTATATTCAGGCTTTTGTTGTTTTGGGTTTCTTTCTTTATAGACGCCTTCAGTCCAATTTTCTTTTTCTTTTTTGCATTTCATTTTGACTGATTCCATTATCATTTGACACCTTGAATTAATAAACGTTATTATTATTATTATTAATGTGTCATTACCAGAGCAACGCAAACTGCGCTGAAAGCCAGTGGCGGACGCATAAAAGTTTACACAAAATAAACACGGCCGGGACAATTCGGTATAAGCGTCAGTATAACTGCGACTCGAAAGCCGATCTGTTGTGTATGCATCTACGCTGTCGTGTACTATATCGTAGTTCTACGTTTGTTTTGAAAATGTTTCCTACGTCGCGAAAACGACCAAAGTTGGACACAATAAGAGAATTTATTGCAGAAATGCCTGATTTAAAGTGTGATGGCGCTAAAATTCAATGTGTAGTGTGTAAAATAGATTTAATGTGTTGGTCGAAAAATGATTGTCTACGGCACGTAAATAGTGCAGGGCATGTTTCAAAAAAAAATTCCACACGAGATTATGACAAATTTAAATTTAATTTATGTGTTACCTTTATTGAATGTAATTTACCATTTCATTTACTAAGGAAGAAAGCATACGTCTCGTTTTGGAATGAATATTCGGCCTTTAAGTTACCAAGTGAGAGAACATTACAGAGAGTTGTGCCGTCTGCTCGTGAGCATGTCGAGAAAAGAATTAAATCGGAGTTGCAAAATAAAAAACTGTGGTTATATGTGGACGAAACAACAGATCGTAAAAAACATTCTGTGGCTAATATAATGGTACGCACAATGGAACCACATTGACCGTCACCCTCAATTTTACTAGCTTCCAGACGAATACAACAATGCACTGCCGAAGTAATTTCAATGTTGGCGTTAAATACATTGGAAAAGTTTGAACTTTCAACAAATCAACTGTTGATGTTGATGAGTGATGGTGCCGCAAACATGCTTGCTGTAGGTCGATCTCTTAAAAAACATTGTGCTAACTTGTTGCATATTACATGTAAAATTCATACTCTCAGTCTCGTATAGATAGTATCAGAAAATATTATCCCGAGGTAGACGCTCTAATAGCACATACAAAAGCTGTGTTTGTAAAATCCCCAAAACGTATTCGGGAATTTCATAGACTATGCCCCGGTATTCCTGAACCATCACAAAATATTCTTACTCGTTGGGGAACATGGTTAGAAGCTGCATTTTATTATCTTAAATATTTTGAGAATATAAAGAACGTGATTTTAGAATTCGACCCAAAGGAAGCTGCGGCTGTCAAGGTAAGCCGCTTGAAATTTCAGGATAGTCAAGTTAAAACAGATTTGGAAATTATTCAGAACAATTACGTGGGACTAGCGGATGCGATAGAAAAACTATAAAATTCTTCGGTGTCGTTAGTGGAATCTTTGCAAATAGTGCAACATGTTCACGCACAGCTATCCGCGATAGAAGACGCAAGAAATGTTTGTGTTTTAGAAAGGTTTGAAAGTGTTTTAGATAAAGACTCTGATTTTGGCACATTAAGACAAATTTGTGAAGGTGCGTCAACAGAACCGTTAAGTTATTTGAAAGATTATTTTACTTACGCAAATATAACGTCACTAGATGTAGAACGTTCGTTTTCGGCATACAAAAACACTTTTTCTTCACGCCGCACTTACTTTGCGGAAACAACTTTGGAAACATATCTAATGTTACAAATATTAAATAGACATTATCCACTTTGTAATTTCACGGAGGACTCTTAAAACGGTAAGTGTTTGAGCACGTATCACATTTAATTTATTTTGTGTAAACTTTTATGCGTCCGCCACTGGCTTTCAGCGCAGTTGCGTTGCTCTAGTTACTATTATTATTATTACTTCCTAAGTTGAATTTTTTCCTTGCAAGCCACGTTTTCGCATTGAGGAATAAAAAGAAGCCGCTAGCAGCCAGGTTGGGCGAGTAAGGTGGTTGGGGTAGCATTTCATAGCGCAATTCATGTAATTTGGTCGCTACAACTTCGGATGTTGCAACGTTCCAATGAGTGAAGCCCAAATAGTTGCACAATAGATTAGATTTATGGCGCTTTTATTATTCATTAGATAAAATTTCAACCGTTACAATATGCAAGCTAGTGCCTTGTCGTTCAGGAACAACATTTTTTTCTTTGATCAATCGGCCCGTTTCTCCTTCAATTTCTCGTCGAATCGGTCCAACAATTCACTGATTCGCTCCGTGATCGTGCGTCCTCGAGGATTGATCCTTCTGAATCTCAAAAAAACCTTGGCCTTGACTTTTCCATCCGATGGAACCGTCTTCGCCCTCCTTGGAGCAGATTCGCCTGGAAAAGTTCACCGTTGTGACTGTCGCTTCGTCTCAGGCGTATAGTAATGGATCCAGGTTTCATCAACGGTGACGATTGATCGCAAAAATTCTTGCGGATTTTCCTTATAGGGATTCAAACACTGCTTTGAAAGTGACAGTCATATCCGTGGTAGCAAAAGGATGGCGCACCGCCTCATAGCTCGCGGTTGGTTCTAGAGTATTTAAATGATATATAAACCAATAGATGTATTGCTACTAACCGTCCTACTCAATGGCAGTTCGCTCGCCAAATTTAAGCCCACTGGACTTCTTTTTGTGGTGATATTTGAAAGAAGTTGTATATGTTGGTCACGGTCCTGTCTAGTGGATTTATATTTTAGATGTGCATACAAACATATGTAGTATTTCTTGTAATTGTTTTTATTGTACGTGTATTTTGTCAGACAGTACCAATGCTTCAGAACACCTTTAGAGCCCAATCTAGACACGCTTAATATTTATAGTTTACATCTAATGTTATAAAGATATTATTATATTAAATAAATTATTTCAAAATTAAATAAAATGATAAAAGACGAGAAATACAAACAAAAGAAGTATTAAGAAACGTTTTGAGTAAAAAAAAAAAAGGTGGAAGAAATTTATTTTGAATTTAAACGAAATTTGGAAAGAAAAAATGTGTTTATTATCATTTAAACGTTTAATATATTGAATATTTGGAAATGAGAAAATGTAGTCTAGTTGGCTAGTAATGAAGGGCTCTATTTAGTTTTAGAATTCGTTTTTTTTGCTTTTAAATTAAGGTCTTTTTCTGAGCCTAATATACGACAATAGTATATATTTTGAAATAATCAACGATTAAAGTCCATCAATAGGACAGAAATCAAATAGTGTATATTCCGTATTTCCTAAAATCTGTGCCGAGCTGTTATCTCGACTACGTATGCTAGGCGACTGAGTTGCGAGTGTGTGTGCTTGTCTAGGAGCAATGAGGAGCGAAGGGGACGTTCCTAGCACAAGCGACAACATTATTCGCTAGCTGTATGGGACTCGCGCCTATAAATGAAGTCTTACCTACCCTAGTAGCTCCTAAATGTTAGTTCATCAATACCAAATGCAACAAGTGTTCCAAAATTGGTCATTTAGCAAAAGTTTGCGGTGTAAAATGTAATATACTGGTTGCATTTAATAAATTGGTCGCAGCTCAAGATAAACTCAGAGGTAGAAGTTCCCAAAGTATTAGTGACAGATAGTTTAAGAAATAACCTAACTCCTACTTGTTAGTATGGAAGTTAACACAGGTTCAACTTATTCTTTAATGTCAGAAAAGTTTTTTAAGTCACTTAATCTTAATTTGCTAATACAAAAATGTAATGTTGCAAGGTTAGGTTTCGTTGAAGTTACAATAGAATATAAAAATCAGAAAATTATAGATGATTTGTACATAATTGAGAACGAATTAGATACGATTATGGGCCGTAGCTGGTTGTATAAGCTAAAATTAGATTGGGCTGAAATTAAAAATTGTAATGCAAGTTCTAAATTTCAATCAAAAAAAAGCTTTTTGATGAATATACGGATAATTTTAAAGTAAAAAATATTCAAGGTGAATTATTTGTAAAACCTAATTCTAAACCGGTCTTTTGTAACGCACGATCAGGACCATATGCTATTAAATCTAAAGTAGAAGTCGAATTAGATAGACTTAAAAATTTGGGATTCACTACAAAAACTACTTTCTCTGAACGGGCAACACCAATTGTACCTATAATCAAACATACAGGCAAAGTTCATTTATGTGGTGATTATCGTGTTATTTTAAACAAATTTATTGAACCAGATATTTATCTTATACCTAATATAGAAGAAATTTTATCAAAATTGTCGAAATCAAAATTTGATATACGCGAAGCATTCATACATATGCCTGTTTCTACAGAGACAGCTAAATTTCTAGAAATAAATACATCCAATGTATGGTGTCACTAATGCATCATCATTGTGGCAACGTCATATAGATTTAATATTTAACAAAATTGAAAGTTTCCAGGTTTTCTATGACGATATTAAAATAGCTTCTCCTAACATAGATTAACATTTCTGTAAATTAAAACAATTCTTTCAAATATGTCGCGAGCAAAATATATTCTTAAAGAGAGAAATTTTAGCTGATAAAATATCATACTTAGCCGAAAATAATGCTAATATAGCTCATGGTATTGGTGGAATCATTCCCGGCAGGAACAATGCGAGCAGAGAAAGGAGAGCACTAACACACGGACATGTTTTTGCCTACCCGATGCCTGCATTGTGTCTACTACTCGGTTTATGGCCCCAATGTCCACGACAGTACTAAAAATATCTCCCGACGTCCCTAGGACGGCATGACTGTGTTTCTTGGCGCTAGGCCGGGAGATACTTTCAATGCTGTATGTGTTAGTGCTCTCCTTTCTCTGCTCGCATTGTTCTTACCGGGAATGATTTCACCAATACTATAAGTTAGAGCTTTTACACCTTGCTCGGTCTTATCTCTCCAAATAAGTATATCGCTTCTAACATTGAATCTGGGACACCCGGTATATCCCTTTCTTGTTCTTTTCTTTTTTTTCACCGTATCGCGCACCGATAGTATGCGCGAGTTTATTTACCGGCGTACGAAAGTTAAAGTATGGAAGTACATGTATAGTTCCGAGAAGGCGAACCAGTGCAATTACTCGGAGGCGTGTAATGCGAACTTATTGTGGAACAGCGGACGGGACGTGGACATGAATAATGCCGCACGATCGTACCGTGTAATTAAAACATAATGCACGCACGCACACTGCGAAGAAATGTCGATTCTGACCGGAGAGTATGGTGCGCGAAAGCCCCTTTGATACCGATATTAACTAAGGTTATACAATGTAGATATATGCTCGGATCCGCTAGGGCATTCTTATACCTTGCAGATTTGATATATGTTCCTTTATCTTTTTATGGATAAATATCCCGCGCATTGTACGTAGAGATAGGTATACTACCTATACGGCTAAAAGCGGAATTTAAGTAAGAGATAATCAGGATATCTTATATTGCCAGAGGAATATTTTTCAACATATGTTCCACTAACGGTCACACACTTATTCCAGCGTTCTTCCAGTACGTCTATACCCTTCAAAAATAATGTTTCAGTAGGTCTTCAAAAAGCTTTTCCACCGCCGCCTTCAAGCACTCATCCTAAGAAAAACGCCGCCCCTCAAGTATTTTTTTTTAATTTAGGAAAGAGATAATAGTCGTTCGGTGCCGAATCCGCACTGTAAGGTGAACGTCTCAGATCTATAAAACGGCAGTTGTTGAATACTTTTTGGACTTGGTGAGCTTTCTGGAGTCTGGCATTGTTATGAGACACCATAATCTTTCGCTCACAATTTTGAGTTTTTTTTTTATCGAATGGCAGTTTTTAATTCTTTAATTGTTTCCTTATAAATTTACCTGTTATTGTAGTGCTTTTCTTCGTGTTCTAAAACATCGTAGCCATCAGTTTTTCTGATAAAGACTGCGTTCCTCCTTCTTTTGGTGTCGGAGATCTCTTATGGACCCAGTGGATGGATTCTTGTTTTATGGATGGATCCCAGTGATACCCCCACGTCTCATCACCCGTTACAATTTTTGAAATGGGATCTTTTCAAGTTTTCCTCACAAATTTGTTGCCGACACAATTTTTGTTCAGGAGTAAGCAATTTCGGAATCCGACGTGGTGACACCTCCTTATTCATTCATAAATTTTCAAGCAAAATTTTTAAAACTGTAGCTTCTGATATCTCTACTTCAGCAGCATCCATTGAAACCCTTAATCTTTGATCTGCTAACACCAATTCCTCAACGTTCTTAATGTTTTCATTGGTTCTTGCTTCAACGGGCCTTCTGCATCTTTGGTCATCTTTAATTGATTCCTTGCCCCATCGAAATTGCTTACACCAAAATTTTACCGTAAAATATGAATTAATCATCCCTTCATAAATATTCTAGGGTCCAATTTCCTCCTTCGTTAGGAACTTGATAACACTTCTATGTTCTAGGTGAATTTCACTCACTTTTTCTTGATTAAACCTTTTTAAAAATAACATGAACCAACGAGCAAGGATGCAACATGATGTTATTGTTTCACCGTTTTCAAGATTTTCCATGAATCAGCTCAGAAAGTAGTCGTTAGCATTTGAGCCCGCAATTGAAAAATTTTAACCTCTTCGGAACAGGTTCATTCCTCTAAATCCGCTATTTTGACTAATATTGCAACTCAAAGGTGTAGTGGTGGGTAGAATCTAAGTTTTATCAACCCCGATTGCTTCAACTGCTCCAAAACTGCTTTGGAACTATCCAGCCGAATACGTTTCTGTTTCATGAACAAGCGTGATACTCAATGCATAGTCATCCTTCTCATGCTGCTCAATTCTTCATGGAATATACGATAAGTATAAATTTGATTCTGCAGACAACAGGACAATGGCAGAAATTATGTACAACTGGTTCCTCCTCTTCCAAACGCAGACGGCACTCCTCCACTTGAGCCTGGCCCATTCTGTGTGGGTTTTCTTAATCGAGCATGGCCGGTAAGGATTGCGATTAGAGCCTTGATAGACTTCCTGTTAAGTACTATAAGCCTCTTGGATTTATCTCTGCTAAGCAACATGAATGCCTTCGCTTCGAGGTAGAGCTGTGGAGTTACCCCAGACTCGATTTACTTCTTGTTCAGCCCAATAAGTAACATGCGTTTTGGCAGTATTAAAAGATATGCCACCCAGCAGAGTGTGCCCAGCTTCCTTCCTAGCAAAGGTATCGGCTGCCCCATTGCCAATGTGTTCTGGTGCACCAGATAAGAGTAACCTTGTCCAGTCAGCTACGAGTCTGTTGGAAGTCTTTCTGCCCTCGAGAGCTCGCAGTGCGGTCTGGTTGTCGGAGAAAATTTTTATCGATCTGTGTCTGATCAATAACCTGGGCAGAGGCGTGGCGAGCGCATAAAAGTTTAGGCATAAAATAGAAGGTAAGAAATAAATTATAAAACATGCTGAAACATTTACCGTTTTAAAAGCCTTCCGTGAAATCACAAACTGGGTAACATCTGTTAAATATTTGAATCATTAGATATGTTTCCACAGCTGTTTCAGTCAAGTGAGTACGATGTGCGGAATAAATGTTTTTTAATGTCGAAAACGATCGTTCGACATCTAGCGATGTTATATTTGCATATTTAAAATAATCTTTGAAACAACTTAATGCATCTTCACACGCACCTTCACAAATTTGTGTTAATATAAGAATATCGGAGTATTTCTCTAAAACACTTTCAAATTTTCGTATTACACACCAATTTGTTTCGCCTTCTACAGCGCATAACTGTGCGTGAACATCATTTGCAATTTGAACAGAATCCACTAGCGATATCGAAACATTTTGTAATTTTTCTATTCCCCCCGCTAGTCCGAAGTAATTGTTATGAATAGTTTGTAAATCTCTTTTAACCTGACTATCTTGAAATATTTCCTGGCTTTTCTTGATTGCTGCAGCTTCTGTCAGATTGAATTTTAAAACTACCTTCTTTACTTGATCAAAATATTCGTTGCAGTAAAACGCAGCCTGCAACCATGTTCCCCAACGTGTAACAATCGGCTGTGGTGGTTCAGGTAAATCAGGACACAGTTCGTGAAATAGTCGGGTACGTTTCGGGGACTTCAGAAGCACTGCCTTTGTACTAGCAATCAATGCATTTACTACTGGAAAACATGAAGGAATCGTTTGTGCCGCAAATTTAGAGTATAGATTTTACACGTTACATGTAAGAAGTTACCATTGTGTGGAGGGATGGAGAGGGGAGAAAACTGAAAACCCTAGTCTGGTGCACAGATGGGTCCAAAACGGGCACTACTTCTGTCGTTGGTGTATATGAGGGGAACCAGAGATACAAGGTATGTGTACCGCTTGGGTGATACACCACGGTATTTCAAACAGAAATATGTGCTATACAAACCTGCGCGTAGGAGAGTCTGCGTCAGCAACCGCAGGGTGAGACGATTTGCATTCTTTCTGACAGTCAGACAGCCTTAAAGGCACTAGCATCTTACCATATAATCTCCAAACTAGTGTGGGAGTGCCTGCAAACCCTAGTGGTTCTGTCTAAACGCCACCAGGTTACACTGGTGTGGGTGCCAGGGCACAGGGGCATAGCAAGCAATGAAATTGCAGACCTGCTAGCGAGGGAAGGCTCAAAATTTAATTATACAGGCCTTGAACCGAGTCTAGGTATTACCAAGAGTGCAATGCGTGGTGCAATTAATGAGTGGATCATAACACAACACCAATTAAATCGGAAACATGCAGCTGGACAAAAGCACAGCAAACGGATGATGGGAAGACCGTCGCAAGATCTGACTGCTGACCTGCTTGAATTAAGCAAGATACAGCTTAAGGCAGAAACATGTCTATTAGCAGGACATGGCTGTTTGAGAGGCTACTTGCATAAGATGAGGATCTACAAATATGAACCTTTATGTAGACTTTGCAATGAGGAGGTGGAAACAGCCCTCCATATTCGCTATGCGAAGCGCAATTAAACTACCAATGGAGAAAGATTTACTACACAGGCTCTTAAACCTAATTGCGGGAACTAACCTGTTCAAAACAAAACCGAAGCAGGAATAACACAATAGGCTACTAAGCCTCAGTGTTAGGGATATAAAGACTAGCCCTGCTTTGGTAGGAAAATCAATCAATCAATCAAACTAGCAATTAGGCACTGAGAAGGTTGGAATGCGCTAATTAGATATGGAAAAACTGACATATTGTATCTGTGTTGTTATTCCCTGAATTCAATTTATTAGAAAAGATTTTTCAACATCATATGGTAATTTTTTATTTTGTAAATTTGATTCTTTACACTTCAGTCAAGTTGGAAGTCTTCTGAAGCTTTGAAGAGAAAATCGTTCAAGCCACAAGGTCAGATGCTACTTACGCGACTTTATCAATGACCAAACATTGTCACATATGAGGTCATTCAATTGAGAACGAGTTGAGGGTGCTCTGAAATGTTATTACCTTAGTTTTTCCATTTTAGTTACTGATTGTTTTAGACAAAGCAAATTTAGTCCAAAATATTTTTGCTGATACAATCCCACTTCTCACAAACAAATTGAAATTCAGGGAATCCTTCTTTATTTAATCTTTTATTATATTAAACATGTACACTTATGACATAATGTGTGTTACCTTTCGTGACACACCTTAAACATTGAAACTTGTTATTTTTTCCAAACACCTACAAAGATTTCGCATTTAGTAACAATGTGTAATAAAAACGTTAATAACGTCTAGAGCCACAATATGGGAAAACGTTATTATTGAATGCTTTAATGGGTAACTAGGTAATCGACGGTTTGTCATTTCGAAGAAGACATCTACGTAAGTACCCCGTTAAACACGCCCATTCTATTACTTAAGCGTAATTATAATTCTGCATTTTCGAAATGCTGTAATTAGGATTCCGTTTCGCAAAATTATGTTCGTAATATTTTACGGCCCACTAGTACGGATAGCGGCAAATACATGTATATCTATAAAATAATTTATTGCGAGATGGTTACTTTTACTATTCCACCTACAACTCCTTGGTCCGTTGATGCAGTCCATATCCACTTATAATACTTTTCGGATACATCTTGAGTAATATAATTTTACAAATATTGAAACAATAGTATCGTCCAACATATAAACACCTAAAGATAACAAATTTATCTATAGAACCATTAACATACATTACTAAAATATGATATAATTCCCAGGGTTATCTTTGACTTAATGTTCAATTCCAAATTTGGAATAAAAACCCGTCCGATACGGCGATATCTTCGTCGTAGAGTTGTCAAAACGCGATCGTCTCGATGGAAAAACCGTTTCTCGTCGCGGGAAAGCGAACAAATTCGTATTTTCTCGATGCGAGTTTGACGTTTCCACCATGGTGCTTCTACTACTGCATCAAATGACCAAACGTCCGTTAATAAACTTGCCGGCGCCCGTTAGGAGAAATAACCCCGTTTTGATCTACGTCGATCGCACGCGTCCATCTCGTCCGCCTTTTCTCGCAAATCGCGCTTCATTTACTCCCTTTTGGTCCTCTTTCCCGTCCCTCTCCCGCCTACGCACCGCTCCATAACCGAGGATGAGAAAGGGCTTACGTGCAGTTGTCGATCATCGTTTATTAAATTATAATTTGGGGAAGGTATATTTCTTGATAAGTTAAAGTTATCGGTTCTTGTTCCTGATTATGGAAAATGTGCGGAAACAACCTTTCAAAAGTAACATACTACTAAATCCTCAATATTCAACAAGAAGACAACACTGTCTGTAGATGGGTTGGAGCCATGCTCCATGGTAGACAAGTAGAGGCAGCACTGGCAGGTGAGACAATGCAGGTGTCTGTCGCCAGAGGATACCCGCAGGGAGGGGTATTATCACCTCTATTGTGGGATATGGTGATAGACGAACTGCTGATCTTGCTAAACAATGCTGGCTACTATACACAGGGATATGCTGATGACATTGTAATACTCACCAGTGGGAGAAACGCCAGCATAATCTCAGAACTAATGCAAAGTGCATTAAAAATGGTAGAAGTATGGTGCAAGAAGGAGAACCTTAGAGTAAATCCTGGAAAAATTGCACTTGTACCCTTCATTAAGAGAAGGAAATTGGACGGTTTAAGGGAGCCGATTCTTTGCAACGAAGTAGTACAGATCAGTCAGGAGTTCTTAGGTGTAACCTTGGACTCTAAACTGAACTGGAACTCACATTTACAAAAATGACCGACAAATGTAAGAGGGTGTTAATGACAACCCGTAGAACAGTTGGGAAAACATGGGGACTCAAACCACATATGATGTACTGGCTGTACACTACGGTGGTAAGACCCATGATAACTTATGGCTGCCTGGTTTGGTGGCCTAAGATCACACAAAAGCATGCGATAACTAGTCTCTCGAAAATTCAGAGACTGGCATGTCTTTGTATAACAGGAGCTATTAAAAGCACTCCAACAGCTGCTATGGAAACCATGCTAAACCTACCTCCTCTTGAGATTTATATCAAGGGAGAAGCCAGAATGGGGGCATAAAGACTGAAAAATACTAGCAACTGGAGATCCCACAGTGGATCTGGGCACACCAGAATAGAAGCAGTAGTAACAAACCCTATCTGTGATATGGGTAGTGATACAACAATCTCCAGGATCTTCTATGACAAACCTTTCAAAGTTTTCTTGAATTGGGAAGAATGGAGGAATGGAGAGGGGAGAAAACCAAGAACACTAATCTGGTACACACATGGGTCCAAAACGGGCACTACATCTGGCGTTGGTGTATATGAGGAAAACCAGGGATACAAAGTATGTGTATCACTTGGGCGATACACCACGGTATTTCAAACAGAAATATATACTATACAAACCTGCGCGTGGGAGAGTCTGCGTCGGCGACCGCAGGGTGAGACGATGTGCATTCTCTCTGACAGTCAGGCAGCCTTAAAGGCACTAGCATCTTATCGCATAACATCCAAACTAGTATGGGAGTGCCTGCAAACCCTAATGGCTCTGTCTAAACACAACAAGGTCACACTGGTGTGGGTGCCAGGGCACAGGGGCATAGCGGGCAATGAAATTGCAGACCAGCTAGCGAGGGAAGGTTCAAAAATGAATTATATAGGCCCTGAACCGGGTCTAGGTATTACCAAGAGTGCAGTGCGTGGTGCAATTAATGAATGGATTATAACACAACACCAATTAAATTGGAAACATGCAGCTGGACAAAAGCACAGCAAACGGATGATGGGAAGACCGTCGGAACATCTGACTGCTGAGCTGCTTGAATTAAACAAGATACAGCTTAGAGCAGCAACATGTCTATTAATAGGACGTGGCTGTTTGAGAGGCCACTTGCATAAGATGGGGATCTACAAAGATGAGCCCTTATGTAGACTTTGCAATGAGGAGGAGGAAACAGCCTCTCACATTATTTTCGAATGTGATGCGTTAGCTCAACGCAGATTCGCTATGCGAAGCACAATTGAACTACCAATGGAGAAAGATTTACTACATAGGCTGTTAAACCTGATTGCGGGAACTAACCTGTTTAAGTGAAACAAAACCGAAGCAGGAATAATACAATAAGCTACTAAGCTTCAGTGTTAGCGATGTAAGGACCAGCCCTGCTCTGGTAGTAAATCAATCAATCAATCAACATACTACTAAATCCTCAATATACAACAAGAAGCATATCGAAGCTAAGGATAGCCCCGATATGAGATGGATTTCATAACAATTAGGCCATAAAGAAGCCCATTACGCATCCTCTTTGGAGGACTCTTTAAGCCGTCAACCAATAAACTATCTTGGCATAGGTTAAGACGTTGCCCAGAGAAATCACGTTAATGGCGACAAGGTGTACCTGCTCTTCGCCCAGGTTTTTCTAATCGACGTTGGTGCAAGACACTTGCAGAGGGAGTGTTCTAATGTTTCGTCTTTAGCTGGGTAGCCCTTATACCTGTTATCTAAGGGTGCATCCTGCAGACGTGTTCCTTTAGCCAGCAATATCCAGTAAGAATCGCAACAACCAGACGAAAATCCGTTAGGACAGTCTCTTATTGCTGTTCGCTTATTCAGGTAAGTGGAAGTGACCTTATAATTGGATAGTTCTTCCAATTTTTAATTTCCTTAGCTTATTTCTTATAATTCTTCGGTTGACGTTGAAAAGCGTCAGAAATTTAATCTTTGTTTTATTGCTGTTATTGCTCAAAATTATGATTGGTATGGCTATCATAGTTGTAAAAACAAAATTAAGAGTTTTACTTTGTACTCATCATGGCTACTTTCACTTGTATGTGAGCAATTAAAATAAATGTTATTATTATCATTATTGTTGTATTACTAATATCCAGTGCATTATACCAACGCTATTTGCGATAAATTTGACCGATTCATTACGCAATACGCGCTCCATCACCTCTACGTACATACGGCTGAACCAGCACGTCAAAGTCAAACGTCCATCGGCATAAATCATCGCATTGATGGACCCGACGAATTAAAAGAACAAAAAGCTGCGTTTGCTCGAGACAAAAGCCTGTTCTCTTCTCGCGTTGCAGGCCAGATACTTTTACGCGCGGTCGCTGAGGTTAATAGAGAAGGTATTCTTTGCGCTTCTATACGATCCGTACCCATAGGAGAACTTTTATGGGTCGCACGGACGTCGTAGACACACGTTCACAAGCTTGATATGTGTATGCGTGTGTTCATTACAGCACTAGTTCATCTAATCGTTTTCTTTTACGAGTTTTCTCTCTGGTGCAACGAATGTTTGTACTTTTTCCCATTCATTCTGCGTTCAAATGATTGGATCATATAAAGAACTTTTAGCCCTTTTTGATATTTGTCATTACATGGAGATTAGATTATTTCAATTTCAAGGATCAATTTAGAAGCATACACTCCGCGCAACATGAATAGAACCAAGCACGTATATGGCATTTGTAGTTACTAACGCTGGCCACGAGCGGTACCACGCATAGGCGTAGAATCAGTTCGGACCGAGAGGAACGGTAGTATTACTTCGTCTGCGGAGCAGTACAGACATTTTCGCTGCCGGTCATTTGCGCAATTGTTTATCTGTCCTAGAAAAATTATGATTTCGTCAGCAAAACGACCGCGGTCGGACAAACTTCGAAAATTTATTGCAGAAATTCCAGACTTAATATATGAAGGTGCTAAAATTAAATGTGTAATCTGTAAAATCCCGTTAATGTGTTGGTCCAGACAACATTGTCTACGACACGTAAATAGTGAAAAGCATGTCTCAAAAAGAAATTGCGCACGAGACAATAAAAAATTTATATTTAATTTATGCGTTACGTTTATCGCATGTAATATACCGTTTAATTTACTAGACGAGGAACCATTTATCTGCTTTTGGAATAACTATTCGGAGTGCAAATTACCAAGTCGAACATCGTTACGAAGAATTGTGCCATCTGCGCGCGAACATATTGAACAAAAAATAAAATCGGAGTTGAAAGATCAAAAATTGTGGTTATGTGTCGACGAAACAACAGATCGGAAGAAACATTCTGTTCTTAATGTAATGGCACGCAAATTGGAACCTCATCAATCGGCACCTTCAATTCTATTAGTCTTCAAACGAACACAACAGTGTACTGCCGAAGTAATTTCAAAGTTAGTGTTAAATACATTGGACATGTTTGAACTTTCAATAAACCAAATCTTGATGTTAGTGAGTGATGGTGCTGCAAACATGCTTTCTGTAGGGCGATCTCTTAAAAAGCATTCTGCTAATTTGTTACACATTACGTGTAAAATTCATGCTCTCAATCTTGTGGCGGATAGTATTAGAAAATGTTATCCTGAGGTAGACGCTTTAATAGCGCATACCAAAGCAGTATTTGTCAAATCACCGAAACGTATTCGCGAATTTCACAGACTGTGCCCCCGTATACAAGAGCCACCAGAACCTATTTTAACTCGTTGGGGAACATGGTTACAGGCCGCGTTTTATTATCATAAATATTTTGACAATATTAAGAACGTGGTTTTACAATTCGATACGAAGGAAGCTGCCGCTATCCAGAAAAGCCAGTCGAAATTTCAAGATAGTCAGGTTAAAATGGATTTAAAAATCATTCACGACAATTACTTCGGGCTAGCAGATGCAATAGAAAAATTACAAAATCCTGCGGTGCCGTTAGAAGAATCTCTACAAATAGTGCAACATGTTCACGCACAGCTATGCGCGATTGAAGACGCAAAAAAGTTTCTGTTCTAGAAAAATTTGAAAGTGTTTTTGAGAAAAATTCTGATTTTGGCACATTAAGACACATTTGTGAAGGTGCGTCAACAGAATCGTTAAGTTATTTGAAAGATTATTTTACTTACGCAAATATTACGTCACTAGATGTAGCACGTTCGTTCTCTGCATATAAACGCATTTTTTCCTCACGCCGTACTAGTTTTGCCGAAACAACAGTTGAAACATATCTAATGTTGCAGATATTTAACAGAGATTATTCACTTTGTGATTTCACGGAGGACTCTTAAAATGGTAAGTGTTTGAGCGCGTGTTATTTAATTTTTATTTAAAAGATGAGCGAAATTATTTGCGGCAGCAAACATCTCTATTAGCAGAATAACTCTAGTGGAACGCGAGGCCTGGCCGACTCTACGCTACTGTGCGGTACCGCTCGTGACCAGCTTTAGTAGTTACTATAAACATAGTAGCACGCTGGAATTATTATTTTCGAAAATAAGAGGGAGGTGTAAAAAGATATACCAAACATGGTCATTTTGGTCAAACTCAGTGTAAATGTATCTTACTGATAACAATAAGTACAGTATTGCAAGGCGCCACTTGAATACGACCAACCTACAAAATAAAAGATTCATTTGCAAAAACAACATACTTTATTGATCAATAATGAGTACTTTTGCCATTGTTTCTTGTAATCTCAAATAGACGGAATGGAATAGACGTGTGATTTTTGTTAGGACAGCCTTTACGAATAACTTTTAGCAGAATAAAGATATTTGTTTTCTGTTGAAAACATTTGAAACAGAATCATTATTAAAGGATAGCTCTTGCACTTGTATCCTTAGTATGAAGTTGATGGTACGCCAAAATGCACTTTCCCCATGTTGACGGGTAAATGAGTAGCCGTAGCACTAAAACCTTTTTTTTTCTGGTAGTACATTTCCAACTTACGCGGTCTAGTGCAAAATGTCGTATTAATGATATGAAAGATTTTGTTTAAACGGTTTAAAATTAAAACCTTCACTTTAGATTTGTTTTTTGTCACTAGAAATCAAATGAACCAACTAGGAGATATCCCGACTTACCTTACGGAAAAGTTGTGTGTTTAAGAAAATAAAACACAAGAAAACACTTAGTTTAACATTTTGTGTGTTTTCTTGTGTCTTATTTTTGTATATACTACATTTCACCAAGTGCTGACCAAAGAATCGAATTTAGTCGTGTGTTTGTTTTTACAGAATAAGAAAAGTGTTTTAAATTTTTTTCATTATCGTTTGGACACATTTGACAATTAGTACGAGACTATTTAAAACTATACGGTTTTAGATATCGTAACTGCCGTGACTTTCACAACTTAAAAGCGTTAACAACACTATTTCTTTCCTCAATTCGTTCTTGTCTTGAGTAAGCAAGTCTGGTATTGGTGGAATCACTCCCGGCAAACATAATGCGAACAGAGAGAAGGCACACGGACATGTTTCTGCCTACTCGGCGGCATCAGCGCGGCTACGAGGTATTTTCAGTGATGTTGTGGACATTGGGGGCATAAACCGAGAGGTGGACATAACGCAAACAGCAGAGAAAGAGTACTCGGAGCCGCGCTGATGACGTCGAGTAGGCAGAAACATGTCCGCGTGCTAGTACTTTCTTCTCTCTATTCGCATTATGTTTGCCGGGAATGATTCCACCAATACCATCGCCTAGATTAGCATTATTTTTTGTTTTGTTACTAGGCATTTTTTGATGTGTATTTGCTATCGAATCAATTCAAAGAAATTTCAATAATTTCTTTTTGAACGATCTTGTCCCCCACGAAATTATCAAATTACCTTTTTGTTAGCTAGGTTCGACCTCTATCCACTTCGTACTAGAAGAAACGTCGCTCTTGGCTTCTAGGCAACCTTAATATTTTTGTTTCTAAATCTAACAGTCAATCTATATTCACATTTATGGCCAAGGTCGTTGACACATCTTATGTCTTATTGATATATGTGAATGCCGATCCATTTTACATACTAATATGTGATTGTGAATATCATGTAACCTCTCTTGCGTCCTCGGTTATAGGTCGGTCGTCCATAGGCGCGAGAGAGACAGGAAAGAGGGTCAAAAGGGAGCAAATTTTACGGGACTTGCGAAAAAGGGCGAGCGCGATGGATGCGCGCGATCGACGTAGATCAAAAGAGGGCTACTTATTACTATAATGAATGCAGTTCTCCATATTTATTAACACCACCGCATAATTCTTTACTACTTTTTCAATTGATTTAAGTTTAAGTTTTCCAAAAACGCAAATACTGTAATATTGTTTAACTTTGTGTAGTTTAAACCCTTTTGTTTTTTTTAAGTACAATACTTTCGAATATCCGTCTATGTTATACTCTCATGTATTTTGTATATATTTAACATCACGTGTTGTAATGTTTCCTGTAACTGGGTTATTTTGTTGGAAAAATACAATTATTATTATTAAAAATATCGACTACAAAGTGTCTTTGAAAAAAAAAATTATGGATATTTTACTTGAATTTGGATCGATTTATTTCTAGTTGAGGGGATACTTTAAAACCTCGCTGTATAGCAATCCTTGTAAATTAAGCAAACACTCGTTATCCAAAGTGAAAAATACATACCTATATAGAAGTCGAAGTCAAAGATGACACGCTATATATCAAAAAACTTATGTAAACCCGTAATATCTGACCTTTTACCTCAATAGCTAATTGTTTATTCAAAAACGACTGGCGTCCCATATATTAGAACGGTTGTCCTCACATTTTAATTTCAACAACTTATGAATCTCATTATTCACAAGAATATACGAGCAACTAGATTTACAAATTAGATGAGTTTCTAAATATAGAAAGTATCTCACCCAATCTGACGTTAAATCTCGAAAAAAATAATATCATAGTAATATTTCTTCTCATTTCTTTTGCTAGTACTTTACCATTAATTTTCACCTTGAATTTCACAATTTCGCAGTTCAAATTGTGAAATTCAAGATGAAGATTAAGGTTAAACTGGCAATTTTTATCAATTTTCTTTTAGGCATGTGTAAAGCGTATACAGACGTAGTAGTAAATGTGCAATTTATAATTAAAATTTTGAAAGTATAATAACTGTGTTTATTTCTTAAATATCTGTCATTTACTATCCGTTGGGGATTGCTCTTCTTAATTAAATTTAATAAGCAGTTGCATGAAATAAAATATTACTTTGGCTGCTTAGAAATAATTAAGTTAATTTTTCCAACATCACGATCGAATTGTAACCCATTATTTAGTCTACGGAAAGCCAATTAGTGGCAGAATATTAAGTCAGAAATGATTATATTTCGAGCTTTAATATTAAGCGTTTGGAATTGAACGCATGATTGAAATTTTCAAAACTGTTATTGAAGATTATCCGTTGTAGGAATTTTGTGAATCAAAACCAGGAAAGGACTGGATTTAGTGCAGTCTGTAGTTAAATGATAAATGTGGTGGCGTGCATGGTGAAGAAGACAACACAAGAAGTTCCTGTTTAACCCTTTTGCTTACCACGTCCTCAGATGAGGACAACTTTTTTCTGAATTTCCACCTATGCAGCTTGACTTGTTTTAAATTAATGCTAATATAGCTCATGGTATTGGTGGATTACTTCCGGCGAAAAACAAAGGGAGAAAAGGGAAAGCGTTAGCCGAGGAACATGTTTCTGCCTACCCAGCGTCATCAGCGTCGCTCCGGAATCGATTCCTGTCGCGTCTTTGTTTTTCACCTCTCGGGTTTACGTCATTACTCTAGCAGTTTATGTAATTACTCTAGCAACCCATGGACTGCTCGATAGGTGGTTGAGAGATGTGTCGGTAGAGACACGAAACCGGTCGCCTGTTTTCATATAATAGAATTTTGTGAGAAGCTGGAACAGTTTTTTTATTCCTTCCTTAATAAAGTATTAAATTAAGACAGCCTTTTAACCGTTTGCCTGTCCAATTTTTTAATTGTTGGGATCCAATTTTATATGCAGAGGTGGAAATATAATGTTCTTTCTGTCAACAAGTGGCTGATGCACAATGTTTGGATCACCAGGTTTCAGGTGAGATCGTGGCAGCCAATTCGACTGCACCCAATGTTTCTCACGAGCTCTGCTGTCCCACACACAAAAAGCAGGGATACTTGGTATATCCGCGTTGCTGGCCAAGAAGGAAGCTAACCATTTTAAGGTCAACACAAATGATACATTGGTGCACGTGGTATTGCAACAAATCAATGACTCTCTTTATGTCTTCATATTCTTCACTCAAACGAACTGAATGGCCTATCGGGACTGAACCAAATAAATTTCCATTGTGGAGAACACACTTCAGGCTCCGCTTTGAGCTACCGATAAACAGTCGCCTAACTCTTCCATTAAACCATGTACGTTATGGCAATACACAAATCCATCATCACTAGTATTGTAGAAACGCACTTTCTCTTGATCAAAAATAGGATACCTTAGCTCCCTTTTCAAGCAAGTTTTTCTCGTGCAGTCTTGATGCTAAGAGCCCTGAACCCTTTTTGGATAGTCCCAAATCTCGTACCAAATCTCGTACCAAATTATTCAACTCATGCTGGTCAAATCCATTACGAACGGAATCATCTTTAATTTCAAAATCTTCATCGTTGGGGTCACTTTGATCTTCACCAGACTCGTATTCCGTATTTCCAAAGAGGGTAATTCATTGAAAACTGGCACTGGGATTTCGGCTGAATGAGGCACTGGGCGTATAGCTGATGGTAAACTAGAATACCCTATTTTACATTTGCTTTTCTTGTTATATCCTGATGTTTTCACTATACAAAGGTAACAATCACTTGAATGATCTCTGGGCTCTCGCCAAATCATAGGTCTACCAAATGGAAGTTTATCACGTGTTCCCTTGGTCCACATTCGTAAACTCTCAACACTCTGCTTACACACTTTGTGAGGGGCCCATGATTTATGTTGATCATTAATTTTCACTTTAAAATAGGCAAAATAGACTTGCCTGAAAAATGTATTGATGTTTGTCTTTTGACTGGGAATGCTAAAACTGCCACATATGTAACAAATCGAATCGGGGCTGTTTAAGCACTTACGACGTGAACTAGCAGAGGTAGACATAAGGAAAAGTTTCAGTTCATATATAAATAAACACTAAACATTGCTAACCTTGTATATAAACAAGAACTCAGACTCCACGTCGGTATGGGCTGCACCGTTTCAGAGCGACACACAACGTCTAACTACCGTATCTCAACAAGTAACTGAACGAGTCCAGACAAGTATAAACCTCTCGCTGTTCTCCTATGCGTCATTCACCTGGCGCCCATCGGAGAAGGTTTGTGTCAGCCATTAGGAGAGCAATAGTGCTTCCTATGATCCATGTTCGATTTCGCAGAGAGTGGTCACATTCCCACAAGGTGTAGAGATAAAACTTCACGTGGTAGAAGAAAACTAACTACAGTTTTGAAACCAGCATGCCTAAATAACTATAAAATAGCTCAAAAACCAAACTCAACAGAAATTGTGTTACAAATTGTTCCCCAGTGTAATTGACGTTAGAAACTTCAATATTAAGTTAGTAAACATGCTGCAAATCTTACATACAATTAAAAACTAACCGTCATGGCTGAGGTTTGATCCCGCGTCCTCCCCATCGAATAAATTATCTTAATTTCAGCTGGGAGTAAAGAATTTCAGCAATTAATTGTTGCTGTTGTTATATTATCTACATGCGCAGTGTAAGTCCTATAAAACATACTAACTTTCTTTACTATTTAGAAACAAATTATTACAAACAGCTAGTAGATACACCTTGAACTTCATTAAACTAAAAAAGAAGAAAGGATGAGTCGATTGTAACTGCTCAATAGCTCTGTCACCCAAGTCGGTCAATGCGGAAATCGTTATCTTCTCACCAGGTAGGCTGATGGGGCCTCAAACACCAGCTGCTACCAACAAAACCATTAACTAACTCCTTGACAAAAACATAATAGGCAATCGTTGTAGAATTCGATTATTTATTTGTGTAAAAGCGCGGACAATTCTTGATTAAATAAATTAACATCTATAAATAAATGTTATGGGCATCGTCCGACTCTTATAAACCACTAAAAGGTTAACAGCTGACATTGAACGTTATTCTTCAAATATGTAAGAAGTACTCGTGAAATTTTCCTACTTTCAATTTCGGGTGACCGGTGTGACCTCGTAATCAGTAGAAATTAAAAATGTTCACTGATCTATGCGTTAAAATATGGTAATAATAAACTGCTTTCCTCATTTCGAAACTATAAAAAATTATTTTGCTTTTGCAAGTGTATTTTGTACACCGTCGCTATCCTAATTAACAATCTTTCCCAGGTAAATATTGCCCCTAATAATAAGAGTTTGTTAAAAAGGTGGTACCGGTAGTGGCACACCGCATAAAAGTAGGTACGTAATATACAATATTAGTGAAAAATAATATTGTTACCTTTTCCTGTCGTCTTGATGTCCACTGTGGCAATTGGCAACCGCCCTGGTAAGCTGCGTAGAATTGCAACATCAGGAACGCTTCCATTGTCGATTCATTCAGCCGTCGATGGTGTTCTGAATACGTTGTCGTATACTTCGAAAATGATCGTTCGACATCCAGTGAAGTAAGATTTGCAAATGTCAGATATTAGTTTTCCTCATCTTTTTTCCTCATCATTTTTCGTTAAAATTGCACCAAATTTTTGAGTAACATGGACTCCTATAGTGTTCGTCAAGTTTTCTAGAGCGGCTTGTAAATTGCTTATGCAATTTAATGCGTCTCGTGCAGATAAGTGACAGTTTTCTAATTGCTCAACACCTTGTGCAACTTCAGAATAGTACATGGAAATTTCATCTATTTGTTGTTGAACGTCCGAATTGGAAAAAAGTTGTTGACTATCTCGAACTATTGCAGAATCATTTGAATCAAGTTTCAAGATGACATTTTTCACTTGTGAAAAATATTTCTGAGAGTAAGATACTGCCTGGAGCCATGTTCCCCATCGCGTTATTACAGGCTGAGGTAGTGGTTGTAATTTCGGACACAATTGTTTGAATACACGGATGTGTTTGGGAGATTTGGTGAACACTTTTTTGGTAGATGCTATTATCCACCATCGGATACTTCTTTCGAATGGTTTCTGCTACAAGGTGACATGCGTGTATGAGGCATGCTATGCGAAGAAGAGTCGGAAAGCATATTTTCAACATCCTACCAACTCTCAGCATTGTTGCGGCTCCGTCAGTAACGAACATTGTGATTTGGGTTCCTGTGATACAAAATTCTCTCAACGAACCTTTTATTATCTTCACAACGGTTTACGCATTAGTTTTCTGAACGCTTTTACTGGATAACAACAATGGAGCTGGTGGACCATCACGTCTTAAAGGACGCGCTGCAACATGAATGACGCTGTGTTTTTGAGCATCAGTTGTTTCATCCACACATAGGCAGATTTTCTTATTTCTCAACTCGTCTTTTATACATTCCTTTACTGTACCTTGCACACGTGGCAAATTGTATCGTAATTGCATAGATGTTGGCAGCTTCCATGAGGGAACGTACTTATCCCAAAAAAGACGAAAGCGTTCATTAGATATTAGATGTTGTGGGATGTTGCACACACTTAACATAAAAATAAAATCATATAAAAATTGCCAGTGTGGAATACTGTTTCTTAAATTCAATACATGACGTTTACTTTTACAATGTTTTCTACATTCAAACCTATCGCGACTTAGCAATCCGCTATTGCATATTGTATAATAACTATGCGGACTATATTCTAATCCAGGGAAATGCCTGAGATATTTATTCACATTCCAAGGGAACGTTACAACCTTTGGGCGTCCCATCTCCGCGTACTTATTTGGCGTGCAGCGTGCAAAGCACTGTCGCTTTGAACTCTCTCCCGGTACTGTCGAGATCGACCACGATTTGAAAATTACTCCTACCCACGCCACTACCGCTACGCTACTGCCATCTGGTACCACCTTTTTTAACAAACTCTACTAATAATTATTGATTCAAGCATTAGAAAGACTTGACACTGTTAACTTTGTTGGTGCAGTTTACTGCTGCAGGCTTGAGTTCTAGAATTAGTTTCCAAGACAAAGCAACTGTGTTGAATATATTTGTAAATTTGATAAAGAAAATTGACCTAGGAAGTTAGGAAAATAACTTGTCTTTTTCAAGGTTTGGGCAATGTTTATCGATGTGGAAAGACGAATTTATGTACGGTTCCACTTTATATTTCAATGAAACACTGGGTTTGTTTAAATTAACAAAATATATTTTTAGTCCAATGTAATTGCTGAATCAACAAAATTATTTGTTTGAAACAACATGATATTTACTTTCCGGTATAGGGTGTCCAACCTAAACGAATCTCTTAGTGTACTTCTTGTTCAAACACTTTAAATTTTAAAGCAGATTCTTTTATCTTTCCGATATCAATGTTAGAAAGCCAGGAGCACTTTCCGTTAGCAACAGTTTTGGTAGGCGATGAATCTCAACTGAAAGGTTTCTGCCTACCCGGCGCCATGTTCGTGTATTAATGCTATTTCCCCTGTTTACATTGTTTTGCAGGGAGGTGATTACACCAATACTATGAGCTATATTAATATTCATTTTTGGTTATTGTTATTAAGCTCCTTTTTCTTATGCATACTTAATACATCATGGTACAGATGGTGGTCATCTGCATTCCGGTTTATGTCGCTACTTTCTAGACGACCGGCATGATTATATCTCTTGGCACCAGGTGGCGCCAAGAAATATTTCAATGCTGTTTTTGGAAATTAGTGGCAACTGAAAGGTGAACGTATTGTAGGCAGCGGAAAATAGCGATCGGAACCAAGCTGATGACGCCGAGATATCCGTGGGTTAGGAAATATGAAAAAACCCAGTGGTGGAGTTAAAAGAGAAGCCAATGCTGCAACAAAGGGAAAGTCAGCGAATCAGAATTTAATTTGAGAATGAGAAGACGGGAGCAGATGAAGAGAGATAAAATTTAAATTTGAAAAGGACTGGATACAGTGTCAACAACGCCTCGATTGATCTTATGAAATGTGTGTAAACCTTCAACGTATTATAATTATCTATTTTTCTAATATTATGCTTAGATCTTAAGTTAATGAAATCCTTTAGGCTTAACATATTGTTACTTACATTGTCTTACTCGTTTTGCTTAATAAACAGTTGTTTTACGACCAATAATGACTTATTTCCTATGTTTTACACCATGTCTGATACAATCCTCCAAAACACAAGCAAAATGTAAAACGTTTTTTGTGTCCGAAAAACTATTAGAAATTATTCTCCTAGAAATAATCGTTTTTGGAGTTTGTATGGTATATTAAAGCTTGTAATGCCGGATGGTTTGGTTTTATTGAATCATTATCAAGCTCACAATTTGCGAAAAATGTGCATGTCCGATATTCGACGACCTTCCCCTAATGCTAGTAAATATATTTTTGTGTCATATTTTTTGTCAATCCTTCTTACTGCTACAAAGTTGAACCTATAGCTTAAGACACAGTGATTTGTATAAAGCAATTCGAAAAATTTTATATTTTTGAATAGTTCTAGTACCGTGGATAAAACTAAACGGTACAACACTTGATACACACATAGTTACAAATAATAATTATATTTTAGAGTGCCGTGGCATTTCGTGGTACGATTTGGTCGGTTTCTCTCACGTTCCATTTGCCTTGCACGCAAAGGACGTCAAGAAGAAGAAGCGGCGGCCAGTTAATGTGTGCAACTATAATTTGTGTGTTCGTACAATTTTAATTGAGCTATCATGATGCCATTAGATCACCGCGGTGCAGTATTGATGTTCCCTTTTTTTGCCTTTCAACGCCATCCTTGTTATTATTATATTGTGGTGTGTATTGTACATGACGACTTGAAGATACGTACCTAGTATTTTTATAATTACGGTCCTGAGGTAATTGCTTAATTATATCGTTGCATTATTTCGTGAAAGAGATGGGTTTCCTGTTTTCGAAACAATTTGAAGAAGTTTAGTTCTGGTTTTTTTCTGGCTGCGTTTCTAGATTAATGTTTTTACAGCGTTTTCTCCATGATGCTATTTCACTTTGTACGATTTTGCGTTTTCACCTCAAAGTTAATTAACAACTTGAGTTCTAAAACTAGAATTGCTAACAAGAAAGAACTCCAAAAATGATTCCTAAAAAATCTTTGCTGTTTGACCCTTTAATACCGTGCGGGGTAAGAAGTAAGCACCAAATGGAAAGCTTTTCTATTTTTTTATAATTTTATAATGGTCGTGAGACTAAAGTACTCTTATTTGTAAAACTGTCGAATATACCGGGTGCTTCAAATCGAGTGGGATTGCATAGGTAATTTTCTTATCATTGAATATGGAGATTTGGTTAAATGGACGATGTTTTGCAGTTTTATGTGCTGATTTAAAATCTGTTTTGTACGTCAAATATCACTTTTTTGTATGTCAAATATCTTCGTAAGTATAAGAGGTACGGAAAAAAGTTTGATATGAAAGACTGTTTTCGATAAGAATTGACGTTGAACTAAAATTCAAGATGATGGCTTTTGAGGTGCTCGTATCAACTTCCTTAATTTAAATGGACGCCATATTGGATTTTTAGGTTACTGAATAGAATTCTTTATTCTCTTTTCGTACAATCCAATCGGTACGCAGCTAAAGATGAAGACCCATGTGTTTTCGAAACGGCCTTTCCGAGTTAATTAATAATTTGTGTGGTGCGGAGTGTGCCGATACTTAGTGTTGTTTGCCATACTACCTCACAGTCCTTGCTATCATTATTTATCTATTACATTAAACTTAACCTAAATATTTTACTATTATACTTGTTATATCACATATTAATAATTGATTATTGTATAGTCAAATTCTCAACATCTGTATTTAAAGTTCTCAAAACAACTTTTTAATTTAATTTGAAAACGTATTTCACACCAAAGAAAATTGATATTTCACAATATTTTCAGTTTGTATTATAGATAACTAGCTGAAAAACCCAAACCTCAAGGGTTTGGGTGAGAAACATTTTTCGAGTACACACATAGGGATACCAGCTACAGTTTATCCACCCCAGCAAGTTTTCTAGATCTATAATCATAGGGATACCAGCTGCAGTTTACCCGCTCCATCAAATTTTCTAGGTCTATACTCATAGGGATACCAGCTGCAGTTTACCCACTCTAGTAAATCTTCTAGGTCTGTACTCATAGGGATATTAGCTCCAGTTTACCCACCCCAGCAAACTTTCTAAGTCTACGGTTTCGGTAAAAGATTTACAATTTTATATTTTGTTATAGCACTAGTACTATGTAATAACTAGTTACTTCGTTTCGAAATTTATGGATGCTATCGATGTATACACTTCTTTGAAAATAATAAAGCAGATTGTAACTATTGCAACGCCCTACAGAATTGGTTCGGCTTCAATTCTCAAGCTATTTTCCTTGGGCACGCAATTTGGATGGTGGGTATTGTCATTAACGACCTATGAGACATTACAACAGAATGCCTGTCTCCCTAAGTAGCTTTTAGCTGGTTCAAGTAAATAGTATAGCCCCCAGTGCTTGTCGGCCAAAGAGGTTGGTGCCAAATTGGCTGAATGTGATTGGAATGTGGCCTTGGAGAAGACCATATAAAGAGCAAAACAACCTTCCAGGTAACTTTTTTGCAACTAATGTATTGCACATCATTTTTGGAGGTTATGAAATCACACTGGACAATCATTATAGCCTATTGATACAAGAAATACACGTGAAATTATTCCATTTTCTTCTTTTTCGCAGGCGACCAAATTAATGGTGTTACCATATTCAATCATAAGTGGTGATTAGCTTCAAAATTAACAAATTTATCCCCTACAGTTTCTAATTGTCCAACTGCAGAAACCACACACATCGGAGCGCACATCACAAGATGTTTCTCTGCATAAATTCAACACATCGCTTACAAATTGCAGGCGAATGAACCACTTAAATCTGTTCAAAAGCGGCGCATGAGTGCGACCGTTTTCTACAATGGTGACTATTGTCTGCCGAGCCAGTGAAAATGCGACGATCGGGCTTCGCAATTTGGCCGTCATTCACTCGTTTCGGATGCCCGCTGATGGTCTTAATGCTATCTGGGTTAGTCGCTCGGTGAGAACTCGCCGCACATCAAAAGCGATGCGCTTCCGCTGAATCAATTCTATCGCTCTGAACGTTGTAATAATAATGAGCTTTATTGGATTATTTATAAGAGTCTAAGAGCCGTCTATTGTGTGGTACTTGAGAACCGTCTACCCAATTAGAATAGCTTGAACTAAAAAGGAAGTGATCGGTTTTTGGCGTGCTAAATTGGAACGTAATCGATCTGGTATTGTTTTATGGTTTGTGCTGAGTCAGAGGGATCTCAAAGCAAACTTTTTAATTGCATATCAATATCGTTTCGTTGTTTTTTACGAATTTTAGTAAACATTTCTAGAACTGTCCATATTTTTCACTTACAAAAAAAAGGTTCCCGGGTGGCAAATTCAGATTTGAATAAAACTTAGTGAAAATATAGAGCATACTAAAATGTGCATTCAACATTTTTTGTCTGGTTTTGAAGGGAGGAAAGACTCCTTCGAAAGGTGATGGATTTTCGGTTTTTTCTATATAACTGAAGAGTGAAGAAAGATATAAGGAAAGAATAAATTCAAATATTGTACCGTATTTAAGAATCTTTTAGAATGCGTGGTTAGGTAGGTAGTCTTAAATCCCAGGAAGTAAGTGCTATTCATACCTTCCGAAGCTACAAACGTAAATCCAAACATGCATCTAAACAGCGACCCTCTCGAAAAACTAATGCTCATATCTAGTGATTACAACAGTTGAAAGTGGGGATATGAAAGATTGTCTTGGTACTTCACCTAGGGATTTTTTAAAAACTAAAAATGTTCAGTAAATGTAAGCAAATTGAAATTTAGGTTATAACAATAGGAAAATGTAATTCTATAATGGAATTTTGAAATAATAAATGTAGATATTCGCCCAATAAATAGCGTCATCTATCGGGATAAACATTATTGTAGAACGATACTTAGCGGGTTAATTTATAGAGCTATACAGCAGGGATTTTATGCCGTAACAATTACCGCCACGGTTTCTTAATAGATCTAAATTAATATCTTTGCCTGCTATAATGGATTCTAATATTTAAAAATGTGTACGAAAGGAAATTTAAACACACGTACAATACGGAAAACTAAATTTGGAGCCTTTAGAAAGCAGATTCATGACGTTGCCAGGTATATCGACAGTGGTAGTGTTTACAACATCGCTAAAATTGCTTGTGTTTCTAAACGTAAATGTTACTTTTCAATTCATTGATAATCTTTTGAGCTTTGTTAGTAATTTTTGAATTGGAGTTTAAATTTAAATAGATATGATCGAAGTTTTCTGTTAGGAAAACCTAATCTGTTTTTACATAGTCGCAGAAAACGGATGTGGTTGCGTGGTTTTAACAATTTTAAAGGTGCTTTGTCCCACTGCCTGATGTTCTTCATAGTTCTTCGTTCATATTTCTGCAGAAATATGGTCATGGTTGTAGTCCAAAAAGGAATGCCCAAAAAACAAATTCATTGATGAAATAGATACTCGGTTAAGTGATGAAATAAATATTATTTAAACACCACTTTTCGATGGATGTTCGATGGATGCACGGCGATTTTTATCACCACAAGAAGCTGTTGAAGTGTTCAAAACCCCTGTTTTGGACATAGAGGAGGGGAACAATGTTTCGAGAGTTGATTTGGACGCATGCAAAAGTGTATAAGTCCTAGTGGCCAATATTTTGAAAAACATCAAAACCATTTGTACCAAAAAACATTTTTCCATTGTTTTTATAAAACCTTAAAAGGTTTATACTGGAATATTTTTCTCAGGGGATTTTTGAGAAAAATTGGGAAATTTTCTAAATTAATCTAAATTTTTAAATTCTTTGTGGGATCGGGAGTATTCCTGAATACTCTTTGGGCAATTTTCTAGTAAATTTTCAAATTAATAAATCGAAATTAACGAATGTTAGAATTAAAAATGTAACTAACCAGAATTCGAATGAAGCCGATGTCATATAAACGCTCTGTTTATAATAAATTCAACAGGAATCTGCCTGCTGTAACCTTCAACCCTTTCTTCTTTGAATAAACACTTTGATTGTACTATCGAACACTTTAAATTGGTATCGTAATCAAGTACACAAATTGATTCGAAGAAAGCTGAATCGAGATTGATTCAAATCTTGGCCTCGCTTATCTTTCTTTTATTTGTAATCGCGAAAGATGGCGATTGTTTCATTCCACAGAAAATTTTGATAAATTAAACCCAAATATTAACTTTTATGATGTATTTCGATGAAATGAAGTTATTTATGGAAATAGCTCATGAGAATGAATGCAGTGACGCAACCAGGTGGTTGTATTTAGAGGACCCTATGACCTAAATTCTGACTGACAACATAAATATGACGAAATACACTAACGGTTTACTTAGTAACATTCGGATAAAGATTTAATTTATGAAATTGTGTTTGAAATTCCTTTCAATTTACCCTGTTGTTTGTTTTAGATGACTTTTACATTAATTTTGACGATTTACAAGATTAGAAAGATAAACTGAACAGTGGATTTGTCCGTGTTACCCTACGATCGTCGTTATCTGGACTTTATTTTATTATTTAACATCAATGCCCCAAGGCCAGTTGGCTGGGGGGAAATCGGTGACTTGGAAAATTACATTTTTACCCGCAAGAGGGATATTTCATTACAAACGAGTGGCTAACCTGGATACCCTATTCGTTCTGTGATTGACGGCCGATGTTGTCGTTGTTGTAAATATTGAACATGACAAAACATACACCTTATATTGCGGTAATAAATTATTTATCTTGTACTCCAGCAGATTTGTCACGGAATTACGCACCGCATTGAATTCAGATTTCTTTTCCCAATATAATTCTCACCACTATCTTCTGCTTAATGCGTCAAGTGTATACATTAAACCCCTGGCAAATGCCTACAACAAACCACCTAGTTTAGGGGAAATGAGTAATATCTCTTCCACTATTATTAAAGTATACATGGTAAGTTATCAGTGTGTCAATTAAAATAATTAATTTGAAGTTCTCCTTCTACGACATGAATATTTTATGCAAAAATATTAACAAGGGTACAAATTCTTAAACACCCAATAAACTTATTTTCTCTTTTCTTTCGTTCTCGCAATTCTGTACCGAATAAATAACGCAACCAAACCGCCACGTCACCTTTTTTTTCCTTCAAAGAACAGCTTTTGCTCCTTTTATCGGAGTTTTTATTGCCTGTCCCTAGATGGCGACTAATTGAAAAATGAGCGCACAACAAACGACAATTTAAAACCGTATAAATATCGCGTATGGTATATAAATAGGCTCTCTGGCCGGTCGCAATAACATATATTAGCGGGCCGGAATGGTGTTGTTCGGGTAACCACTTTGTTACGATCTTGTAATCGGGTCGTGTAATAAATGGACGATCATCAGTGGAACTCTTCTGCCTTTAACTCGGACGATATTTTACACCCACGAGTGCGACGGTCGGGTCCGAAGGTTCGACATGGGATTGCAGCGACCGTATCGGATAGCAGACTGCCACGAAGTTAGCGCGAAACTTATAAAATAAATGCACTGAGAAGGCGACGGAGGTCGCGATATGAGTAAATGATGGGAAACGATCTGGACGAATAATAATAATCTTGGGTGTATTGAAAGTAAATGCGACAAGGTTTCAAAATCGTAGTTGGAATTTATTCGAAATTATAATTCGAAAAGATAATAATCGACAGATACGTTGTATGGACTTTTTTCGGGAGTTACTCCTTTTGAGATCAGATTCGATCAAATCTTCTTGATTTAAGATGCGCTAAATGATCTACATAGGTACTACTGGATTTTTGGAGTTTCCCAGATTGTTTTTAATATTATTATTTGATCGAAAAATAATTTTGGGATCAACTTTAGAAAAGACCTACATGACAAGTCTTTTCAAAAAAAGCAATCCTTTTATCTGTTGCCTCTTCATATCTAATAAATTTAATAAAAGGAAATTTTGAATTTAGTTACACCCAGGTGCAAAAAGTTCGATCGATTTCAATTTTTCTTCGTAAGGAAAAAATTTTTTTGAGATATATTCTTAGCGTTGGTGATAAATTGAAGAGGAACAGATAAAATTCAATATAAAACACATTTCCAACAAAAAACAAATTTATTATTGAATCATATAAAATTATTTGGTAATTTAGAAAATCAAAAGGGTTTCATTAATAAAAGAAATAATAACAAAATTTTAGAGTGCTTATTGCAACTAATACAGAGTATTTCCACCTCGGGCACTTCTGACAGCTTGCATACGTCTCGGCATAGAGTTAGTTAAATTTTGAACATCATTTTGGTCCAACTGCTTCCAGTCTTCCTGAAACACCGCAGCAAGGCCAGCCAAGTTGTTTGGACGGGCTACACGTGCTCGAATCTGTCTTCCTAGTCTGTCCCAGGGATATTCTGTTGGATTGAGGTCTGGACTGCACGCTGGCCAATTCATATGCACAATCCCAATCTCACCTAGGTAATCGTTGATGATCCGAGCACGGCCCAGACGCGCGTTATCATCCATAAAAATGGAATTCCTCCATCAACCATCACCAATTCAGTACGGGTTTCGCTACTTATGTCAGCCCAAACCATAATGGAGCCTCCCCGGCAGCTAATTCTTTCCACAATATTGCATTGAGCAAATCGCTCTCCCTGTCTCCAAATTATTTCTCGGCCATCTGGTGATCTTAGGCAAAATCTGGATTCATCCGAGAATTATACGTTGCTCCAATCGACCCTTGACAGGAAATACAATTATGTTGGTAAAATAGAATTTGACACGTTACTCAGTGTTCTCTAAAGTCTTGAAAACAAGTGAGTTATAGTCTAATAAGTCGGCAAAGCATGGGAATAATGCAAATGATTACCTTCTCGTCACTAATAGTGCGTCCGTCAAAATTCTGACAGTCATCAGGTTTTCTAGCGTATCCTAGTAATGTGGACAATCAGAACTCGCGGCTGTGTAGAAAGTCCAAATACACTGTTTCATTTGCGGAAAGCTCACACCAAGATTGCAATTCAAGACCTTTATGAATATGTAAGACAGTCATAATGTGAATGATGTGAACAATTAGTCAAGAAAAATGTGGTCAAAACGTGAATAACATCCGCCAGGCTAAATTAATGTTAAAATATTAAAATTATGCTGCTCTCCCTACTCCACATTAAGTTTCGCTTAATTTCGCTTAATGGATGCATTTTGTGAAGATTTTGGAAACGATCTAGACAGTGTTCGTAGGACTTTAAGTAAGGACACTTCTAAGAAATGATAGAATAGAAAAACAAAACAAAAATGTTGAATTAGTGAATGATCTAGTTTAAAAACGTTGGTTGTCTTATGGACCCGACATCCTCAGGGTACCGGGGTCTTGAGAAAGAGGAAGAAGAATGCCTCATGTTGCCTTAACTACACTTTCTGGAAATATTCTTGTTTCTAACAGTATTAGTTTTTAACATATACCAGATCAATTTATTTATTTTTTATGTATTTAACTTAGGCTACATTTTTTTATGCTTTGTTAGAGTTGAGCAAAACATTAGTTAGAAACCTATTGTGGTGTAGTAGAGTAC